>OX438848.1:0-2500 GCA_949315975.1 Eudonia truncicolella | reverse complement strand
GTGTGGTGACCGTGTGGACGATTACCGGCGAGTTATTACCGCTGGTCACGGGAAAACCGCCGGGAAAGCTGCCGGGCCATTTCCGCGGATTGTCGGGAATTCCGCCTCCGAGTTGCGAGTGTTGGTAATCGATCACCGAGTGTCGAGGGTTTGTAGGGTAGTGTTTGTGGGGGTCGGAGTCCGAGTCGGAATCAGATTCGTGGTCGGAGTCGGAGACTGAGTCGGGGTCCGGGTCGCCAAAGAAGGTAAGGCGGGCTGGTGGAAGGCCGCGCGTTTTTGTTTTATGTCCTTTTAGGGAGTGCGGAGGCTTGTCTCCTGCTGGACCGCAAAGTGGGGCGCTTGCTGGTGCAAGTGCGTGTGCAGATGGGCTTTGGTGTGGGTATCTGGCCATACCTCCCCAAAAGCCCAAGGTCGGAGGACCATTGTGTCTTTGTCGTGTGTTGTCATGTTTTGTTTGTATATGTACTTTTGTGGGGTTGCGTGCCCATTAGAGGGTGGGGCATGCTGTTTGTGTTGTGCGTGCGCGTAGTCGCCCGTGTGTCGGCGCATGACCGCTTGCGGTCATAGGTTGGCACACGGGCGACGGGGTGGCCGCCGCGTGGTTAATCCCCAGTGGACTGTACCGTTGCAGCCACCTCAGCTTTCAGCTTCGGATTGTGGGCCCCCAGGGGTTTAGTGGGTATTTCCCTCCGTCTCGCCCTCCCAGCCGGGACTTTGTCCTGGCAGCTGCCTTGGAGCCTCTCTCCCTGGCAGTGGGTGTGGAAAGGCGGACGGGCGAGTCCCACATAATCGGTGGCCTCTTCAAGGCGCCGGTACTCGTAACGAGTTCCCCTGGGAAAAAAAAAAAAAAAAAAAAAAAAAAAAAAAAAAAAAAAAAAAAAAAAAAAAAAAAAAAAAAAAAAAAAAAAAAAAAAAAAAAAAAAAAAAAAAAAAAAAAAAAAAAAAAAAAAAAAAAAAAGGTTAGGTTAGGTTAGGTTAGGTTAGGTTAGGTTAGGTTAGGTTAGGTTAGGTTAGGTTAGGTTAGGTTAGGTTGGGGTGCGAGTCAGATACCTCCACGTGGTGCATCCTGGGCAACGAGTGGTTCCAACGGCCTCCGTTGGAGAAAGTTGGACCCAGTCGGCTAACATCTGGCAAGGCAGGAGCCCCCTTTGGGGGCCCTGCCTCTCCTATGTGCGTGCCTACTCTGGGCCGCTCAACTCGCTGCACCTTCTGAGCAGCTTTGAGAGGAGTCTCGGCGGCGCTCCTTCTGAGCGCCGTCTTTGTGGGTTTTTGTTGTAGGACACGACTTCGGGTATCGAACGTCGAGCGTCGAGTGTCGAGCATCGAGTGCCGAGTGTCGAGGGTTGGGAAGTGTATGTGAGGGTCGGAGTCCGAGTCGGGTCAGATTCGTGGTCGGAGTCGGAAGCTGAGTCGGGGTCCGGGTCACCAAAGAAGGGCAGGCGGGCTTCGCGATTTGTTGTGTCTTTTCGTCTACCAGCGAAAGCAGCGACAGAGAGCGGAGAAGGGGGCCGGCGGCGGTCGCCTGGCCCCCAAGGGAGGCGCTCTGCTCTTGAGGGAGCACGAGAGGAGGCGTTCCGCCTATAGTTTGGGGGTCTGGGCAAGGGGTCTCGGCTGCGCGAATGCGTGGTCTGGAGGCCTTGCGTCCCGTCCTCCGGGCATGGGCGGAGCGGCGCCATGGGTCGCTCGCGTACCATCTGATGCGGATACTGTCTGGACATGGTTTGTTCGGACGCTGTTTGCACCGGATCGGGAGAGGGCTGACCCCGCGGTGCCACCGTTGCGGGGCGGCGGGGGACGCGGCACAGCGCGCCCCTAGTGGTGTGCTCTGCGTTCGATGTCCTGCGCTCCGCATTGGTCGCTGTGATTGGCGCGGACCTCTCTCTGCCGACTGTGGTTCTGTCCATGCTCGGTGGCGAGGGGTCCTGGGGAGGTGGTCAGCGGAGGGCGCGGAGCGGGCCGGGGGGCATGGCCCTCTGGCAGATCCGTGCCGCCGCAGACGCCTCCTGTGGGGAACCAGCGCGGTCCGAGCTCTAGGGGGGGCTTTGACCGTGCATTGCACGGGTCCCCCACTGAGGGCCGACGCTCCGTATGTCCCGGCGCGTCGGCGACCCGTCTGTAAGGACGGGTCAGGTGTGTCCGCCCATCGTTTTCGAGGGTGGTCACCCGCCCCCACCAGGGGCGGGAGAGGGGCTCGCCCATTTGGGCGAGCAAACCGACGGGGTTGTGGAAGTGTCCGAAAGGGTTCCCATGACCTCGTCAGGCTCCGGCATTCCGGCGTTCGATGCGTCTTCCTCAGATGAGGACGACGCGATGATCGCTGGTTTGCTGGTTCCAAGGTGACGAGAGGACATCGGAGTGGTTTTACCGAGTCGGCCTATACTCGCTTTCTCTAGGGCTTCGGCCCTGGAACAGAGTCTTAGCAAGAGCCTCGTACAGCCAGCGGGACAGCGGGACCCCTTTTGCCCGCTGATGCGTCTGTTAGCAGATTTCCACTCCGTCA
>OX438847.1:12752420-13114236 GCA_949315975.1 Eudonia truncicolella | reverse complement strand
TAACCTAACCTAACCTAACCTAACCTAACCTAACCTAACCTAACCTAACCTAACCTAACCTAACCTAACCTAACCTAACCTAACCTAACCTAACCTAACCTAACCTAACCTAACCTAACCTAACCTAACCTAACCTAACCTAACCTAACCTAACCTAACCTAACCTAACCTAACCTAACCTAACCTAACCTAACCTAACCTAACCTAACCTAACCTAACCTAACCTAACCTAACCTAACCTAACCTAACCTAACCTAACCTAACCTAACCTAACCTAACCTAACCTAACCTAACCTAACCTAACCTAACCTAACCTAACCTAACCTAACCTAACCTAACCTAACCTAACCTAACCTAACCTAACCTAACCTAACCTAACCTAACCTAACCTAACCTAACCTAACCTAACCTAACCTAACCTAACCTAACCTAACCTAACCTAACCTAACCTAACCTAACCTAACCTAACCTAACCTAACCTAACCTAACCTAACCTAACCTAACCTAACCTAACCTAACCTAACCTAACCTAACCTAACCTAACCTAACCTAACCTAACCTAACCTAACCTAACCTAACCTAACCTAACCTAACCTAACCTAACCTAACCTAACCTAACCTAACCTAACCTAACCTAACCTAACCTAACCTAACCTAACCTAACCTAACCTAACCTAACCTAACCTAACCTAACCTAACCTAACCTAACCTAACCTAACCTAACCTAACCTAACCTAACCTAACCTAACCTAACCTAACCTAACCTAACCTAACCTAACCTAACCTAACCTAACCTAACCTAACCTAACCTAACCTAACCTAACCTAACCTAACCTAACCTAACCTAACCTAACCTAACCTAACCTAACCTAACCTAACCTAACCTAACCTAACCTAACCTAACCTAACCTAACCTAACCTAACCTAACCTAACCTAACCTAACCTAACCTAACCTAACCTAACCTAACCTAACCTAACCTAACCTAACCTAACCTAACCTAACCTAACCTAACCTAACCTAACCTAACCTAACCTAACCTAACCTAACCTAACCTAACCTAACCTAACCTAACCTAACCTAACCTAACCTAACCTAACCTAACCTAACCTAACCTAACCTAACCTAACCTAACCTAACCTAACCTAACCTAACCTAACCTAACCTAACCTAACCTAACCTAACCTAACCTAACCTAACCTAACCTAACCTAACCTAACCTAACCTAACCTAACCTAACCTAACCTAACCTAACCTAACCTAACCTAACCTAACCTAACCTAACCTAACCTAACCTAACCTAACCTAACCTAACCTAACCTAACCTAACCTAACCTAACCTAACCTAACCTAACCTAACCTAACCTAACCTAACCTAACCTAACCTAACCTAACCTAACCTAACCTAACCTAACCTAACCTAACCTAACCTAACCTAACCTAACCTAACCTAACCTAACCTAACCTAACCTAACCTAACCTAACCTAACCTAACCTAACCTAACCTAACCTAACCTAACCTAACCTAACCTAACCTAACCTAACCTAACCTAACCTAACCTAACCTAACCTAACCTAACCTAACCTAACCTAACCTAACCTAACCTAACCTAACCTAACCTAACCTAACCTAACCTAACCTAACCTAACCTAACCTAACCTAACCTAACCTAACCTAACCTAACCTAACCTAACCTAACCTAACCTAACCTAACCTAACCTAACCTAACCTAACCTAACCTAACCTAACCTAACCTAACCTAACCTAACCTAACCTAACCTAACCTAACCTAACCTAACCTAACCTAACCTAACCTAACCTAACCTAACCTAACCTAACCTAACCTAACCTAACCTAACCTAACCTAACCTAACCTAACCTAACCTAACCTAACCTAACCTAACCTAACCTAACCTAACCTAACCTAACCTAACCTAACCTAACCTAACCTAACCTAACCTAACCTAACCTAACCTAACCTAACCTAACCTAACCTAACCTAACCTAACCTAACCTAACCTAACCTAACCTAACCTAACCTAACCTAACCTAACCTAACCTAACCTAACCTAACCTAACCTAACCTAACCTAACCTAACCTAACCTAACCTAACCTAACCTAACCTAACCTAACCTAACCTAACCTAACCTAACCTAACCTAACCTAACCTAACCTAACCTAACCTAACCTAACCTAACCTAACCTAACCTAACCTAACCTAACCTAACCTAACCTAACCTAACCTAACCTAACCTAACCTAACCTAACCTAACCTAACCTAACCTAACCTAACCTAACCTAACCTAACCTAACCTAACCTAACCTAACCTAACCTAACCTAACCTAACCTAACCTAACCTAACCTAACCTAACCTAACCTAACCTAACCTAACCTAACCTAACCTAACCTAACCTAACCTAACCTAACCTAACCTAACCTAACCTAACCTAACCTAACCTAACCTAACCTAACCTAACCTAACCTAACCTAACCTAACCTAACCTAACCTAACCTAACCTAACCTAACCTAACCTAACCTAACCTAACCTAACCTAACCTAACCTAACCTAACCTAACCTAACCTAACCTAACCTAACCTAACCTAACCTAACCTAACCTAACCTAACCTAACCTAACCTAACCTAACCTAACCTAACCTAACCTAACCTAACCTAACCTAACCTAACCTAACCTAACCTAACCTAACCTAACCTAACCTAACCTAACCTAACCTAACCTAACCTAACCTAACCTAACCTAACCTAACCTAACCTAACCTAACCTAACCTAACCTAACCTAACCTAACCTAACCTAACCTAACCTAACCTAACCTAACCTAACCTAACCTAACCTAACCTAACCTAACCTAACCTAACCTAACCTAACCTAACCTAACCTAACCTAACCTAACCTAACCTAACCTAACCTAACCTAACCTAACCTAACCTAACCTAACCTAACCTAACCTAACCTAACCTAACCTAACCTAACCTAACCTAACCTAACCTAACCTAACCTAACCTAACCTAACCTAACCTAACCTAACCTAACCTAACCTAACCTAACCTAACCTAACCTAACCTAACCTAACCTAACCTAACCTAACCTAACCTAACCTAACCTAACCTAACCTAACCTAACCTAACCTAACCTAACCTAACCTAACCTAACCTAACCTAACCTAACCTAACCTAACCTAACCTAACCTAACCTAACCTAACCTAACCTAACCTAACCTAACCTAACCTAACCTAACCTAACCTAACCTAACCTAACCTAACCTAACCTAACCTAACCTAACCTAACCTAACCTAACCTAACCTAACCTAACCTAACCTAACCTAACCTAACCTAACCTAACCTAACCTAACCTAACCTAACCTAACCTAACCTAACCTAACCTAACCTAACCTAACCTAACCTAACCTAACCTAACCTAACCTAACCTAACCTAACCTAACCTAACCTAACCTAACCTAACCTAACCTAACCTAACCTAACCTAACCTAACCTAACCTAACCTAACCTAACCTAACCTAACCTAACCTAACCTAACCTAACCTAACCTAACCTAACCTAACCTAACCTAACCTAACCTAACCTAACCTAACCTAACCTAACCTAACCTAACCTAACCTAACCTAACCTAACCTAACCTAACCTAACCTAACCTAACCTAACCTAACCTAACCTAACCTAACCTAACCTAACCTAACCTAACCTAACCTAACCTAACCTAACCTAACCTAACCTAACCTAACCTAACCTAACCTAACCTAACCTAACCTAACCTAACCTAACCTAACCTAACCTAACCTAACCTAACCTAACCTAACCTAACCTAACCTAACCTAACCTAACCTAACCTAACCTAACCTAACCTAACCTAACCTAACCTAACCTAACCTAACCTAACCTAACCTAACCTAACCTAACCTAACCTAACCTAACCTAACCTAACCTAACCTAACCTAACCTAACCTAACCTAACCTAACCTAACCTAACCTAACCTAACCTAACCTAACCTAACCTAACCTAACCTAACCTAACCTAACCTAACCTAACCTAACCTAACCTAACCTAACCTAACCTAACCTAACCTAACCTAACCTAACCTAACCTAACCTAACCTAACCTAACCTAACCTAACCTAACCTAACCTAACCTAACCTAACCTAACCTAACCTAACCTAACCTAACCTAACCTAACCTAACCTAACCTAACCTAACCTAACCTAACCTAACCTAACCTAACCTAACCTAACCTAACCTAACCTAACCTAACCTAACCTAACCTAACCTAACCTAACCTAACCTAACCTAACCTAACCTAACCTAACCTAACCTAACCTAACCTAACCTAACCTAACCTAACCTAACCTAACCTAACCTAACCTAACCTAACCTAACCTAACCTAACCTAACCTAACCTAACCTAACCTAACCTAACCTAACCTAACCTAACCTAACCTAACCTAACCTAACCTAACCTAACCTAACCTAACCTAACCTAACCTAACCTAACCTAACCTAACCTAACCTAACCTAACCTAACCTAACCTAACCTAACCTAACCTAACCTAACCTAACCTAACCTAACCTAACCTAACCTAACCTAACCTAACCTAACCTAACCTAACCTAACCTAACCTAACCTAACCTAACCTAACCTAACCTAACCTAACCTAACCTAACCTAACCTAACCTAACCTAACCTAACCTAACCTAACCTAACCTAACCTAACCTAACCTAACCTAACCTAACCTAACCTAACCTAACCTAACCTAACCTAACCTAACCTAACCTAACCTAACCTAACCTAACCTAACCTAACCTAACCTAACCTAACCTAACCTAACCTAACCTAACCTAACCTAACCTAACCTAACCTAACCTAACCTAACCTAACCTAACCTAACCTAACCTAACCTAACCTAACCTAACCTAACCTAACCTAACCTAACCTAACCTAACCTAACCTAACCTAACCTAACCTAACCTAACCTAACCTAACCTAACCTAACCTAACCTAACCTAACCTAACCTAACCTAACCTAACCTAACCTAACCTAACCTAACCTAACCTAACCTAACCTAACCTAACCTAACCTAACCTAACCTAACCTAACCTAACCTAACCTAACCTAACCTAACCTAACCTAACCTAACCTAACCTAACCTAACCTAACCTAACCTAACCTAACCTAACCTAACCTAACCTAACCTAACCTAACCTAACCTAACCTAACCTAACCTAACCTAACCTAACCTAACCTAACCTAACCTAACCTAACCTAACCTAACCTAACCTAACCTAACCTAACCTAACCTAACCTAACCTAACCTAACCTAACCTAACCTAACCTAACCTAACCTAACCTAACCTAACCTAACCTAACCTAACCTAACCTAACCTAACCTAACCTAACCTAACCTAACCTAACCTAACCTAACCTAACCTAACCTAACCTAACCTAACCTAACCTAACCTAACCTAACCTAACCTAACCTAACCTAACCTAACCTAACCTAACCTAACCTAACCTAACCTAACCTAACCTAACCTAACCTAACCTAACCTAACCTAACCTAACCTAACCTAACCTAACCTAACCTAACCTAACCTAACCTAACCTAACCTAACCTAACCTAACCTAACCTAACCTAACCTAACCTAACCTAACCTAACCTAACCTAACCTAACCTAACCTAACCTAACCTAACCTAACCTAACCTAACCTAACCTAACCTAACCTAACCTAACCTAACCTAACCTAACCTAACCTAACCTAACCTAACCTAACCTAACCTAACCTAACCTAACCTAACCTAACCTAACCTAACCTAACCTAACCTAACCTAACCTAACCTAACCTAACCTAACCTAACCTAACCTAACCTAACCTAACCTAACCTAACCTAACCTAACCTAACCTAACCTAACCTAACCTAACCTAACCTAACCTAACCTAACCTAACCTAACCTAACCTAACCTAACCTAACCTAACCTAACCTAACCTAACCTAACCTAACCTAACCTAACCTAACCTAACCTAACCTAACCTAACCTAACCTAACCTAACCTAACCTAACCTAACCTAACCTAACCTAACCTAACCTAACCTAACCTAACCTAACCTAACCTAACCTAACCTAACCTAACCTAACCTAACCTAACCTAACCTAACCTAACCTAACCTAACCTAACCTAACCTAACCTAACCTAACCTAACCTAACCTTTTTTTTTTTTTTTTTTTTTTTAACCCAGAGGAACTCATTACGAGTACCCGACCTTGAGGAGGCCTGGCGGTTATGTGGGACTCGCCCGTCTGCCTTTCCACAACCCACCGACTATCCGGAGACGCCATTGTCTCCAGTCGGCTGTCAAGGGAGAAGCCCAAGACCGGGAAGGGCGAGACAGAGGGGGATACCCACTAACCTCTGGGGGACCAAACTCCGATACGGTGAAGACCGCGGGGCCTATCCCGAGGGAATTAAACCGCGGGGTTCACCCTGGCGCCCGTGTGCCCACCCATGTCGGTCCATTCACACTTTGGTGTGAGTTAGACCGGCACACGCAGGCACACGGGCGCTTAGCGTACGCGACAACTAGACACCGCACGCACCCTTAGGGGGTGTAGTGCGGTTTAACCTCAAGGAGGTTCCCACAATAAAGAGGTTGCAGTGTCCACGGGGACCCTGCCTCCTCAGTTTTTTATTGAGTATGTACAAGTTATGTACATGCTTACAGACTAGTTTAACAATATACAACAAAACAAAATAATGTACATCAAAAATACCACCATGTGACACACAGACTATACACAACACATAATTACAGACTATATTTACAAAAAACACAGACCACAAAACGACAGCGGCCCGGGACCAGAACCCAGCACCGAGCACCTCTACTGCAGCAGATTCGGGATCACGGAGGGTTGAGGTCCGCGTCCCGCCTCCGCCTTCTCCTCCTGCGTCTTCTGGCAGGCGTGGCATCAATAGCGTCCTCGCGCGCACGTTCCGCCTCCTCTTTGAGGCTCATGCACACGGTGCTAAAGCGGGCCACCGCACCCCAGTTATCCTCACTCTCCAACATTGCAGCCACAACGTCTGGAAGAGCGAGGCTACCCCTACCACCGAGCTCCATCACCATCGCGCGGCGCTCTAAGGCAAAGGCACAACACACCTGGAGAGTGTGCTGCGCCGTGTCCTCAGCATCTCCGCACTGATGGCAAATGGTGCTCTCCTCCTTACCAATTCGGCACAAATATTTACCGAAGCACCCGTGATCAGTCAATATTTGTGCCAAATGGTACGTCATCTGTCCGTGGGACCTGTTCAGCCAGCCTGACAGCACCGGCTTGATGGCCTCGACGGTGCGGAAACCAGCGACTGGGGACTCCAAATCGCGCTCCCATTCCCACACCGCCATCTCACGTCCGGTTCGCCTCGCACCCTGGACCTCTTCCAAGGCTGGGCGTTCGCCATTGGCGATTCTCTCCGCGCGGAACTCGAAGACCTCGGTCAGGACCTTGGCCTCGAGCTCCCACGGGATCATGCCCGCTAGGGCCGTCGCCGCTGTGTACGACACCGTCCGGTACCCTCGTATTGCCCTCACCGCAGCCACTCTTTGTGGTCTTCGTAGAAGAGCTACGTTTCTGCGGGAGAGCGAGTCTGACCAGACGGGTGCGCCGTAGAGCGCCATGCTGCGCAGCACTCCGGCGTACAGCTTGCGACAACTTTCGCCAGGTCCACCGATGTTTGGTAAGACGCGCGAAAGCGCCATCGCCGCCTTCACTATCCGAGGCGCCATCTCGAGGAAGTGAGGCTCAAAACTCCAACGGCTATCGAGTGTCAGCCCCAGATACTTCATCTGGGACCTGATCTCGACTTGCACGCCGTCCACCGACACACTCCAGCTGCCGGGAGGTCTCTTCCGGGGGCCATGGAAGACCATGGCTTCCGTCTTGGGGAGAGCCACCTCCATCCCCAACAGACGTATACGCGATACGGTCAAAGTGGCCATAGTCGACGCCAGCCTAACCGTATGCTGGTAGTCACCGCCCCGTGCGGTGACTAGGGTGTCATCTGCATAGCAGATTACACCCGTCCCGGGAAGATAATTCCCCCTCAGGACCCAGTTGTATCCGATGTTCCACAAGAGGGGTCCGAGGACCGACCCCTGTGGAACACCGCATACCATACGGCGAGCACAAATGCGCTCCGCGCCCTTCTCCAGGTACAGAATGCTTCTGTCCTGGAGGTAGTCTTTTAGGACCCTTCTAATATACCAGGGGACCCTATGGTATATAAGGGCCTGGTGTATGCAATCAAAGGGAAGGGTGTTGAATGCGTTCGCTATATCGAGCGAAACCGCTAACACCCTTTCCCCTCTCGCAACAGCTTCTTCCGTGGTCCGCTTGAGAGCGAGCACTGCGTCAACAGTGGACCTGCCCCGACGGAACCCGAACTGAGAATCCTCAATATTGGGCCCGCCAGCGTCCAAATGCTCGACGATGCGGGCAGCGAGCACTCGCTCAAAGAGCTTGCCCGCCTCGTCCAGCAGGACGATTGGCCTGTAGGCCGATGGCATATCCAACGGACGTCCGTCTTTGTGGAGCAGGCATAAACGGCCCTCTTTCCACGCCTTGGGAAATCTCCCTTGGCGCAGACAGGAGTCGAGAAGGCCGATCAGCCTTCCTTTTAAGTGCCCGAGTGCAATGTCCAGGACTTTGCTATGGACGCCGTCCGGCCCGGGTGCCTTTCTCTTCAGGCGGAGGCGATGCATGGCGTGGTCGAATTCTGAGTCGGAGATTCGGGGGATGGAGTCCACATCGTGGGGCTCATTTGGCTCTGGTAGCTCAAATGGCACTGCGGTGAAGGCGTGGGTCGGGAACAGGCCGTCGACTATTCTGGAGAGGAGACCCGGCTCGAATGACTCCGTGGGTGGGGCCGGATTGCGGTACTTATTCCGTACCATCCGGTATGGCCTTCCCCACGGGTCTCTGTCCAAATCGGCCAGGAACTCATTCCATGCCGACGTTTTAGCCTCTAGAACCCTGATCTGGAGCCTCTTTCTCGCCTCTTTGAAGAGGGCATATAGTTGCGCCTCCTCTTCAGGTGTGTGCCGCCTCCTCCGGCAATGCTGAAGATCGCGTCGCGCCATTATGCTGGTGGTACGCAGGTCAGCAATGTCCTGCGACCACCAATACACTGCCCTTTGGTGGGGGCGGTCTCCAGACCTCGGCATGCCGGCATCGCAAATGCGAGTTAGCGAGTGCCGGAATTTCTCGACCTGGAGATCTACTCCCATGGAAGCGGGTGGGTCCCGGAACCACGTTTCGACAATAGCCGCAACGTCGGCTGCTTCGCAGTTCAGACGGGTTAGCGCCCACCTCCGGAATCGAGCCGTGCGTACTCCCGCGCTAGGCTGGCGACTTGTCAGGGGGATGGGAGAGATCTTCATCCCAACGTAGAGATGGTCTGAGAGTGTCTCCTCCTCCTCTAAGACTCGCCACTCTACAATTCTGGAAGCAATGGCGGGGGTCGCGAAGGATACGTCAACTATTGATTCCCCCTGCCATCGGACACAAGTACTGGCGTTTCCTCTATTTAGAAGGGTGAGGCCACTCTCAACGGAGAACTCCTCTACTTCCGTCCCTCTATGGTCAGTCCGTGGGCAGCCCCACGCAGTGGACTTTGCGTTCAAGTCACCCGCTAAAATGACCTGCAGCGGGGACAAACGCCGCACCACGCCAAGGAGATGCGCCACGAACGACCGAAATTCCCTGAGCGGCCGGTTTGGAGAAAAGTAAACGGCTACTAAAGCTATGTCACCCCAAGTCACGGCGACATAGCCTGGGCCCCTCTCTTTAAGCAAAATAGGAGTGGCGTTACGACCAGAAGGGGTTGTAACAAGAGCAAGCCCCTGCGTATCTCCGACCCAGTTGGACCCGGTGGGCACAGAGTGTGGTTCCGCCACTAGAGCCACACTAACCCCCCACTCCGCCATCTGCTGCACAAGCAGGTTTTGTGCGGCGACAGAGCGGTTAAGGTTCGCCTGTAATATGGAAATACTAGGCTGTGCCGACATCGGGTCCCGTTGTTGCGCATTCCATATGTTCTGCTGTGGCAGAAACCGGTGCTTGTACAACTGCTCTCCAAAGAGGAGTTGTACTCTTAGTGGGGAGTGGGCGGCATGCCCTACTTCCCATCACGTGCTTGGCTGGCAGTTTACCAGCAGCGCACACAAGGCAATGGGGCACCAGAGCAGTACATACCTCCACCTTATGCCCTTCTTTTCCGCACTTGAAACAGAGGCCACTGCGGTCCTCTTTGGACGGGCACGAGTGCCTGGTGTGGCCGACACCGAGGCACTTAAAGCACCGTGTTGGAGACGGTTCCAGTACGGTCATCTGGAGAGTGGTCCATCCTATAGTAATGCCGCCTTCCTCGGCCAGTAATTTGGCAACCGGGATTGGACATCTGACCATGGTAGTCGAGGGTCCCCATCTCAATCCTCGTCTGATTGTCGCCACTGAAACCTCGCTTACGGGGCAGCCACCTCTGTGGGCTATAGCTGCGGCGACTGACTCAGGAGTCATAGATTCGTAGAGTCCCGATAATTTGAACTCCGCCTTTTTGTACGGCCGGTTGACGTGGAGAACGTCACCAGCAACCTCTTTTATTTTGGCGGCCAGCAAGTCCGCTTTGGGCCCGCTGGTGGAGCCAGAAATCTCCAACTTCTTGCCTCCAGCAGCCGTATTTTGGACCTTCAGCGACTTGAGGCCGATATCTTCAAGGTTAATGGCCCCGACAAGTTTAGTCATAACCGTGGCATAGGTGACGCCATTGGTTAGAGCCTCTTCACTTAGAGTCATGGTCACAACCGAGGACCGGGGCACTTCCAGCTTATAGGGCTTTTTGGGCGCAAGGGGGAGACCATCCGCTCCCGCCTGAGTAGGCTGAGCCGACTTCTTCTTCCCCCTCTTCTTCTTTTTCCCCACTTTGCTCCAGCCATTTGCTGGGGTTTCGGCAGCAGCATCAAGGGACGCTTCGCGGTCCACCGGAGCTGCAGCCACCAGAGCCCTCAGAACAGGAGCAGCAGGAGCAGCAGGTGCAGCAAGAGCAGCAGGTGCAGCAGGAGCAGCAGGTGCAGCAAGAGCAGCAGATGCAGCAGGTGCAGCAGGAGCCGCAGGACCCGGAACAGGAGCTCTTTTTGACGAAGCTGCAGGGTAAGTCCGCGTTTCCTTACTAATCCTTTTCCTTTTTGCAGGCACGACATGAGGGGCCCGGGAGGGTCCAGCGACCGCACCATCGTCCACGGAAGCAGCAGGAGCGGCGGCAGCGGCAGCAGCATAGGAGGCACCGGCAGCGGCGACTGTGATGGTGGCAGTGGGAGCGGTGGCAGCAGCCTTCTTCCTGTCCCCAGCCAGAGGCGGTCTGAGTCTAGGCTCCGGGCCCAGCCTCTGTTCGATACCACTCTTGACTGAGTCGAGCATATTCCTTATACTCTCCATAGAGTCAGTATGCTTTTGTGCCATCTCTCTCTGTAGCTTGGCAAACATATCATCCCCCATGGTTTTCACCAGTTGCTCCACATTCGACCCCTCTACAACGATAGGGGGAGCAGGAGTTCTCAACTGGTTATTCACCCTGTTGGATTCGTCATAACCTGTTTGGATCGCCTTCACCCGCTCCTCTAGCTGGGCGATCTGGATTTCCATCGTCTTATTCCGCAAGGTCAGACGACGGACATCCTCATCTTGCGTCATGTGCTTGAAAGCACCCACCATTTTGGCCAGGGTCACAGTGGCATGGTTGATCTTGCCACGTATTTCCCCCTTCAGGTTTCCGGACTTTCTGGCGGCATCGAAGATCTTCATTATCGCCCCCTCTGCCTCCTCCAGGAGGTCGTCTCTGGTGGCGTCTTCGTTGTCCGCCTGAGTCTGGACCTTCTTCCATCTTTTCTTTAGGAAGGCTTTTATTTCCGCAGTGGAATCAGTATTTCCAGCCTCCGCATGGCTCTTACGGTACTGGACACGGGGATTGTCCTCCTCCACATCCACAATCTCTTCGCAGTCAGAAGTAGATTCTGCGAACCCCACTTCTTTCCCGCTGGCCATCCTTCTGCTGTCCCTACCCACTTTTGGGTCCGTAACAGACATTAGGTCCTTCAAGTGACTACCTTCTATGTTGGCATGCACGGTTGCGTACTCCTCTTCGCTAATTACTCTCGCGTTCCTTCTAGCCGGTGCAACACCAAAGAGGATTCCGAGGCGAGAGTAAGGGCCGCCTCCGCTGCCGCCACCACGCTTAGCGGTAGCTATTTTTGGAGGAGGTACGAGCACCTCCTCATCTCCCTCCTTATCGGACCCCGATGATTCACGGGTCCTTTTCTTGTTGGTTGGAACGCTTGTATCCATTTGTTCTCGTTCCGATTCCGCCTCCGACAAAGAATAATGATTCGGATGACCATTTAAGTCATTCATGTCATTGCACACTTCGTACGAGCTATCCGCATCAGAGTCATTACGACGGGATGCATCCCCCTCGCTCAACTCAGCAAAAACGCAATCGGACGAACCGCCAAGCGAACCGCCGATTGAGCCACCGCCCCTCGCGGGCTCACCTCCAAAACTACTCGATCTCCCAGGAGCATCGTCACACCTTGGGGCCTGGTCGACCACCCCAAAGGGACCTTCGGTAACTAATTTCACACACGGTAGCCCGGGTACTACCGTGCGCTGGGCGTCAGCCAGAGAGCAGGACAAACTCAATTCGTTGTCGGACATTTGCATATTTACTTTAGCAATTTACGGGTTGCAGTCCCCGGCTTTTTACGTCTCTGCTGACGGCTTTTTACCTCTGTGCTGAGCGGTTTTACGGGTGGGCTCCCGGGTTCTTAAGCATTATACCTGGCTGGAGCTCTCGTTGCTCGTGCCGGGTCGAAGCCCCCACGCCAAGCACGCCCTATATACCCACGGAGGGCGGGAGGTGTCCGCGGGGTTTTAACGACTTTTCCTTGTCGGCGCCCAGACGGGCTGCGGGACTGAGCCCAGACCACCACGTACCCAGCTAATGCCAGGGCTGGGGTCGTTGTGGCAGACGGGACAGAACCCGCGGCACTTCGAAAACATGGACGAAGGCTGGCATAAAGCCCTCGTACAACCTCTTGCGCACAGAAGCGCTTGAAAGGCGCCCAGAAGGGGCGCCGGCCTACCCTATTCCCCCCCATGTAACGACGCCCAGAAGGGGCGCCGTAAAAACTCCTCTCAAAGCCGCTCAGAAGGAGCAGCGAGCGTGCGACCCAAAGTGAGCACGCACGTTGGAGGTGCAGGGCCCAGAAGGGGCTCCCGCCAGTGTCGGGTTGTTAGCCGGTCAGCCTCACAGCAAGCTCCTCTCGAGGAGGAGGATGTTGAGGCTGCCCGTTGCCCAGGGTGTACCACGAGGAGGTCACCCAACACACACCCCAACCTAACCTAACCTAACCTAACCTAACCAGTCGCGTGCCATCCGCCGACCTAGCACGCTGCGAAACTATCTGCTCCGCGCTAAAAAATTCAAAAAAGTGGGTTTTTCTCAACCAATCTTAACGTGCGATACGTCTAAAGTTGCGTCTCGTCGAGGCCCACCTGCCTCCGATTCTGCCAAGACCGTTTTTCATCGCGCCGAGGAGTTATTGTGAAAAATAGTGAAAGTTACCACGTGTTTTGGTGAAATTACAAGTGTTTTCTTGTTATAACTTGGTGGTTTTTTGAGACGCGTGGGATTTGCTGGCGTCAAAAGTTGCGTCTCGGCGGTGCCCACAAGAAGGTGAAAACAGCATTTTGATCCGGCTAAAGACCCTTGAGTTATCGGGGTCTGAAGGTGAAAATTTTCATAACCTCCAAACACGAGGTCTCTCTTGTGGATGCGGCCGGGAGTTTAAAACCAGCCAGCGAGCAGCAGTGCAGCCGGGCGAGTGCAGCGACACTTCGTGCATCAAATTCGGACCGGATTAAGTTAAGATTTTTTATGTTTAAAGTTTCTAAATTTGATTCTCACTAGTCTCGTTAATTATAAATTCAAGTGATAGTATTGTTTTGTAGTCCTTTATTAACCTCTCATTTTGGCGAAAAAATTTTGAGAATCGCACAAGAGACTTAGGAGATATCGAATTTAGAAGTTTAGGGGTTGAGACCCCCTCCGCCATAACTCGCCCTGTATATTTTTCCGGAACTTGTGTGTATTATGTGTTTGTAGGTAGTTGTTCCGGCTACCTTGTGTAAATTTTTTAGATTTTTCTATCGAGGGGTTGTCCAGAGTTTTAATTTTTAAGTTTTATTTGTGCATTAATTAATTTTTAGGGGTTCCTAGGCTTAAGTCGAGCCCGTCATAGGGTTTAGATGCTCCGGGGGTAACAGAAAAGCCCAAACAACAACCCGCTAGCCCTAAAACTACGGTTTTTACCATTTGGCGGCCATTTTGGTTTTTTAGGGGTTTTGGGGTTTTTTGTTACCGTTGGAATATCTCGGCTGCCTTTCGTCGTAGAGAGACGCGGATTCGACTGAAGGGTCTTAAAAACCCTTCTCTTTCGTTCGGGTGGGTAGTGGGGGTCGAAGCGGGTAGTGCCCATTTTTGTAAAAAGTGGGCAGTATACGTGGTAGCCCAGAGCCTCCCCATCCCAACGCAAAAATCCCCGTCTTTCTACGGTGGATAGTTTGGGAGCGCCGAATTTCTAAAGTTTTCGGCGGCCATTTTGTCCGCCATTTTGTATTTCTTTAAAAGGACATAGCTCCTGAACCACTGGGCCGTTTTGCCCGAAGAAGGGGTCAGGAACCTTCCCCCGACTCACCCTACCCTTCTGGTAGGATAAAATTACTATAGGGCAAAAAATTTTTGCAAAATTTTTGCAAAAATTTCCAAAAAATTTTTTGTATTTTGGTGCACATAGGTGGAAAGGGCTCGTGAAGCCAACCCCAACACACCCAAACACCGGGTAGCTGCGACCAATAGGGCCGGAGCTACAGCCATTTGAAAAACGCGGCGGCCATTTTTTCCGCCATTTTGTTTTTGCTTGCAGGGCCATAGCTCCCAAACTATTGGGCGTAGAGGCCTGGGGTTTTCTTTGTAGAGGGTCCCCCCATCTACTCTAACATCTCCGCAGGGTAAACCCGACGAAGCGCGACCCCATCAGGGGTTTTTAGTTAGCCACATCGGGAGGTGCGGAAGGGTACCCCCTACACGAAGGTCCAAGTCCCGGCGTTCTGCGGGCAGTAATTACCAAGTTACAAGGGAAAAACCCTTTGTTACCCTTAAAACCCCTAATCTTACCATCGGGATAACTTTGGAGTTACAGGTCGTAGAGACTCGAGCTTGGTACCGGGTTGAGGGGCTTTCCGAGGGGAACACTACCCCCATATATAGCTTTAAGATTGGGCCAGTCGTTTCGGCGGCCATTTTGTTTTTCGTGTTTTTACCCATAATTGTTTTGTCTTTGAGTTTTTTATGTTTTTTCTTTTACTGTCTTAAGTGTTTAAGTGTTGTCGATCATTGTAGGGTAATTACATGATCGAGTAAAATTAGTGGCATAGGTTTTTGCAGTTAAAAGCGAAAAATATTTTTAGCGTCAATTACACTGACCCAGAGCACGGGGGTACATTGGACATAAGTCAAAATGTCGTCATCTTCGTCGCAATCGTCCACGCGATCAAACTCGCGCCAAGGACCGGCGACCAGACCATCTAAAACCCTACGTGAGAAGGTTTTAATGAAGAAGATCACTTTGCCGAGGACCCAAGAATTGGAGGAACCTCATCCGTCGA
The DNA here is from genome assembly GCA_949315975.1 of Eudonia truncicolella. NCBI lineage: Eukaryota > Metazoa > Arthropoda > Insecta > Lepidoptera > Crambidae > Eudonia > Eudonia truncicolella. The sequence goes on along the minus strand of OX438847.1, from coordinate 13,098,420 downwards.
CGAGTCAGGAGGAGCGGGTGAAAGACACCGACACCTCCACCTGCAAGGTAATGAACTGGGAGAATGCGGATCCAGTTCCGATTGATTCGGATGATGAGTCATCGGTGATCTCGAGCGACGCGACCTCCCAGTCTTCCCAAACGTCGCGGCGCGTGAGTATGATCCACTCCACGGTGCATAGGAGGGGAGTGGAAATGGACATGGCGACGAAATTGGCCACCGACAAATACCACTGTGCAAAGGACGCCCTTGAAGCCTGCAACAATATGAAGAGGGAGTTGAAGCAGGAAGTCATAGAAGCCGTCCAGACTCTCTACGAGACGGTGCTGGCCCTGACTGACTCACGCGCGAGGCACAAGCTGAACCTGGAAAAGGAAAAATCCCGGCACGCGCAGGAGCTGGTCAGAGTGGAGCGGGCGCACACCAAAGAGATAAGGGACATCCACAAGAGGCTTCTGACGGAGTTCCTGGAGACAAAGCCCATCATACAGAGCGGCCTGGAGGAGGCTCGAGCGGTGAGGGGGTGGCTCGAGTATGAGACTCGGGAGCCTTACAAGACCATAGCCAAAATTGAGAAGGCTTTGAAGGACCAGGAGACCAGCCTGGCTCTTTTGAGTGAATCCCTGTCCAAGGTCAAAGGCGAAAAGGACCTTGGTGAGATCAGGGCAGAACAGCAGGTCCTGATAAGCGTGCAGGGCAGCGTCTCAAGGCAGCTCGACGAGCTAAGGAGATGCCAGGAGCGGCAAGTAGAGTCGACGCAGGAGGCCCACCAAGTGATCACAGCAAAGCTGGAGATGCTTGAATTGGGACCGTGCCACGGACAGGTGCGGGATGTAGCCCAGGGGACAGGTGACGAGTTGCTCACGGCCACCACTAACGTCATGGGGGGGATCGCTCAGTCCATCCTCCGCATTGAGGAAAATCTGGCGCGAAGGGCCGAGGAATCGTCGCAGTCTGCACCCGAGGCACAAACCGCGGACGTGGCTCAGGTTTTGGTTGAGCAGCTGCAACCTATCTCGGAAAGGCTGGAAGCAGTATCCTCGGAATTGAGAACGATGAGGCAGGCCAGGGATAGGACGCCACCACTGGCGATAAATCTTGAAGACGAGTTGGGACTAGCGGATCCGGACAGCGCGCGGAAGCCTCTTGGGAGGTCGTTCGCGCAGGTGACAGCATCGAGGCCAATACAGGGGCACGCCCACTCACAACCACACGCACATACACACACATACACACACACACAGCAGCGTACGCCGGTACAGCCCTTGCCAACATTCAGGCACACCCTCATCTTTACGCCTCTAGATCCCAATAACACCGGGGAAAAAGTAGTTGAGACCATCCGTAAGACGCTCGACACACAGCAATCGGTGGCAAATGTCGATAGAGTGCGTAAGGCAAGGAATAGTAAGGTCCTCCTGACGTGCAGAACGAAAGAGGACCTTAATATAATTAGGGAAAAAATGGTCGGCAATACGGAGCTGAAGATTGAGATAGCTAAGAGCAGCAACCCTCTCATCAAGGTAAGAGACGTCCTTGCGTATCATAAGGATGATGAAGTGGTTGCTGCAATAAAAAGGCAAAACAAACATCTCCTGGAGGGTCTAGAGGCCTCACAGCAGAATATAAGGGTTAAGTATAGAAAGAGGGCACGCAATAACTTAGAGTGTAACATAGTGATAGAGGTGTCGCCGGAACTGCACAAGCAGTTGGTGCAAGCTGGCAGGCTCTATATAGGCCTGCAAAGGTGCTTGGCGGTGGATCAGTCGCCTCTGATTCAGTGTTCTCGATGTCTGGGGTTCGGGCACACCAGAGTGGTGTGCAGGGAAAGCCTGGATCTGTGCAGTTACTGCGGGGAACCTCACTCCTGGGATGAGTGCCCGAGTAGGAGGGAGGGGATTATGCCTACCTGCAGGAACTGCAAAAGAGTGAACAGAAGCGAAGACGCCACGCACCACATAGCGTTTAGTATGGAGTGTGAGGAGAAGCGCAAATGGGATGCCATTGCAAGATCCAGAGTGGCGTATTGCTGAGGTGGTCCCAATGAATATGCTGAGCCCCCCCTCACAACGGACTGATGGAGGCGCCATAAAATGTATACAAGTGAACCTGCAACGATCGCAATTGGCCACTGAGGAGCTCTTTCAAATTGCGGGACAAAGGGGATTCCACCTGGCCATGGTCCAGGAGCCGTACGTAGGTAGGACTGGCTTGGTGAAGCTGAAGCCGGGGGTGAGAATCATCCAATGCTCACTCAATAGAACCAAGCCAGTCAAAGCAGCAATACTCGTCTTCGGGGACCAGCTGGGGGTCATTCATGACCCGCAGCTGGTAACCGAGAACGAGGCGGCAGTATTGATCAGGGCGGGATCTCTGAGACTTGGTATAGTGTCGGTCTATTTTGAGGGGGATGCAGACATAGAGACCAACATACGCAGCACGGCGGGTATATTGCGTGGGTTAGAAAAGCATACCTGTAATCACGTGGTGGCGGGGGATGTGAATGCGTGGAGTCAGTGGTGGGGCAGCAATGCTGATGACGAGCGTGGCGCGGCTTATAGTGCGTTCCTTAATGCCGAAGGTCTGCATATCCTTAATGTGGGCTCTGTGCCTACATTCGAAGTATATAGGAGAGGCAGACTGTGCCAGAGCATAGTGGATGTCACCACCTGTAGCGAGTCCCTGCTGAGCAAAATCCAGGAGTGGAGGGTGGACAGGGACTTGATTACTTCGGACCACAATGCCCTGCTTTTTAACCTGCAAACAGGGCAGGTGCTCACACCCTTGGAGGTACCAACCACAAGGAGGTACAACACCAGAAAGGCAAAGTGGTCGGAGTTCAGGTCCGCCCTCGGTATAGCTCTGGAATCCAGGGGCTTGACAGTGGGTGCGATGGAGGAGGTGACAGATCCGGACTGCCTGGACGGTATGGTGGAGGGGTATGTAGAGTCTATCCACGAGGCATGTGATGGTGCTGTCCCGAGGAAGGGAACTTGGAAGGGGAAACCCAGGCCGCCTTGGTGGTCGGACCTCCTCGACGATCTCAAGCAGGAGACTGTGAGGAAGAAGAGAAGGATCCGTAATGCGGCGCCCCACCGACGACAGCAGGTCATAAATGACTATCTGGAGACCAGACAGAGATACGCGGAGACTGCAAAGGCGTCGCAGACAGAGAGCTGGAGGCAGTTCTGTACGAAGCAGGACAGGGAGAGCATGTGGGACGGCATATATAGAGTCATCAGGAGAGCAGGGGGCAGGCAGGAGGACGCGTTGCTAAGGAATGCAAACGGCGAGACACTGAGTCCGCAAGACTCGGCGAACCTCCTTGCAAGCACCTTCTACCCGGATGACTCTATGGATACTGACCTGCAGTACCACTCTGAACTTCGTGAGAGGATAAAGGATGGAGGGCTAATGATGGAGGGACTGTCGGAGGACGACCCGCCTTTCACCGACACGGAGCTGCACGGGGTCATGTGGTCCATGAACCCCAAGAAAGCTCCGGGTGCTGACGGGCTCACCTCGGACATATGTGCAGAGGCTATTACAGCTTACAAGGCACTGTTTCTGGCCCTGGCCAACAGATGTTTAGCCCTGGCATACTTCCCGAAGCAGTGGAAATCGGCTCATGTAGTCATCCTCAGGAAACCGTCGAAGGATGACTACACCCACCCGAAATCTTACAGACCAATAGGCCTGCTGTCCGTTCTGGGTAAGATGGTGGAGAAGATGATGGTGGCAAGAATACAGTGGCACATCTTCCCACACTTAAATACGAGGCAGTATGGCTTCATGCCTCAGCGCGGCACCGAGGACGCCCTCTATGACCTAGTCGCCCATTTGCGAACTAGGATACAAGAGAAGGACATTGTAGTCCTGGTGTCTCTTGACATAGAGGGTGCTTTCGACAACGCGTGGTGGCCAGCTCTGAAAGCGCGACTCTTGGAGTTAAAATGCCCCAAGAACCTGTACGCTCTGGTGTGCTCGTACCTGGAAGACAGGAACGTGCAGGTTAACTATGCAAGAGCCACCAGCGTCAGGAATACCACCAAGGGGTGCGTTCAGGGATCCGTGGCGGGTCCCACTTTCTGGAACCTGATCCTGGACCCACTTCTGCACAAGCTACAGTCTGAGGGCGTGCACTGCCAGGCGTTTGCAGACGACGTGGTGTTGGTGTTTGCGGGACGTGAGACCGAAACGATAGAACCCAGGGTCAACGCTGCACTGGACATGGTCACGAAATGGGGAAAGCATAACAAGCTGAAATTTGCAGCACACAAAACAAATGTTATGCTGTTGACTAAGAAGCTGAAGTATGCCGAACCAAATCTGATCATGTCTGGCGTGGCTCTGAAACTAGTTGACGAGGTCAAGATACTGGGTTTGACCGTCGATAGGGGACTCACGTTTGGGCAGCACATAGCCACCACATGTCGTAAGGCAATCGACATTTATAAGCGACTGGCATGTGCGGCGAAGGTCAAATGGGGTGTTAATGGTGAGGTGGTCAGGACTATATACGTGGCGGTCGTAGAGCCGATAGTCCTTTACGCGGCGAGTGTGTGGGCCCCTGCAGCGGAGCTGCAGATGAACCGCAAGCGGTTCGATGCGCTGCAGAGGGGGTTCGCACAAAAAATTTGCAGAGCATACCGCACGGTCTCGCTGACGTCGGCTCTGGTGTTGTCGGGGCTACTGCCGCTTAACCTCAGGGTAGCTGAGACGGCCAACTTGTACCTGATCAAAAAAGGGCATTGCGTGGATTACCTCCCACCGGGGGGACAACTGGAGGGAAGAACCCACTACCTGGCCGCCCCTCACCCATCTAAGCTGACATCTATCAGCTATGAGGGGCTCACAGAACAGCCCGACCCAGATCCACATCAGGGGTGCCCAACAATCTACACCGATGGCAGTAAGATTAAGGGCAAAGTCGGCGCGGCACTTACCTGGTGGGAGAACGGGAGGGAAGTGGAATTTGGGAAGTTTGGGCTAGCAGCATCGTGCACGGTGTTCCAGGCAGAGCTCTATGCGCTCCTTAGGGCTGTCCAGTTGGTGGGAGAGAGCGGGCTGAGAAGGGTACGGATAAAGAGCGATTCTCGCTCATCTCTGGACCTACTCAGTAACCCATCCTCAACCCACCCTCTGGCGAAGCAGATCAAGGAGTGCATAGTTAGTGCCAGGGACAATGGGTGCAACATTGAAATGCAGTGGGTCAGGGCGCATGTCGGCACGGAGGGTAACGAGCGGGCGGATGAGTTGGCAAAGGAGGCGGCGCTGGATCCGGAGGCGAAAGTGGACTACTCCAGCATACCAGTGTCATACGTCAAGCGCAAGATTAGGGAGGAGTCGATCCATATCTGGCAAGCCAGGTACGAATCCTCCACCACCGGGTCGGTGACGAGGACCTTCCTCCCGGATGCCACGTTAGCATTCCGGGTGGTTAGATCCCTGAAACCAACACCAGTCCAAATCCAAGCCTTGACGGGACATGGGGGCATAGCGGAGTATCTCCACCGCTTCAAGCTAGCGGACAGCGCGGGATGCGAGTGCGATCGGGCTGCAGTAGAGTCTGTGTGGCACATCCTACTAGAGTGCCCCCGCTTCGCGCCCGCCAGGTTTGACATGGAGCAGGTCCTCGACCGTCGTCTGGAGAGATCCATGTTGGGGGAAGTAGTGACTGACAAAAAGATCAGCGCCAGGTTCTTGACTTTTGCCGAGGGGTGTTTTAGGGTGGCCGCAAAAAGACACCAGACCCTGCAGCGGCTTGCGCCCCTCCGGGCGGCTGCGGCAGATCCCGGTCCGACGGCATCGCAAGGCACATCGAGTGCCCACACGGTGCGGTCCCTCACACAGCGGCCAGGCACAGATGCACACACGCCTCATACACCACACACACTGTGCACGCCACACCTACCACACGCACCACGTATACACATTCTTTCCTGGGACACATTAATGGGTTATGGGGAAGCTGGAGGTCCTGGATTGAGGGTAAAAGGAGCGGCCCAGTTTATGCTAGACAACAGGGAGCGTGTGGGGATTGCGTTCTGCATGGCCCGAGCCAGAACTAATGTGGCAATATCGCCGGGATTAGGGGCGCTGCTTAACGGCAGCACCACAAAAACCACCATGCGAAGGAGGGTGTATGAGGAGCTGTTGCCGGTAAGGGTTGAGGGGATTGACCTGCGCCTCGTGAGAAAGCGCAATAAAGTTGTGCTTCTCATTGAGGGGGCGGGGAGTGACCCCCAGACCCACTTTGGCAAGGCAAACACTCTTCTAGCAGCACTTGCCAGCTCCACAAACCAAAGTGCAGTGGTATCAAGAGTGGTGAGCGTGGATGTAATGTGGGTGAGTCACGAGAGGGCTACGGCCTCTGATCGCTTGGGAGGGGTGAGTGCTTCGAGGGTACATGAGGTCATCTTTTATCGGGACAAGGGAGAAACCCTGAGTATTGAGGAGCAGGGAGAATAGTGTGGGTTTGATGGTCTGGGCGTTGGAGCCGGGGAACGACTACGGTAATTCGTTGTCACGCGTGAAGTGTTAAAAAAAGCGGAAAAATAATAAATATCATATGGGATTTTCTTGTTGTTCAATTTTATCTTTTATCTTTATCTTTTGTCTTTTGTCTTTTGTCTTTTGTCTTTTGTCTTTTGTCTTTTGTCTTTTGTATTCTATTTTGTGTTGTTTAGGGATAGTTATGTAATAATGTAGTGCATATCATCATACGATGATTATTTCAGTATGTCATGTTAACAAATTGTAATTTTCTGTGTCGTATATGACATATCATAGTTTTAAGTATTTCAACATTGAGCAAAGGAGGGTGAAGGGGGAAAAAAAAAAAAAAAAAAAAAAAAAAAAAAAAAAAAAAAAAAAAAAAAGGGTGCAGGTAGCAAGTTAGTAAGTAAGTGTAAGTAGTTTAAGTCAAATAAGGAAAATGTTAGTGATTAAGAAATACTGTTAAAAATAGGTTAGGTTAAGGTAAATAGTATGTAAATGGCATAGAAAATATGATAATAATAGTAATGTAATAAGAAACCTAATTAAGTGATTAGGATTAAGTTGTATATGATAAGCACTAGCCAGTAAGTAAGTAAGTTAGTTTTTAGAAAACATTGTAAGACCGTAGAAATACCCGAAATGTCGGAGGGGTGAAATTACGGCCAACAAAATATAACTATAAAACCCTAAATGTTGGAAGGGTAAACACACGAAAAGCATTCTAAAATGCTAAACGTGCAATGTAGCACGTAGTTTTTAAGTTTAAGATTTAATGTTAAGTAAGTTACAATAGGGTAATGTAAAAAAGGGCACGGACGCCTAGAAGTCTGTGGGAGCTAAAAAAAAAAAAAAAAAAAAAAAAAAAAAAAAAAAAAAAAAAAAAAAAAAACCTAACCTAACCTAACCTAACCTAACCTAACCTAACCTAACCTAACCTAACCTAACCTAACCTAACCTAACCTTTTTTTTTTTTTTTTTTTTTTTTTTTTTTTTTTTTTTTTTTTTTTTTTTTTTTACCCAGGGGAACTCATTACGAGTACGAGGACCTTGAAGAGGCCCAAGTTATGTGGGACTCACCCGTCCGCCTTTCCACACCCACTGACGAGGAGAGAAGCTCCAAGTCAGCTGCCAGGAAGACCCGGCTGGGAGGGCGAGACGGAGGGGGATACCGCACTAAACCCCTGGGGGACAAGGCAATCCGAACACTAAATAAGGCGACGACCACGGTATACTTCCAAAGGAATTGAGCCGCGGCCACCGCCCTGCGCCCGTGCACCAACCTACGGCCATCTCCGTGCGCTCATTCCCGCTTGCGCGGGAAAATGCGACTTTGACGGCCGCGCGCCAGTGCACGGGCACGTGCTGACAACGCACAGCATATGAATTTAAAAATTACAACCAAAATTTGCACAAAGTGCACGACTACCGAAGACGCCCTACCTGCCACTGCCAGCTGTCTGGTGTGTGGCTGATGAGGCGTCCTCTTCCCATCTGCTCCGACTTCCATTTCTCCCCGTGGAGACTCGTCGTCGCAGACCGAGGTAGTGCCCCAGCCGCGTCGCCGCTCTCTACACGCAGTCTCGTGACTTCCCCTCCCTGCGGGGATGTCGAACTCTACGAGGCAGAGTAGGAGAGAGCGCAACTACCTCGTCACGATCGATCTCCCCCTCCTCCTCCCTTAGGCTCTCCCGCTCCCTCACCACCTCGGCCCCCTCCACACCCGGGACCCTCCCAGCACCCCTTCCAGAGGAAGAGGCGCTTGGGGGGGCACCGGGGCTAAGGGGAAGCGAGGGGGAAGGTTCCGGGAGAGAGACTATAGAAGTCTCCACTCTTTGAGGCGACCCTTCGGTTGCCTCCATCCTCACCGGTGCCGCAGAGACAGACCTCTTCTGCTCTTCGGGGTCCCTCATCCTTACCACAGGGGGACGGCACTCCCTGCTGCCCATCACATGCCCGTGGGGCAATGCCGCTTCGGCACACACCAAACAGTGTGGCGGCTTGGTACAGGCTCCCACTTGGTGGCCAAGCATGCCACATCGGAAGCAGCACCCCGCTCTTTCCGACTTCGAGGGGCACATCGGTCGCGTGTGACCCAGCCCCATGCACCTAAAACAGCGCATGGGTCTGGGCCCAACAGCCGCTATCTTAGCCAGGCTCCAACCAAGCTGCAGTCTTTTTATGCTGGCGAGTTTCCTCGCCGCTCTTATAGGGCACCGGACCATTACCGACGAAGATCCGTCAGGGCCCGACCGGAAGTCTCCTACCTTCACCTTGCCCTCGAGGCAGCCTCCCTGCGTCGACACAGCGGCAACCACAGTCTCCGACGTGACGTAGCTGTCGAAGTCGTGGAGGCGGATGTCCGCCCACTTCTCCGGTCGAACAACTATCGCCACGTCTGACACGATACCCTCGATCCTTTGTGCCAGCCTGTCAGCGGCCTCTCCGCTGTCGGCACCCGGCACCTCAATCAGTTTAGCCCCTGATTGGGCAGTCTTAATTCTGACGCCAGGGATACCAAGCTCCTCCAAGCGAATGGCTTCCCTGGCTCTGGCTATGGTGTCCGCATACGAGACCCCTGATGCGACAGCCTCCGGTCTAAGCTGGAGGATCACCGCCGTGGATCTGGGCTGCCTCAAGGTAACCCTCTCCCTTGGCAAGCCCGGCGGTGTCGGCCTGGCTTTAGGCACCGTTGGTGCTCCCGTCTGAACAGGGCCTTTAGCCCTTCTCTTCTTCCTCTGTCTGCGGACGACACCGGTACGCTCGTCGACAGAGGCCAATAGAGCCGGATCAGTCTGGACTCTCGGCTGCATTTTCCCTCTATAGGGCCCAGTCTTTGTGGCGAGGGCGGGAAACTCCTCCACGTGTCTACGCGCAGCCACCGAGCTGTATCTAGCGCGCTCGGGCACCGAGAGTCCGGCCTCTAGTCCATCCAACCTTTTGTTGATACCTCCAATGGAGGCGTCCAGGGTACGCTGCATTGCCGCCAGCGCATGCACGACTCCCTCGTTCATCTCGGAGACAGGAGGAGGAGGAGCGACCCCCACCTCCGCAGGGCGTGTCTCTATCACCGCAGCCTCTTTTGCCTGCGAGGTTTCTTGCTTAAGGAGCCTCAACTTATCCTTAAGCTCCAGGACCCGATTATTAAGGATCTCATTGGCTTTAGTGAGAATCCGCGACTCTTCCTTTCCGGCCTTATACTCCGAGAGCAACCCCTGCCACATAGCGGTGCTCCTATGGTCAATGCAGCGATGCATTGCCTCGAGATATTCCACCAGGGCAGTCATTGTCTCCTTAACTTCCCCATATTTTTTAGGAAGACTGGAGATGTGGGAACTCAACCTGAAGCACAGATCCTCCGCAACCTTAATAGCCCGTTCCTGCTTCTCCTTCTTCACCTCCGGGCCCAACAGCTCCCTCATCTGCACATCCGCTAGATCCAGGACGTGTTGAGTGTCCGGGTCTTTATCCTTATGGTCAAAAAACCTGTTGCTCACGTCCCGGTAAGACATCCCCAGGACGATACTCATGTAGCGCAGCAGCACATCGAGCTCTCTGTCATCATCCGTTCTGATGCGCTTCGCATCCCTCAGCGACTTCATCGTGACTGGCTCCCAGGTCATCCAAACGTCCGGGTCCGGCAAAGAAGCCTCATCCCAGTCTATCGAGCCCTCTTCCTCACTTTCCTCACCAGAGCCAATCTCCATATCATGCTCGTCTTTCTCTTTCCTCGTTCCCTCGTCTACTCCATCCAAACGTTCCTCATAGCACATCGTCTTCTTCCTCTTAACCACATTAAGCGAATCTTTGCCCCCCCCAGAAACGGTGGGGCGGCCTGGAACCAGTGAACTGGTCCCAGGGAGGGATTCTCCCATCTTTCGACGGGTACCCTCCTGGGGTAGTGTATATTTAGGACTCGCACTCATGTTGTACATCATTATGGGATGCCTCCCAGACAATTTCGGGGTTGTCATCCCCCTGGCAATTCAAGGGCTGCCGTTCCCTAGGTAGGCCGTGAGTTTCACCCATGCGACGCCCACTCGCCAAGGGTGCCCTATATACTCGCGGAGGGCGGGAGGTATCCGCTGGGTTTTACCGACTTTTCCTTGTCGACGCCCAATCGGGCTGCGGGACTGAACCCAGACCACCACGTACCCAGCTTATGCCAGGGCTGGGGTCGTTGTGGCGGACGGGACAGAACCCGCGGCACTGCAAAACAGCGATAAGGGCCGGCATGAAGCCCTCGCTGACAACTTTGCGCATGAAGCGCTTGACAGACGCCCAGAAGGGGCGCCGACTACCCTTTCCCCCCCGTGTAACGACGTCCAGAAGGGACGCCGTCAAAACTCCCCTCAAAGCCGCTCAGAAGGAGCGGCGAGTGTGCAACCCAAAGTGAGCATGCACTGGAGGTGCAGGGCCCAGAAGGGGCTCCCGCCTATGTCGAGTTGTTCGCCGGCCAGTCTCAAGGAAACTCCTCATGAAGAGGAGGATGTTGAAGCTGCCCGTTGCCCAGAGTGTACCACGAGGAGGTCACCCGACACACACCCCAACCTAACCTAACCTAACCTAACCTAACCTAACCTAACCTAACCTAACCTAACCTAACCTAACCTAACCTAACCTAACCTAACCTTTTTTTTTTTTTTTTTTTTTTTTAACGGAGTGAAAGATCTGCAAACAGACGCATCAGCGGGCAATGAGGGGTCCCGCTGGCTGTCCGAGGATGGCCAAGACTCTGTTCCAGGGCCGAAGCCCTAGAAAAAGCGAGCCGTGGCCGACTCGGTAAAAAACACTCCGATGTCCTCTCGTCACCTTGGGACCAGCAAACCGGCGATCATCGCGTCGTCCTCATCTGAGGAGGACGCATCGAACGCCGGCATGGTGGGGCCTGACGAGGTCATGGGAACCCTTTCGGACACTTCCACAACCCCGTCGGTGACTGCTCGCCCTGTATACGGGCAAGCCCCTCCTCCGCCCCTGATGGGGGCGGGTGACCGCCCTCGAAAACGATGGGCGGACACACTTGACCCGTCATTTGGTGAGACGGGTCGCCGACGCGCCGGGACATACGGAGCGTCGGCCCTCAGTGGGGACCTGTGCAATGCACGGTCGGAGCCCCCCCTAGGGCTCGGACCGCGCTGGTTCCCCACCGGATGGAGAAGGCGCTGGTATTGCCGCCTTCTCCGCAGGAGGCGTCTGCGGCGGCACGGATTTGCCAGGGGGTCATCCTCCCTGGCCCGTTCCGCCTCCTCCTTCAGCGTCATGACGTCGACGCAGAAGGAGTTGACCGCCTCCCAGGACCCCTCGCTACCGAGCATGGACAGAACCACGGTCGGCAGGGAGAGGTCCGCGCCAATCACAGTGACCAATGCGGAGCGCTGGACACCGAACGCAGAGCACACCGTTAGGGTGTGTTGCGCCGTGTCCTCCGCCGCTCCGCAATGGTGGCACTGTGGGGTCGGCTCTCTTCCGATCCGGTGCAAATAGCGTCCGAACGAACCATGTCCGGACAGTATTTGCACCAGATGGTATGTGAGCGACCCATGGCGCCGCTCCGCCCACGCCTCGAGGACGGGGCGTAGGGCCTCGAGGCTACGCGTTTGCGTAGCTGAGGCCCCTTCGCCCAGGTCCTCGGACCATAGGCGGAACATCTCCTCGCGCGCTCCATCGAGCGCAGCACGCCTCTCTTGGGGGGCCAGTCGATCGCCACTGGCCCTCTCCTCCGCTCGCTGCCGGTACGCTGCAGCGAGCACCTCCGCCACCAGCTCCCACGGGGGCGTCCCCGCGAGAGCGCACGCCACTTTCCGGGACACCGTTCGGTAGCCCCGGATCGCCCGCAGCGCCATTGCGCGCTGGGCCCGCTGGAGAGAGGCGGTCGCGTGTGGGCTTAGACAGTCAGCCCACACCGGCGCCCCATACAGTGCCATAGAGCGGACGATGCCGCCGTAGAGTCGGCGGCACGCCACGCTCGGGCCCCCCACGTTGGGCAAGAGACGCCCGAGGGCGTCTGCTGCTCCCAGCAGCCGGGGCTCGAGGAGCTTGAAGTGCTCCTCGAAACCCCACCGCCCATCGATCACCAGCCCCAGATACTTCATCTGGGGCTTCAGACCGACCCTCTCGCCCTCCACAACGATCGACGCGCCCGCTGACGGCCGTCTCCGAGGCCCATGGAACACCATGGCCTCGGTCTTGTGGAGGGCTACCTCCAAGCCCAACGTCCGTATCCGCCGCACGATATGGCTGACGAACACGGACGCCAGGCGCTGGACCTCCTCCAGCCGCGTCCCCCGGACGGTGACGAGCGTGTCGTCTGCATAGCAGAACGACCGCACCATCGGGGGGAGGCCACACCGGAGGACGTAGTCGTAACTGACGTTCCACAACAGGGGGCCGAGGACCGACCCCTGTGGAACGCCGCGGGACACCCTGTGACGGCCAAGCTCGCCGCCACGTCCCACGTACGCTACGTCCCGGTCCCTCAAATAGTCTCCCACTATTCGGCGCAGATATGGAGGCATTTGATGGAAAAGAAGCGCCTCCATGATGACGCCGAAGGGGAGACTATTGAAAGCGTTGCGGATGTCCAGCGACACCGCCAACACCATCTCCCGCCTCTCAACGGACTCTTCTACAAGAGTCCGGAGATCAGACAGGGCGTCAATTGTCGACCGCCCTGTCCGGAAGCCGTATTGGGCCTCGGAGAGGTCGGGGCCCGTTCCCCCTCCCAGCTGCTGGACTATTCGGGAAGCGATGATCTTCTCGAAGACCTTCCCGATTTCATCCAGCAGCACAATGGGGCGATATGCCGAGGGGTCATCCGCCGGACGCCCCTCTTTGCGTAGCAGGCATAGCGCCCCCTCCTTCCATACTTTTGGGAACTGTGCGAACTTCAAACTAGCGTCGCACAGTTCCCTGGCCCTGGCCCCTAGATGTTTTAGGGCCAGGTCCAGTACCCGCTTCGGGACGCCGTCAGGTCCCGGTGCCGTCTTCCGCCCCTTAAGACGGGCGACGGCGTCCTTCCACTCCTCCTCATCAATAAGAGGAGGGGGATCGCTCTCTCCCTCCTCATCCGGAGCTGGCGGGGCCATCCGAGGGGGAACAAAACCCTCCTCGGCCGGGGGAAACAATCCCCCGATGACCGACCCCAGGAGGTCGGGATCCATCGTCTCCGTAATGGGCGTGCCGCGCGCTTTCAGCTGGTTGCGCGCCAGCTTATACGGCCGCCCCCACGGATCCCGATCCAGACCCTGCAACTGCTCTTCTCTGGATACCTCCTTTGAGGAGGCAATCGCAGTCTGCAGGGTCTTCTTCGACTGCCTGTACAGCTCGTACAGGCGGTCTTCCTCCTGGAGGTCCCTCACGCGGCGCCGGCGGGCCCTAGTGTAGGCCCGCCTTTGGACACTGCAGTCATCCCTCATGACTGCAATGTCCTGGGACCACCAGTGAACTTCACGGCGGTCCCGCGGAGGCTGCGCCCGAGGCATAGAAGCCTGGCACACCTCCGTTAAAGCGCCGCGGAGACGGCGAGCTGATTCGTCGACGTCCGGACCGGACATCGGACGCGAGAACCAGTCTTCAAAGATCGCCGTCTCGTTCGCCAGCTCCGGCTTGAGCCTGCTGAGCGCCCAGCGAGGAGGCCGTTCACAGCTTGTGGGCTGTGGGGGCCTTTGGTGCAGGGTGGAGCTCTCGAATCGGATGTATCGATGATCCGAGAGAGTCTCCACGTCCTGCACTACCCTCCAGCCGCTGATCGTGCGCGCGAGGGCTGGGGTGGCGAACGACACGTCCACCACCGAGCCTCCATTGTGCCGCACGCACGTGTGGACTGCGCCCCTGTTGAGGAGCGACAGCCCAGCAGCGGCTGCCCACTGTTCCACAGCCTGGCCCCTCTGGTCGGTCGCTGGACAACCCCAGACGACCGACTTGGCGTTCAGGTCTCCAAGGACGAGAACCTGACGCGGGGCCGCCCTCCTGATGGCTACGCCGACGACGTCCAGAAAACTCTGGAAGTCGGCGAGCGGTCTGTTTGGGGAAAAGTAGACCGACACTACTACTATTTCTCCCCAAACGACCGCCGCGTACCCAGCACCCCGCTCATAAATTGAGGGGGGTGTATAACCTGGGGCCGCGCGCACCATCACGGCGACAGAGTCGCATGTGTCCCCCACCCAATTGGGCTGGTTGGGGATGAAGTACGGCTCTGACACCGCCGCCACGTCCACTGACCACTCCGCCAGGCTCTGGTGTAGCAGATCCTGAGCCCTGGTAGAGTGGTTCAGGTTCACCTGAAGGAAGTTGATATAAGGTCGTCCCGACATTACTCGACCGTCATATCAACCTCCTCGGGCCCCGTTTGGGGCGCCCTCTGTGTGGCGGGGGCGGCCTGGCGAGCTGGGCGCGCCGGCAATTTGCCCTTGGCCAGGGGAGGCTTACAACTACGCCCCCCCATTACGTGGCCTGCCGGTCGTTTGGCAGTGGCACACACGGCACAGTGGGGCTTCGCGCTACATTCGTAGCCCCTGTGCCCCTCCTTACCGCACCGGTAGCAAAGGTTGCTCCGGTCGGTCTTTGAAGGGCAGCTCGCTCTTGCGTGCCCTACCTGCATACACCGGAAGCACCGGTCGGAACGGGCTTCCAGTGCTCTGACGCTGGCCGCACTGAACCCTATCAGCAGGCGGCCGGCGTCCACGACCTTCTTGGCAGCGGCGACCGGGCACGACACCACCGTCGAGCCAAAGCCGTCCGGGCCGTAGCGGATGGGGCGCACCTTCACGGCGTCCACACCACATCCACCTTTGGCCGCGATCTTTGCGGCCAAGTGCGCCTCCATCACCGATTCATCCAGGCCGCCCACCCTCAATTCTGCCGTTTTGGTGGGCCGGATGACGGTGGCCATGCCTTCAAGGGCCTCCCTCATTTTGCCGGCCAACTGGTCGGCCTTCTCCGCAGAGGCCTTGCCCGAGATCTCTATGATCTTGGACCCGGTCATGGTATTTCGACACCGACGGTTTGGAATGTCCATCCCGTCGATGTCGACCGAGTCTCGGGCTTTGGCCAGCGCGTCGGCGTAGGTGACCCCCTTCTCGACCGCTTCGGGAGTAAGGGTCACTACCACTGCCGCCGACTTCGGCGCGACCAGCTTAGTCTTCCGACCGGTCTTACGGGCCTTCCTAGCAGGAGCAGTGGCGGGCGGGGCTGAGGTATTAGTAGGCCCCCGCCGAGGCGCCTTCTGCTGCTTGGCCGCCGCCGAGTAAGATTGGCGGGGCGGAGCCTGTTCCGGAGGGGCCGATGTCTTGGCTTTCCTCCTCCTCCTTTGGCGCTTCTTGCGCGACTCCTGCGTCGTCCATTCCGGTCCTGCCTCGACCGGGGGAGGCGCTTTTGCAGCACCCCGGGAGGTGGACGGAACGACCGCAGGAGGTCCGGCTTTTTTCGTCAGCTTTGACGGGGGATCCGGTTTTTTGGTCACCACCTTGCCCTGTTTTGCCGGCATGGCTGGTTTAGCCGGCTTGGCCTTCCCCTTAGTGATGGGGGGCGTAGGCGCTGCTGTTGCTTTGCGGTCCGCCGCAAGCGGCGGTCGCAGGCTCTTGGCCGGCAGCAGGCGGCTCTCCAGACCCTCCAGGCGAGCATTCAGCATAGCCCCGAAAGTTCGGGCCAGCTTTGCTTCGAAAGCCTGAAGAGCGTCCGGCTCATCAACCGCAGCCTTCGTCCTGGCACGGCCAGCTGTCTCCCGCACGGTGACAATCGGGGAGAGGGGCCTTGGAGGAGGACAGTCCATCTCCATGGAATCCATTGTCTGGGGGACCTTGGGGAGCGTAGGGGGAGAAGATCCGGGCTTCCTCCCGCTCTTAAGGTCCCTGACCTCGGCAGACAGAACTGCCACGCTCTTTGTGAGGTCCGCCAACTGCTGCTGCAGCCTCACGTTCTCCGCCTTTAAAATACGTGTGTCCTCCGAGATGGATTTGGAGGACACTTCGCGGAAACAGTCCAGGATAGATTGTGCCGACTTTTTTAGCGCCTTCTGGAAGGGGCCCTGGAGGTGCGATGACTTCCTCGCAACCTCCGCTATAACCGCACAGTCCGCCTTCACCACCTCCTCGATGTCGAGGGCGGTCTTCAGGTCCGGATCTGTGGGTAGGGCCTCATCTTCCGTCCGACTGGCGTAGTAGGACGCTCGGGTTTCAATGGCGCGGTGCTCCATGACAGCCACCTCCCGGTCCAGCGCGATCTGCTGCTCCTCACGCTTTGCAGCGTTGAGCTCGCGCTTGGCCTGGGCAAGGCCGACATACTCCCCAGTGGTGGGAGGTCTCCCGCGACCGCGCGGAACCGTCTTCTTTGTCGGACCGTTCTCCGACGAGTCCGAATTAGACTCATTGCTTTTGTCCCCCTTAGATGGTTTAGGGGGACGCTTCCTCTTTAAGGGGCCAGTGAGGGTGTCGGTGCTGACACAACTGTCGTCCGACATCTCGCTGCACTGGTCCTGGTTCTTCCGTCCTCGTGTGGGATAAGGGGAGGTGCGGGATTCGCTCCTGCTGCTGCTGCTGCGAACCGACAATGCCGGCGAGCTTGCCCGACTCCCCTTTCGGTAATAGTCCGATCTTGATTTTAGGACGGAGTCCACGGCCGATCTCATTGAGACCGCCGACGAGTCGGACTCGACGTCCTTTTCACCATCACCAAGTGCAGCGGGCAGAACCACCACACTTTCTCCCTTCACCGCCGAGCTCACTGAAGAGCTGCGCGATCGCGCGGCAGTCGGCGTAGAAACGCCATCCCTCTTCTTCTGAGTGTCGGGCGTCTTAAACATTAGTTTAAGTCCGACCAACGACTCCCTCTCACCGGTAGCCTGCTTTCCAACTGCCGGCCCGGATACCGGCAGTGGCCTGCTCTCAACAGGTTCGCATCTCCCTTCCTTCCCTCTTGCGCCCACTTGCGCAATCACGCCAGGTAGAATTTTGCCCCCCCCAGAAACGGTGGGGCAGCCTGAGACCGAAACGGTCTCAGGGAGGGATTCTCCCGCCTCCCGGCGGGTACCCTCCTGGGGTAGTGTGTATTTAATCCTACTTGTCATGATGGTTTTTGACAATTTGCGGGTTGTCATCCCCCTCCAAACGATGGCACTTCAGGGGCTGCCCTTCCCCGGACCAAAAGAAGTCACCCACGCGTCGTCCACACGCCGAGGGCGCCCTATATACTGTCGGGGGCGGGAGGTACCGACAGGTTTTTAGCCGGTGTTCTCCGGGGTGTTATTGAGTTTTCCTTCTCTTGGCCGTTTGGCCTCCGGTCTGCCCGATCGCAGCGTACCCACGGCGCCAAAGGTGGGGTCGTTGCCGCAAAAGGGCAGATAACGACTTCGGGGTTGGCGTACACCCCGGTTGCACCGCTCTCACCGGTGCCCCCTTCCCCCCCGTGCGACCTGATAACCCTTAAGGGGCGGCCGTCTTTGTGTTACTCCTCTCAAAGCTGCTCAGAAGGAGCAGCGAGCTGTGCGGCCCAAAGTAGGCACGCACATAGGAGTTGCAGGGCCCAGAAGGGGCTCCCGCCTTGCCAGATGTTAGCCGATTGGGCCCAACCTTCTCCGAACGGAGAATGTTGGAACCACTCGTTGCCCAGGATGCACCACGTGGAGGTATCTGACTCGCACCCCAACCTAACCTAACCTAACCTAACCTAACCTAACCTAACCTAACCTAACCTAACCTAACCTAACCTAACCTAACCTAACCTAACCTTTTTTTTTTTTTTTTTTTTTTTTTTTTTTTTTTTTTTTTTTTTTTTTTTTTTTACCCAGGGGAACTCATTACGAGTACGAGGACCTTGAAGAGGCCCAAGTTATGTGGGACTCACCCGTCCGCCTTTCCACACCCACTGACGAGGAGAGAAGCTCCAAGTCAGCTGCCAGGAAGACCCGGCTGGGAGGGCGAGACGGAGGGGGATACCGCACTAAACCCCTGGGGGACAAGGCAATCCGAACACTAAATAAGGCGACAACCACGGTATACTTCCGAAAGGAATTGAGCCGCGGCCGCCGCCCTGCGCCCGTGCACCAACCTACGGCCATCTCCGTGCGCTCATTCCCGCTTGCGCGGGAAAATGCGCATTTGACGGCCGCGCGCCAGTGTACGGGCACGTGCTGACAACGCACAGCATGGGAAATTCAGAAGGAATTTCGGCTATTTGTTAGGTGGCACGTCAGTGCCACTTAACTACTTCTGGGCTTCGGGGGGGGCAGACGCCCGCCACGGACCGCGGTCGGATCCGGTCGGCGACATTGCCCTCTCCGTGCCACCTTCAGACGCCACCTTTTTAGGGCCGCGCCTAACAGCTATAGGCCGAGCGGGGCGCGCGACGGCCTCCTCGCGCTTTGGCTTCCCCTCAGCCTCCCTCAAGCTTTCGCGCTCTCTCACCACCTCCCTTGGGGGGGAGGGGGGAGGTACCGGCGCTACGACAGCAGGCGCCACGGCATCGGTCGCCTCCATCCTCTCAGGCGCCATTGGCGCCGACATAGCAGGCCCCGCCTCTTGTCCCGTCAGGGCCCTCCCTTTAATGGCAGGGGGGCGGCACCCCCTGCTTCCCATCACATGCCCATGGGGCAGCGCCGCCTCAGCGCACACGAGGCAGTTCGGTGGCCCGGTGCATGCTTCCGCCCTGTGGCCACCCATGCCACACCGGAAGCAACACCCCATCCTCTCCGCGCTGGAGGGGCACATCGGCCGCGTATGGCCCATCCCCATGCACTTGAAGCAGCGCATGGGTCTGGGTCCGACGACCTCGACCCTGGCCAGGTCCCAGCCGACGCGGACCTTCCCCAAGATAGTGAGGGCTCTCGCCGCCCTCACTGGGCACTCCACAAGCACCGACGAGTAACCGCCGGGGCCCGGTCCGACCCTCCCCACCCTGACCCGCTCCTCCGGGCAACCTCCCTGCGCCGCCACCGCGGCAGCAATCATCGCCGGCGTCGTGGACACGCCCAGGTCTAGCAGCCGGATGTCCGTCCGCTTTTCCGGGCGGGCGACCGTCGCCACGTCCGACAACACCTCGGCCAGCCTTTCCGCGAGCCGATCAGCGGCCTTCCCGCTGTCGGCACCAGGCACCTCAATCAAAGTGGCCCCGGTCTGGGCCGCCTTCGTCCGGACACCAGGGATGCCCAGCTCCTCCAGCGAGATGGCCTCTCTGGCTCTCGCGAGGGTGGCCGCGTAGGACACCCCCCGGGCGACAGCCTCCGGCTTAAGCTGGAGGACCACAGCCGTCGACCCGGGCTGCCTCAGGGCTGCCCTCTCCTTTGGCTTCCCTGGCGGCGTCGGCCTTGCGTTGGGCACCACCACTGGCGCCCCAGCCTGTTTAGGGCCCTTCGCCCTTCCTCTCCTCCGGCTGCGGGCGCCGGCAGCCCGCTCATTCCTAGGCGCAGGTGGGGTCGGTGTAGGGCCGACTTCCTGCTTCCTCTTCTCGGGGAGGACGGGAAACTCCTCCACGCTCTTGGGCGCGGCCGCCAAGCCACACCTCGCGCGCTCGGGAGCCAGGAGCCCGGCCTCCAGACCATCCAGCCTCTTGCTGATGCCTCCAATTGAAGCATCGAGGCTCCGCTGCATGGCAGCCAATGCCTGCGCAATTCCCGCATTCGGGTCGGCAGCAGGGGGAGGAGGAGCAACTCTTGCCTCTGAGGCTTCCTGCTTAAGGAGCCTCAACTTCTCCTTAAGCTCCAGGACCCGACTGTTGAGGATCTCATTGGCCTCAGTGAGAAGATCCGTCTCGTTCCTCAAGGCACCGTATCCCGCTTGAAGTCCCCGCCACGCACCGATGCCCCTGCGATCGATGCATTTCACCAACTCCGCGAGGTAACCCATTGCAGCAGACATAGCGTTTTTGGCGACCGCATGCTCCGCAGGCAACTCAGATATGAGATGCCCCACCGACCCGATCAACCTTCCCGCAACATCGATGGCCGGACCATCCACACTCTCAGGGGGCAACAGCTTCATCATCTGCTTCGTCATCTGCTTGTCCACTATTTCTCGGATGTGCTCCACATCCGGGCCTTTCCTCATGTTGTTGCGAAATCTCATGAGCACCTCCCGGAGTGACATACCCAGGGCCGCGCTCATGTACTGGATTCGCATTTCCTCCTCTTTATCCCACTCCCCCATAGCATATTTCGCAGCCCTCAAAGATTTGACCGTGACCGGCTCCCAGGACATCCAGTCATCCGGCACAGGATCGGAAGCCTCATCCGAATCCCTCGCCGAACTCCCTTCGCCTTCAGAGCCACAGCCGACCTCCATCTCCTGCACATCTCTCCCCTTCCTCGCTCCCTCGTCTCTCCCTTCCAACCGTTCCTCAACACACTTCACCTCTTCATCTTCCTTCCTTCTCCTAACAACACAAGGCGAAACTTTGCCCCCCCCAGAGACGGTGGGGCGGCCTGGAACCAGTGAACTGGTCCCAGGGAGGGATTCTCCCGTCTTACGACGGGTACCCTCCTGGGGTAATGATACTTTAGGTTTCGCACTCATGTTTTACATCATTATGGGATGCCTCCCAGACAATTTTATAGGGTTGTCATCCCCCTGGCAATTTAAGGGCTGCCGATCCCTAGGTAGGCCGTGAGTTTCACCCATGCGACGCCCACTCGCCAAGGGTGCCCTATATACTCGCGGAGGGCGGGAGGTATCCGCTGGGTTTTACCGACTTTTCCTTGTCGACGCCCAATCGGGCTGCGGGACTGAACCCAGAACACCACGTACCCAGCTTATGCCAGGGCTGGGGTCGTTGTGGCGGACGGGACAGAACCCGCGGCACTGCAAGACAGCGATAAGGGCTGGCATGAAACCCTCGCTGACGACCTTGCGCATGAAGCGCTTGACAGGCGCCCAGAAGGGGCGCCGACTACCCTTTCCCCCCGTGTAACGACGTCCAGAAGGGACGCCGTCAAAACTCCCCTCAAAGCCGCTCAGAAGGAGCGGCGAGTGTGCGACCCAGAGTGGGCACGCACATTGGAGGTGCAGGGCCCAGAAGGGGCTCCCGCCTGTGTCGAGTTGTTAGCCGGACAGTCTCACAGCAAACTCCTCTCGAGGAGGAGGATGTTGAGGCTGCCCGTTGCCCAGGGTGCACCACGAGGAGGTCACCCGACACACACCCCAACCTAACCTAACCTAACCTAACCTAACCTAACCTAACCTAACCTAACCTAACCTAACCTAACCTAACCTAACCTAACCTAACCTAACCTAACCTAACCTAACCTAACCTAACCTAACCTAACCTAACCTAACCTAACCTAACCTAACCTAACCTAACCTAACCTAACCTAACCTAACCTAACCTAACCTAACCTAACCTAACCTAACCTAACCTAACCTAACCTAACCTAACCTAACCTAACCTAACCTAACCTAACCTAACCTAACCTAACCTAACCTAACCTAACCTAACCTAACCTAACCTAACCTAACCTAACCTAACCTAACCTAACCTAACCTAACCTAACCTAACCTAACCTAACCTAACCTAACCTAACCTAACCTAACCTAACCTAACCTAACCTAACCTAACCTAACCTAACCTAACCTAACCTAACCTAACCTAACCTTTTTTTTTTTTTTTTTTTTTTTTTTTTGACGGAGTGGAAATCTGCTAACAGACGCATCAGCGGGCAAAAGGGGTCCCGCTGTCCCGCTGGCTGTACGAGGCTCTTGCTAAGACTCTGTTCCAGGGCCGAAGCCCTAGAGAAAGCGAGTATAGGCCGACTCGGTAAAACCACTCCGATGTCCTCTCGTCACCTTGGAACCAGCAAACCAGCGATCATCGCGTCGTCCTCATCTGAGGAGGACGCATCGAACGCCGGCATGCCGGATCCTGACGAGGTCATGGGAACCCTTTCGGACACTTCCACAACCCCGTCGGTTTGCTCGCCCAGATGGGCGAGCCCCTCTCCCGCCCCTGGTGGGGGGCGGGTGACCACCCTCGAAAACGATGGGCGGACACACCTGACCCGTCCTTACAGACGGGTCGCCGACGCGCCGGGACATACGGAGCGTCGGCCCTCAGTGGGGACCCGTGCAATGCACGGTCAAAGCCCCCCCTAGAGCTCGGACCGCGCTGGTTCCCCACAGGAGGCGTCTGCGGCGGCACGGATCTGCCAGAGGGCCATGCCCCCCGGCCCGCTCCGCGCCCTCCGCTGACCACCTCCCCAGGACCCCTCGCCACCGAGCATGGACAGAACCACGGTCGGCAGAGAGAGGTCCGCGCCAATCACAGCGACCAATGCGGAGCGCAGGACATCGAACGCAGAGCACACCACTAGGGCGCGCTGTGCCGCGTCCCCCGCCGCCCCGCAACGGTGGCACCGCGGGGTCAGCCCTCTCCCGATCCGGTGCAAACAGCGTCCGAACAAACCATGTCCAGACAGTATCCGCATCAGATGGTACGCGAGCGACCCATGGCGCCGCTCCGCCCATGCCCGGAGGACGGGACGCAAGGCCTCCAGACCACGCATTCGCGCAGCCGAGACCCCTTGCCCAGACCCCCAAACTATAGGCGGAACGTCTCCTCTCGTGCTCCCTCAAGAGCAGAGCGCCTCCCTTGGGGGCCAGGCGACCACCACCGGCCCCCTTCTCCGCTCTCTGCCGCTGCTTTCGCTGGTAGACGAAAAGACACAACAAATCGCGAAGCCCGCCTGCCCTTCTTTGGTGACCCGGACCCCGACTCAGCTTCCGACTCCGACCACGAATCTGACCCGACTCGGACTCCGACCCTCACAAACACTTCCCAACCCTCGACACTCGGCACTCGATGCTCGACACTCGACTCTCGACGTTCGATACCCGAGGTCGTGTCCTACAACAAAAAACCCACAAAGACGGCGCTCAGAAGGAGCGCCGCCGAGACTCCTCTCAAAGGTGCTCAGAAGGTGCAGCGAGTTGAGCGGCCCAGAGTAGGCACGCACACAGGAGAGGCAGGGCCCCAAAAGGGGGCTCCTGCCTTGCCAGATGTTAGCCGACTGGGTCCAACTTTCTCCACAGAGACCGTTGGAACCACTCGTTGCCCAGGATGCACCACGTGGAGGTATCTGACTCGCACCCCAACCTAACCTAACCTAACCTAACCTAACCTAACCTAACCTAACCTAACCTAACCTAACCTAACCTAACCTAACCTAACCTAACCTAACCTAACCTTTTTTTTTTTTTTTTTTTTTTTTTTTTTTTTTTTTTTTTTTTTTTTTTTTTTTTTTTTGACGGAGTGGAAATCTGCTAACAGACGCATCAGCGGGCAAAAGGGGACCCGCTGTCCCGCTGGCTGTACGAGGCTCTTGCTAAGACTCTGTTCCAGGGCCGAAGCCCTAGAGAAAGCGAGTATAGGCCGACTCGGTAAAACCACTCCGATGTCCTCTCGTCACCTTGGAACCAGCAAACCAGCGATCATCGCGTCGTCCTCATCTGAGGAAGACGCATCGAACGCCGGAATGCCGGAGCCTGACGAGGTCATGGGAACCCTTTCGGACACTTCCACAACCCCGTCGGTTTGCTCGCCCAAATGGGCGAGCCCCTCTCCCGCCCCTGGTGGGGGGCGGGTGACCACCCTCGAAAACGATGGGCGGACACACCTGACCCGTCCTTACAGACGGGTCGCCGACGCGCCGGGACATACGGAGCGTCGGCCCTCAGTGGGGACCCGTGCAATGCACGGTCAAAGCCCCCCCTAGAGCTCGGACCGCGCTGGTTCCCCACAGGAGGCGTCTGCGGCGGCACGGATCTGCCAGAGGGCCATGCCCCCCGGCCCGCTCCGCGCCCTCCGCTGAGCACCTCCCCAGGACCCCTCGCCACCGAGCATGGACAGAACCACGGTCGGCAGAGAGAGGTCCGCGCCAATCACAGCGACCAATGCGGAGCGCAGGACATCGAACGCAGAGCACACCACTAGGGCGCGCTGTGCCGCGTCCCCCGCCGCCCCGCAACGGTGGCACCGCGGGGTCAGCCCTCTCCCGATCCGGTGCAAACAGCGTCCGAACAAACCATGTCCAGACAGTATCCGCATCAGATGGTACGCGAGCGACCCATGGCGCCGCTCTGCCCATGCCCGGAGGACGGGACGCAAGGCCTCCAGACCACGCATTCGCGCAGCCGAGACCCCTTGCCCAGACCCCCAAACTATAGGCGGAACGCCTCCTCTCGTGCTCCCTCAAGAGCAGAGCGCCTCCCTTGGGGGCCAGGCGACCGCCGCCGGCCCCCTTCTCCGCTCTCTGTCGCTGCTTTCGCTGGTAGACGAAAAGACACAACAAATCGCGAAGCCCGCCTGCCCTTCTTTGGTGATCCGGACCCCGACTCAGCTTCCGACTCCGACCACGAATCTGACCCGACTCGGACTCCGACCCTCACATACACTTCCCAACCCTCGACACTCGGCACTCGATGCTCGACACTCGACGCTCGACGTTCGATACCCGAAGTCGTGTCCTACAACAAAAACCCACAAAGACGGCGCTCAGAAGGAGCGCCGCCGAGACTCCTCTCAAAGCTGCTCAGAAGGTGCAGCGAGTTGAGCGGCCCAGAGTAGGCACGCACATAGGAGAGGCAGGGCCCCCAAAGGGGGCTCCTGCCTTGCCAGATGTTAGCCGACTGGGTCCAACTTTCTCCAACGGAGGCCGTTGGAACCACTCGTTGCCCAGGATGCACCACGTGGAGGTATCTGACTCGCACCCCAACCTAACCTAACCTAACCTAACCTAACCTAACCTAACCTAACCTAACCTAACCTAACCTAACCTAACCTAACCTAACCTTTTTTTTTTTTTTTTTTTTTTTTTTTTTTTACCTGGGAAAATCTGCTTACAGACCGTCTCGACCGGGCTGTTGCAAGCGCCGGGAGGTGTGTGGGGATGGGCGATGTTCTGCCCGACCCACTAAAAACCCAGGGACATCCGTCGACCGCAGGGCGGGACCCCGAGCACTCGAGGAGTCTTTCACGGCCCGCCGCGGTGGTCCATTCGGACACGCCTTGAGGATGAACCTCTACTGAGTACTACCCCCGGATGCGGAAGGTAGCCTCGACACCTGGAGACTGTCGCGGGGAGTGTGAGGAAGGTGGTAGCCCTCACCCCCGCGACGGCTAGGACGGGTGCAACTGCCCGTGTAGCCGTCTCCGCCGACCCGTACGCCGACGCCTGTTAGCGTCCGCTAGGGGGTCAGCCTCCCTCTCGCGTTCGGCCTCTTCTTTGCGACGGATGACAATGTCGCAAAAAGAGACCACCGCGTCCCACGACCTCGTGGAGGAGACCATGGCGTTTGCCACGGCCTCAAGAGAGAGGTCGGTGCCAATCGCAGCCCGCAGATCTTGGCGCGGCTGCTCCCACTCCTGGCACGTTGCCAGCGTGTGTTCCGCCGTATCGGCGGCGGCACCACACTGGTGACATGCGGCAACCTAACCTTTTTTTTTTTTTTTTTTTTTTTTTTGACGGAGTGGAAATCTGCTAACAGACGCATCAGCGGGCAAAAGGGGTCCCGCTGTCCCGCTGGCTGTACGAGGCTCTTGCTAAGACTCTGTTCCAGGGCCGAAGCCCTAGAGAAAGCGAGTATAGGCCGACTCGGTAAAACCACTCCGATGTCCTCTCGTCACCTTGGTACCAGCAAACCAGCGATCATCGCGTCGTCCTCATCTGAGGAGGACGCATCGAACGCCGGCATGCCGGAGCCTGACGAGGTCATGGGAACCCTTTCGGACACTTCCACAACCCCGTCGGTTTGCTCGCCCAGATGGGCGAGCCCCTCTCCCGCCCCTGGTGGGGGGCGGGTGACCACCCTCGAAAACGATGGGCGGACACACCTGACCCGTCCTTACAGACGGGTCGCCGACGCGCCGGGACATACGGAGCGTCGGCCCTCAGTGGGGACCCGTGCAATGCACGGTCAAAGCCCCCCCTAGAGCTCGGACCGCGCTGGTTCCCCACAGGAGGCGTCTGCGGCGGCACGGATCTGCCAGAGGGCCATGCCCCCCGGCCCGCTCCGCACCCTCCGCTGACCACCTCCCCAGGACCCCTCGCCACCGAGCATGGACAGAACCACGGTCGGCAGAGAGAGGTCCGCGCCAATCACAGCGACCAATGCGGAGCGCAGGACATCGAACGCAGAGCACACCACTAGGGCGCGCTGTGCCGCGTCCCCCGCCGCCCCGCAACGGTGGCACCGCGGGGTCAGCCCTCTCCCGATCCGGTGCAAACAGCGTCCGAACAAACCATGTCCAGACAGTATCCGCATCAGATGG
This sequence comes from Eudonia truncicolella, assembly GCA_949315975.1. Lineage (NCBI taxonomy): Eukaryota > Metazoa > Arthropoda > Insecta > Lepidoptera > Crambidae > Eudonia > Eudonia truncicolella. Next base: position 13,071,669 of record OX438847.1, on the reverse strand, counting down.
TACGCGAGCGACCCATGGCGCCGCTCCGCCCATGCCCGGAGGACGGGACGCAAGGCCTCCAGACCACGCATTCGCGCAGCCGAGACCCCTTGCCCAGACCCCCAAACTATAGGCGGAACGTCTCCTCTCGTGCTCCCTCAAGAGCAGAGCGCCTCCCTTGGGGGCCAGACGACCACCGCCGGCCCCCTTCTCCGCTCTCTGCCGCTGCTTTCGCTGGTAGACGAAAAGACACAACAAATCGCGAAGCCCGCCTGCCCTTCTTTGGTGACCCGGACCCCGACTCAGCTTCCGACTCCGACCACGAATCTGACCCGACTCGGACTCCGACCCTCACAAACACTTCCCGACCCTCGACACTCGGCACTCGATGCTCGACACTCGACGCTCGACGTTCGATACCCGAAGTCGTGTCCTACAACAAAAAAAAAAAAAAAAAACCCACAAAGACGGCGCTCAGAAGGAGCGCCGCCGAGACTCCTCTCAAAGCTGCTCAGAAGGTGCAGCGAGTTGAGCGGCCCAGAGTAGGCACGCACACAGGAGAGGCAGGGCCCCAAAAGGGGGCTCCTGCCTTGCCAGATGTTAGCCGACTGGGTCCAACTTTCTCCATGGAGACCGTTGGAACCACTCGTTGCCCAGGATGCACCACGTGGAGGTATCTGACTCGCACCCCGCGGCAACCTTTTTTTTTTTTTTTTTTTTTTTTTTTTTTGACCCAGAGGAATCACTTTAGACTTCCCTCACCCTGAAGGGGCAAGGGGGCATGTGGGGGTCGCCCGTCCGCCTTTCCACACCCACTGACAAGGGGAGAAGCCCCAAGTCAGCTGCCAGGAAGAAGTCCCAACTGGGAGGGTGAGACGGAGGGGAATACCCACTAAACCTCTGGAGGTCCGCAATCCGAGTACAAAAGTAAGGCGACGGCACGGTATCTGTCAGAGATTCAGACCGCGACCGCCACCCTGCGCCCGTGCACCGACCTGCAGCCATCTCCACACACTTATTCCCGCGTTTGCACGGGAAACGTGTGCTTTGACGGCCGCGCGCCAGGGCACGGGCACGTACTGATAACACAGCATTAAACAAAAGTTAATTCCAAGAAAAACCACCCCTGAGTGACAGGGAGCAGTGGGAAACCTCTAAAAGAGGCCGCAGTGTCCTTGGGGGGGCACGCAGCCGAACAAAAATTGCGGCACATGTGGGCGGTTCGGGGTGGAACCCGACACCGGCCTTCACCGCGTCAATCCGGGGTTCTACGGGGGGCGGAGATCCGTACCTCGCCTCCGTCTACGTCTTCGCCTTCGGGAAGGAGCGGCATCAACGGCGTCTTCACGTCGTCGCTCCGCATCCTCCTTTAGGCCCATCACCGTCGCGCAGAAATGCGCCACCGCGCACCAGTTAGCCTCGCTCTCCAGCATCGCGGTCACAATGTCCGGCAGAGCGAGACTCCCACGTCCGCCCAGCTCCATTTCCAGAGCCCGTCGCTGCGAGGAAAAGGCACAACACACCTGGAGAGTGTGCTGCGCAGTGTCCTCTGCAGCTCCGCACTCATGGCAAACGGAGCTCTCCTCTCTCCCCAACCGACAGAGGTACTTCCCGAAGCACCCATGGTCTGACAGCACCTGCGTCAGGTGGTAGGACGGGGCGCCATGGGTACGATTGAGCCACTCCGGGAGTACAGGCCTGATGGCATCGATGGTCCGCGAACCGGCAACTGGGGACTCAAGGTCGCGCTCCCACTGCCATATCGCCATCTCTGTCGCCTCTCTTCGCGCCGCCTGGATCTCTTCCAGCGCGGGGCGTTCCCCTCTCGCCAACATCACCGTGCGGAGCTCGTAGACCTCGGTCAAGACCTTGGCCTCGAGCTCCCACGGGATCATCCCGGCTAGGGCCGTCGCTGCCGTCCACGACACCGTCCGGTAGGCTCGTACTGCTCTCACCGCTGCCACTCTCTGCGGTCTCCGCAGGAGGGCGGTGGTTCGGCGGGAGAGCGAGTCCGACCAGACGGGTGCGCCGTAAAGCGCCATGCTGCGCAGCACCCCGGCGTACAGCTTGCGACAGCTAGAGCCGGGCCCACCAATATTGGGCAAGACACGTCCAAGGGCCATTGCTGCCCCCACTATTCGAGGCGCCATCTCGGAGAAATGGGGCAGAAAGCTCCACCTGCTATCCAAAGTTAAACCCAGATACCGCATCTGGGATTTAACCTCAACCCTCACCCCGTCGACCACAATGTGGTAGTAGTGGGGGGGTTTCTTTCGGGGACCATGGAATATCATGGCCTCCGTTTTGGGGAGAGAGACCTCCATCCCCAGAAGACGGATTCTCGATGCGGTCATGGTGGCGGCCACCGACGCGAGGCGCAGCGTACGCTGGTAGTCACTGCCCTGTGCAGTGACTAGGGTGTCATCCGCGTAGCAGATGACACCCACCCTGGGGAGACAAGTCCCCCGCAGGACCCAGTTGTATCCGATATTCCACAGGAGTGGTCCTAGGACCGACCCCTGCGGAACACCGCACACCATACGCCGAGATGTTATGCGCCCCGCGCCCTTCTCCAGGTACAGGATGAACCTGTCCTGTAGGTAGTCCCTAAGGACACGACGGATATACCAGGGCACGCGATGGTACAGCAGTGCCTGGTGGATGCAGTCATAGGGGAGGGTGTTGAAGGCATTCGCGATGTCTAAAGACACCGCCAACACCCGTTCCCCCCTTGCAATCGCTTCTTCGGTAGTACGCTTTAGGGTAAGTACCGCGTCTACAGTGGATCTGCCCCGACGGAACCCGAATTGAGAATCCTCAATATTGGGCCCGTCGGCGTCCAGGTGCTCCACGATGCGGGCTGCGAGCAAGCGCTCAAACAGCTTTCCCGCCTCGTCGAGCAGGACGATCGGCCTGTAGGCCGACGGCTCGTCCACCGGGCGTTCGCCTTTTCTCAAGAGCACTAACCGGCCTGCCTTCCACACTTTGGGGAACTTCCCCTGGTGTAGGCAAGAGTTGAGGAGGCCAGTTAGTCTCCCTCTCAAATGCGTCAGGGACAAATCCAAAACCTTGCTATGGACGCCGTCCGGCCCAGGTGCCTTTCGTTTAAGGCGGAGGCGGTCGATAACAAGGTCCATCTCACCATCAGAGATGGGAGGAATAAGGGTCAAATCCGGGGGGGGGGTCTGTTCCGGGGGCTCGAACGGCACTGCCGTGAACACGCGCGTCGGAAACAGACCGGTCACTATCCGGTTGAGGAGTCCCGGCTCGAATGACTCCGTTGGGGGGGCCGGGTTGCGGAACCTGTTCCGCACGGTGCGGTAGGGCCGCCCCCAAGGGTCTCTGTCGAGATCGGCCAGGAACTCGTTCCATGCAGCCGTCTTTGAGTCCAAGACCCGGATCTGTAGCGCCAGTCTGGCCGCTCTGAAGACGGCGTACAGTCTCTGCTCCTCGGCTTGAGTGTGGCGTCTCCTTCGGCAGTGCTGGTATTCGCGCCTCGCCAAGATGCTGGCGGTACGCAGGACGGCTATCTCCTGCGACCACCAGTACACCGCCCGTTGGTGGGGACGATCCCCGACCTTGGGCATGCTGGCATTTGAGACGCGAACCAGGGAACGCCGGAATCTCTCCGCCTGGATGTCCACTGACATTGTTGGAGGAGGGTCTCGGCGCCATCTCTCTACCAGGGCTGCCTCATCGGCCGCCTCTGGGTTCAGCCTGGAAAGGGCCCACCGCTGAAACTGGGCTGTGCGGACTCCTGCGCTGGGCTGGAGGCTTGTCAGGAGGGGAGTAGGGGAGACCTTCATCCATATGTACATATGGTCGGAGAGGGTCTCCGCGTCTTCCATCACTCTCCAGTCCGCAACGCGACGCGCAATGGCGGGGGACGCGAGGGAGATGTCGACAATCGATTCCCCCTGCCACCGGACACAAGTGCTGGCGCCACCTCTATTCAGGAGGACTAGGCCGCTCTCCGCTATAAATTCCTCGACCTCCGAACCCCTGTGGTCCGTTCGAGGGCAGCCCCACGTGGTGGACTTTGCGTTCAAGTCTCCCGCTAAGATGATTTGTAGCGGGGACAAACGCCGCACCACACCCTGGAGCCGCACCAAGAAGGACCGGAAGTCCCGCAGGGGTCGATTCGGGGAGAAATATACAGCAACCAAGGCTACGTCGCCCCAAGTCACAGCGACATAGCCCTGGCCCCTCTCCTTCAGCGATATAGGCGCCGCACTGTTGTTTGAGGGGGTGGTTATGAGAGCAAGCCCCTCTGTGTCCCCAATCCAGTTTGGCCTGGAAGGCACGGAATGCGGTTCCGACACCAGCGCCACACCAACATCCCACTCCGTCATCTGCTGCACCAGCAGGTTTTGTGCTGCGACGGAGTGGTTGATGTTCGCCTGCAGGATGGTCATGCTAGGCTGTGCTGGCATCGGGTCCCGCTGTTGTGCACTCCATGGGCTCTATAGGCGCAGGCTCTGGAACGACCGCCCTCCAAAGGGGGGTCGTGCTGTTGGTGGGGGGTGGGCGACAAGTCCTGCTCCCCATGGCGTGTTTAGCCGGCTGTTTGGCGGCATGACACACATGGCAGTGGGCCTCCTTGGCCGAGCACTCCTCTGCTTTGTGTCCCTCCTTCCCACATCGGAAGCAGAGGACACTGCGATCTATTTTGGCCGGGCACGAGTATTTCGTGTGGCCGATTCCGAGGCACTTAAAGCACCGTGTTGGGGAGGGCTCCAACACGGTGAGGCGCACTTCAGACCACCCGATCTTGATGTGGCCTTTCTCGGCCAGGACCTTGGCTACGGGGATTGGGCACCTGACTAAGGTGTATTTAGCCCCCCATCCCAGCCCCTGTCTGATTGGAGCCACTGCGATGTCGTTGACTGCACAGCCGCCCTGCTGCGCGGCGGCCGCGACGATCATCTCCAGCGACATATAATCATTTAGGCCCGTGAGCTTAAATTCCGCTCTCTTTGTCGGTCTACCGACGTGCACGTCGTCGCCGGTCAGCTCCTTTATTTTGGCGGCCAACATGTCCGCCTTGGGCCCGCTGGTGGTTCCGGAGATTTCCAGCTTTCGCCCCCCGCTAGCCGTATTTCGCACCTTCAAGGCCTCCAGACCGATATCATCGAGTTTAATGGCCCCAACAAGCTTGGTCATCACCTCGGCGTAAGTGACGCCCTTGGCAATGGCCTCCTTGCTCAGGGTCATCGTTACGACCGACGAGCGGGGCACGACCAGTTTGACCGGCGCTTTCGTCGCCGAAGTGGGAACGGCCGCGTTGGGATCAGCAGGGTTAGCCTTCTTGGCCGCCTTCCTTTTCCTCTTTCGGCTTCCCGCCTTCCTCCACTCATTGGCAGGAGTCGTGCCAGCAGCGGCAAGAGCCGGTTCTTGAGCGGGAGTCAGGACGACGGCCGACGGAGCAGCAGCGGACGGAGCAGCAGCGGATGGAGCAGCAGCGGACGGAGCAGCAGCACCAGGAGCCCTTCGCAGAGAAGCAGCGGGGTGAGTTTTAGGGCCGCCACTAATCCCTTTTTTTCCCTTTTCAGGTACTACATTAGGGGCCCAGGAGGGTCCGGCGACGGCACCATCGTCGACACTGGCAGAAGCAGCGGGAGCAGCAGAGGCGGCGACAGCGTAGGACGGGACTACAGCGGCGGCAACGGCAACTGTGGCGGCGGCAGCGGCTTTCTTCTTATCCCCGGCTAGGGGAGGTCTGAGTCGAGGTTCCGGCCCAAGCCTCTGGTCTATGCCGGATTTTACGGCTTCCACCATGTTCCGCATGCAGGCCATCGACTCGGCCTGCCTGCGCTCCATCTCACGTGTCAGCTTGGCAAACATCTCCTCTTCCAGGGCCTTCACCAGGTAGTCCACATTCGCCCCCTCCACGACGATGGGGGGCGATGGGGTCCGCAGTTGGTTATTGGCCTGGTTTGAGTTCTCCAAACCTTCCTGGAGGGCACGTACGTTGTCCTTCAGCTGAGCGATCTCACCCATCATCAGCTCATTCCGCCTCGTCAGACGCCGTACCTCCTCATCGGGACTCATGTGCCTGAAGGCACCAACCATCCTGGCCAAGTAGATCGTAGCGGCGTTAATCCGCCCGTGTACCTCCCCCTTGAGGTTCCCTGATCTCTTGGCCGCATTGAAAATGGCCATTATGGCCCCTTCGGCCTCCGTCAGGAGGTCAGACCTGGTGGCGTCCTCGTCATCCGCAACAGTAATTAACCTCTTCCCTTTTTTTCTGCGGATCTGCTCTATGTCGACGCTGGAGCTGTCCGACTTCTCCGCGGCGCTGTGGCTCCGCAGGTATGACGAGCGCCCAAGGACGTCGATCTCCTCAAAAACATTCTCCGACTCCGGTGGGGGGGGAGACTCCGCGTACCGGCCAACATCTTTGGCCACGGGTCTCTTACTCGCCCTTCGCGTAGCCGGGTCCTGATTCCTCATCAGGCTCACTAGTGCATCGCCCTGGAGGTTCGCCATGTCAGCGTACTCGTCGTCACTAAGGCTCTTCAGCCTCCTTTTGCCCTCCATGACGCCGATGTACACTCCGGAGCGGGTTAAGCCCTTCGTGCCCTTGCCTTTCCCCCTCTGGGAAGTGCCGCATTTGAGCGGAGGGGCCTCCTCGACCTGCTCCTCATCATCAAATCCGCGAGGCCTTTTGCCTCCTACTGAGGTGGCCGCGCTCTCCGAGTCCATTTCTAAATCCGGCGCCGGCACCAAATCCGGTCCTAGCTCCGGCTCCGTCGTCTCCCGAAATTCGCCCGAACCAGGCACGTCATTTGGCGTTTTCCGATTTTTTCCGGATTTTTTCGGAACCTTTTCGTCGGAACCGGAACCGGCCTCGGATCCACCCCTAGAGACCCGGACGACCTCTACGGCCTTTCTCGCTCCAAACGTGAGCGTCAATCCTGATCTCAGCACTATGGGATCCTTTGTCCCCTTCTCGCGCCGAACCTCCATAAAACTTCCAGAAGTATTAGCACTCCTTGGGGCCTGGTTGCCTACCCCAAGAAGCGTGTCGGACGAGTCCGATAATGTAAGCGCAGTTTTGCCCCCCCCAGAGACGGTGGGGCAGCCTGGGTCCAGAGAACTGGGCCCAGGGAGGGATTCTCCCGCCTCCCGGCGGGTACCCTCCTGGGGTAATACTATTTTAGACTGTGCTTCCATTATAAACGACATTTTCTGGGATGTCTCCCAAACAATTTTAGGGTTGTAATCCCCCTGGCACTTTGAGGGCTGCCGATCCCTGAAGAGGCAACAACCAACACCCGTGCGAAGCCCAATCGCTAGGGGCGCCCTACATACCCACGGAGGACGGGAGGTGTCCGCGGGGTTTTACCGACTTTTCCTTGTCATCGCCCATAAGGGCTGCGGGACTGAACTCAAACCACCACGTACCCAGTTTATGCCAGGGCTGGGGTCGTTGTGGCGGCCGGGACAGAACCCGCGACACTGCAACAGCAGCTACGACAGCCGGCATGAAGCCATCGCTCGCACATCCTTGTGCGCATAGAAGCGCTTGAAAGGCGCCCAGAAGAGGCGCCGAACTACCCTTTCCCCCCCGCGTAACGACGCCCAGAAGGGGCGCCATCAAAACTCCTCTCAAAGCCACTCAGAAGGAGCGGCGAGTTTGCGACCCAAAGTGAGCACGCACTGGAGGTGCAGGGCCCAGAAGGGGCTCCCGCCTGTGTCGAGTTGTTCGCCGGCCAGTCTCAAGGAAACTCCTCATGAAGAGGAGGATGTTGAAGCTGCCCGTTGCCCAGAGTGTACCACGAGGAGGTCACCCGACACACACCCCACCCCGCGGCAACCTAACCTAACCTAACCTAACCTAACCTAACCTAACCTAACCTAACCTAACCTAACCTAACCTAACCTAACCTAACCTAACCTAACCTAACCTAACCTTTTTTTTTTTTTTTTTTTTTTTTTTTTTTTTTTTTTTTAACGTGTGGAAATCTGCAAACAGACCGTCTCGACCGGGTGTTGCACAACCCGGGAGGTGTGTGGGGATGGGCGATGGTCTGCCCGACCCACTAAAACCACACGACACCCGTCAACCGCTGGGCGGGACCCCGAGCACTCGTGAAGTCATTCACGGCCCGCCGCGGTGGTTCCTTCGAACCCTCCTTGCATTTCACCTCCCCCGGATGCGAGGGAGGGACGCATGACACCTTGAGGAGCTTTGCGGGGAGTGTGGGAAGATGGTGTTTCCCACCCCCGCGTGCGGTTACGATGGGTGCAACAGCCCATGTAACCGCCTCCTCCGACCACCCCTCCTGCGCCTTGTGGCGCTTGATAGGGGGTCGTCTTCCCTCTCACGCTCGGCCTCTTCTTTGCGACCCATGATGGTGTCGCAAAATGAAGCCACCGCGTCCCACGACCTCGTGGAAGAGACCATGGCTTTTGCCACGGCCCCGAGGGAGAGGTCGGCGCCGATCACAGCCCGCAAATCCCGGCGTGGCTGCTCCCACTCCTGGCATACCTCCAATGTATGCAGAGCCGTGTCGTTAACGGCCCCGCACTGGTGGCATGCAGTGGTCTCCTCTCGTCCGATCCTCGACAGGTAACTGCCGAAGCAGCCGTGTCCTGTCATAATTTGAGTGGCTCGGAACGAGAGGGTCCCCTCCTTGCGGAAGACCCATTCCTGCATAATGGGTCTAACCGCTCCGATGGTCCAGTGGCCAGCATCGGGCTGCTCCAGGCGATCTCGCCAGCAGAGCATAGTCTGCTCCTGGGCATCCTCCCGCCAACGGCGGATTTGCTCAGGCATTGGCCTGCCGCCTTGACTGCGGATGTCCGCTCCCTGCCTATACACCTCCGCCAGGACCTTTGCCTCCAAGTCCCATGGAGGTGTACCCGCCAACAAGCAAGCAGCCTCATACGAGACCGTGCGGTAGCCTCTAATGGCTCTAATGGCCATTGCCCTTTGAGGCCTTCGCAGCAACATCCTATTCTGGGAGTCCAGCGCGTCGATCCACACTGGAGCTCCATAAAGCGCCATTGAGCGCACGACCCCTGTGTAAAGTTTCCGAGCACTTATGCTAGGGCCACCGAGATTTGGTAGTAGCCTGCACAGCGCGTTGGCTGTTTTGACCAATTTCGGCGACTGGCGAGCAAAGTGCTCGTGAAACTTCCACTTCGCATCTAAGTATAGCCCAAGGTACTTCATAGCTGAAGTGACCTCGATGCGAACCCCATTGAGACATAGATGTGCGTCTGGGGGGGGTCTCCTGCGTGCACCAAAGAAGAAAAGCGCCTCCGTCTTTTCTAGTGCCACCTTTAGGCCCAGCGCTTCAATTCGCCGGATGACCTGCCTGACGCCAACAGTGGCCAATGTTAGTACTCCGGCGAAGTCTGCCGCACGAGCGGTCACCAATGTGTCGTCTGCATAGCAGATGACGTTGAGGCCCCTGAGTAGTGCTCCTCTGAGAGCCCAGTCGTAGCCGATGTTCCACAGGAGTGGACCCAGCACCGACCCCTGCGGAACACCGCACGACACCGCACGGCTTCGGACATTCCCGTCGCGGTCCTGGAAGACCACCGTTCTGCCCCTGAGGTAGTTGTTCAAGATGCGCAGTAAGTAGGGGGGCACTCCGTGAAAGCGAAGCGCCTCACCTATGCTCTCAAAGGGCAGGCTGTTGAACGCGTTAGCGATGTCCAGGGACACCGCCAACGCGACATCTCCTTGTGATACAGCCTCTTTGGTGAGGTCTTTCACATGCAGTATCGCGTCTACAGTCGACCGCGCTACTCTGAAACCGTATTGGTTGGGCGACAGATCAGGCCCCACATTGCCGAGGTGCTCGTTGATACGAGCAGCTAAGACACGCTCGAAGAGCTTCCCGGCCTCGTCCAAAAGGACAATGGGCCGGTAAGCTGAAGGAGAGTCTTCAGGCCGTCCGTCTTTGCGGAGTAGCACGAGGCGCCCAGTTTTCCACCTAGTGGGGAAGTGGCCGGACGAAAGGCAGGCATCCAGTAGCGCACGAAAGCGCTCCTCGAAGATCTCCTCCGTTAGAACCCAGGCTTTGCCAGGTACGCCGTCTGGTCCAGGAGCCGTATTTTTAGCCCTCAGCCGCAGGAAGGCTGCACCCAGCTCACCGGTAGTGACCGGTGGCACTTGGGTAATAGCGCCCTCAGATGGTATCTGCGGTGGGGCCATTCGTGGAGGCTCGAATCCAGGTCGCACAGGGAAGAGTGAGTTGATGATAGACTCCAGCAGCGGTAGCTCTAAAGACTCAGTGACCGGGGGGCCCACATTTCGCAATTTACCGCGAACATTGCGGTATGGGCGACCCCACGGATCACGATTCAGTTGCTCCAGCATCTCTTCCCGCGCATCATCCTTTGCCTGACATATGGCCACCTTCAATGCCTCTTTGGCCTCTTTGTACGCCGTTTGCAATTCGCGATTTGCGACCTCATCCACGGTTCGGCGCCTGCGCTGGTTCGTATAAGCCCGCCGAGCAATGATGCAGTCCTCACGGCAGGCCGCAATGCGTTGGGACCACCAATATACTGCCCGCTTTGGCGGAAGGCGCCTAACCCTGGGCATGGCCGCATCGCACACCTGCGTCATCGCGTCCGAGAACCATTTGGCTCCGTCCTCCACGTGAACCGGCTGTTCGACAGCCTGAGCGAACCATGACTGCACGATGGCCGCTTCAACGAGCAGCTCCCGGTCCATTCTTCCCAAAGCCCAACGAGGGAAAGATGGTCTACCCCCATTGCCCGCTTGACCCGTTCTATTGCTGCTGTACGAGGGGGAGACCAGATCAAACCTAATGTATAGGTGATCAGAAAGCGTCTCCACATCCTCCAGAACAGCCCAACCGTCTACCCTAGAGGCGATGGCAGAAGACGCAAAGGACAGGTCAACAATAGACCCACCTTGCTGCCTGACACAGGTGTTCGTGTTGCCTCTGTTGAGTAGACACAGGCCTGTGGACACAGCCCAATCCTCGACCGCGTCGCCGCGCAGATCGTTAGCGGGAGAGCCCCAATTAACCGATTTGGCGTTAAAGTCACCTATTACTAGGACCGCCGAAGATGTTGCCCGGTTAACCGCGGCCCCCACATTGCCAAGGAATACCATGTACTCCGCCAAGGTTCTATTGGGGGAGAAGTACACCCCGATCAGGGTTACCTCACCCCACTTGACCACGACATAGCCGGGACCTCGTTCGCGGAACGAGAACGTCGAGCCTATGGTTGTATTACCACCAACAACAGCAACCGTTTTGCTAGAGTCCACGGCCCAGTTGGTACGGGCCGGGATATAGTACGGTTCAGATGCTACCGCTATGTTAATGGACCACTCCGCCATCGACTGCACAAAAAGATCTTGTGCGCCAGCGGAGTGATTCAGATTCGCCTGCAGGATATGTAGTGCGGCGTTAGGCATTGCAGGTGTCCATTTGCACCGCACTTGGCGCCTGCTGAGCGCTCGCAGAAGTGGGGGCCTTGGAATTCAAGGCCGCCTTTCTCCTCCTAGGGGGATTGCATGACCTGCTCCCGACATTGTGGTCAGCAGGTCTTTTGGCGTCAGCGCACAGCGGACAGTGCGCCTTGGCCGAGCAGGAGGCAGCGATATGACCAGCCTTACCGCAGCGATAGCAGAGCTCGCTGCGGTCAATCTGGCCCGTGCATCTTGCGCGGGTATGCCCCTTCTCCAAGCATCTAAAGCACTTAAGTGGACGCGGGTTGAGAGCACGAACCTGTGCCCCACCGGCCAATCCGACCAGGAGAAGACCGGCGTCCACTAACACTTTAGCAGCAGCTACTGGACACTGAACGTACACAGTGCCCATGCCGCCTGGACCATGGCGAATTTCGCCAACTCTCAATGAGTCAGCTGAGCAGCCTCCCTGCCTTGCGACCGCTGCGCGAACGTCTGCCTGGACGACTGAATCGTCCAAACCAGATATTCTAAGGTCGGCGCATTTGGTTGGTCGAGTGACCCTGACCGTGTCCCCTATTGCACCCCTGAGTTTATCAGCCAGTTGGTCGGCCTGCTCAGGGGTAGCGGTGCTCGGGAGATGCAAGATCCGAGCACCGGTAGCCGACTGCCGAAAGCGGATGTACTCCACCCCCATCTCAGCAGGAACCACACTCTCTCGGGCCTTGAGGAGCACATTCGCATACGTGATCCCCCTCTCCTGCGCCTCTGGCTGCAGAGTGATCACGACCGCCGAAGTACGAGGGACGCGCATTTTCACCTTCTTGTTCTTCGCCTTCGGCTTGGCCTGTTCCTTGGCTAGGGCCTTCCTTCTAGCCTTGCGGCCTCCAACCACTGGAGTCCACTCCTCCTCAGCCGTGAAATTCCTTGTGGAATTTGTCTTCGCCTTAGCCGTCTTAGGGGGTGCAGGTGCCGATGCGGCCTTAGCAGCCTTGACCCCCTTGCCGGGCTTGTTGCCTCCCTGAGGCGCTGCTTTAGCAGCGGGAGGCTTTTCTGTACTTCCCGATGAACGGGGAACGGTTGCCGGCGAGATGTTAGTCGCCGACGCGTATGTCACCTTGGCAGCCTTGGCCTTATTTTTGGCGTCCGCCGCAAGCGGCGGGCGCAGACGCGGCTCAGGAGGCAGCCTTGCCTCGATCGACTCGAGCCGCGTCGACAGCATAAAGCCAACCTGCCGCATGACCTCCCCCATGAGGGTTTGGTCGACTTCGGGTAGGGGTGGGGGCTGTTGTTCCGCCCCAACCTTCGCCTTAGGCTTGGATTTTACTACCTTAGGCTTCGGTTTCACCTCTTTTTTGTTCTTGGCCGGATTAGGGACCAAGCTAACCGTCGCCGGTGGGTCCGGAACCACCTCCATAACCTCCGTGTCCGAGCAAGGCGTTACTACCGGACGGTAGCACTTACTGTGGAGGTGTTCCACCGTGGCATCCAGAGTTGCCATATGCTTCTTAAGGCTCGACACCTCCGCACTTAGGCGTTGGTTCTCGACCTTAAGAGCCTCGGTCTCCTCGTTGACCGTGCGGAGACGCAACAGGTCTACGTTCGACTTGTAGGAGGCAGCTACATCGCGAAGGGCCTTTTGGTAGGTCCCCTTCAGATGACCAGACGTAGCAGCCACGTGGAGTAGCAGGGCCACATCATCCTCCACCTGCCGCACCACGACCTGTGCCTGTGCCTCCTTGTCTTTATCAAGACCGCTTACGAGCTCAACTCCACTAGCCCTAGTCGCGTATGTTTTGCGAGCCATCTCGGCACATTCCCTCTCGGCCTGGAGTTCGAGTTCGCGGCGCTGAGCCTCGACATACTCATTTTTGGCCTTAGCCCACCCGACGTATTGGCCCGTGGTCGGAGGACGGCCACGACCTCTGCGCCCGGACGGACCAGACAAAACCTTGGGCGCCGAGCAGACTGAGTCGTTGTCAGACTCAGAGGACAAGTCCGCTCGGGGCCTCTTTTTCCCTGTCAATGTCGATGAAGAGGAATCGGACAGCTGTTCGTCCTCTTCCCCCGCCGACAAAAATACACTGTCGTCCACTTTTGAAGCGCCACCTCGACGGCGGCTGCGACTGCGACTGCGATCGGCAGAACGCATGCGATCTAAATCGAGCCGCGTCAATGAGACACTTAACACTTTGCCCCTGCGACTGGGCCTAGCGTCCCTTTCAACCTTGCCCATTGTGGGCGTGCCATCATCCTTTTGGGACGAGCCACCTTTGCCCGATGTACTGGGCCTCGTCTCTACACCACTGTCCTTCTCGGACTTTGCGCTTGAAGCGCCACCTGCAACTACGTCCCCGACAGACTCATTCCGGCCGTCATCGGCCCCACCACTAACCACGACGGATCTGTAAACAGACTCCGCCGACTTCTCCGAATCGTCTGAAAAATTTTTAGGCATCTTGAACACTTATCCCACGAGTGGAGAGCAAATAAATGTCACCCTGCGCAGTGGCCTCATACGCAGGGAACCCTAACGACTGCCAAGGTCGGGAAGTATTGGCAGGTTTTTACGAGTTTTCTCTCGGGTTTTATAGTGTGTCCTTCACGCGGCCGGCCGGTTAAGGCAAGCCCTCGCTCCACCACGGAACCCGCGTACCCCACAACGCCGCGAGTGGGGGTCGTTGCAGAGACCGCAGTGGTTTACGATGATCGGAGGCTGGCGTAGGCCCCCGTTGCACCGCTTTCGCGGTGTTCCCCTTTCCCCCCGTTGCGACCTAAGAACCCTTAAGGGGCGGCCGTCTTTATAATACTCCTCTCAAAGCTGCTCGGAAGGAGCAGCGAGCAGTACGGCCCAAAGTAGACACGCACATAGGAGTTGCAGGGCCCAGAAGGGGCTCCCGCCTTGCCAGATGTTAGCCGATTGGGCCCAACCTTCTCCGAACGGAGAATGTTGGAACCACTCGTTGCCCAGGATGCACCACGTGGAGGTATCTGACTCGCACCCCAACCTAACCTAACCTAACCTAACCTAACCTAACCTTTTTTTTTTTTTTTTTTTTGACGGAGTGGAAATCTGCTAACAGACGCATCAGCGGGCAAAAGGGGTCCCGCTGTCCCGCTGGCTGTACGAGGCTCTTGCTAAGACTCTGTTCCAGGGCCGAAGCCCTAGAGAAAGCGAGTATAGGCCGACTCGGTAAAACCACTCCGATGTCCTCTCGTCACCTTGGAACCAGCAAACCAGCGATCATCGCGTCGTCCTCATCTGAGGAAGACGCATCGAACGCCGGAATGCCGGAGCCTGACGAGGTCATGGGAACCCTTTCGGACACTTCCACAACCCCGTCGGTTTGCTCGCCCAAATGGGCGAGCCCCTCTCCCGCCCCTGGTGGGGGGCGGGTGACCACCCTCGAAAACGATGGGCGGACACACCTGACCCGTCCTTACAGACGGGTCGCCGACGCGCCGGGACATACGGAGCGTCGGCCCTCAGTGGGGACCCGTGCAATGCACGGTCAAAGCCCCCCCTAGAGCTCGGACCGCGCTGGTTCCCCACAGAAGGCGTCTGCGGCGGCACGGATCTGCCAGAGGGCCATGCCCCCCGGCCCGCTCCGCGCCCTCCGCTGACCACCTCCCCAGGACCCCTCGCCACCGAGCATGGACAGAACCACGGTCGGCAGAGAGAGGTCCGCGCCAATCACAGCGACCAATGCGGAGCGCAGGACATCGAACGCAGAGCACACCACTAGGGCGCGCTGTGCCGCGTCCCCCGCCGCCCCGCAACGGTGGCACCGCGGGGTCAGCCCTCTCCCGATCCGGTGCAAACAGCGTCCGAACAAACCATGTCCAGACAGTATCCGCATCAGATGGTACGCGAGCGACCCATGGCGCCGCTCCGCCCATGCCCGGAGGACGGGACGCAAGGCCTCCAGACCACGCATTCGCGCAGCCGAGACCCCTTGCCCAGACCCCCAAACTATAGGCGGAACGCCTCCTCTTGTGCTCCCTCAAGAGCAGAGCGCCTCCCTTGGGGGCCAGGCGACCGCCGCCGGCCCCCTTCTCCGCTCTCTGTCGCTGCTTTCGCTGGTAGACGAAAAGACACAACAAATCGCGAAGCCCGCCTGCCCTTCTTTGGTGATCCGGACCCCGACTCAGCTTCCGACTCCGACCACGAATCTGACCCGACTCGGACTCCGACCCTCACATACACTTCCCAACCCTCGACACTCGGCACTCGATGCTCGACACTCGACGCTCGACGTTCGATACCCGAAGTCGTGTCCTACAACAAAAACCCACAAAGACGGCGCTCAGAAGGAGCGCCGCCGAGACTCCTCTCAAAGCTGCTCAGAAGGTGCAGCGAGTTGAGCGGCCCAGAGTAGGCACGCACATAGGAGAGGCAGGGCCCCCAAAGGGGGCTCCTGCCTTGCCAGATGTTAGCCGACTGGGTCCAACTTTCTCCAACGGAGGCCGTTGGAACCACTCGTTGCCCAGGATGCACCACGTGGAGGTATCTGACTCGCACCCCAACCTAACCTTTTTTTTTTTTTTTTTTTTTTTAACGGAGTGAAAGATCTGCAAACAGACGCATCAGCGGGCGATGAGGGGTCCCGCTGGCTGTCCGAGGATGGCCAAGACTCTGTTCCAGGGCCGAAGCCCTAGAAAAAGCGAGCCGTGGCCGACTCGGTAAAAAACACTCCGATGTCCTCTCGTCACCTTGGGACCAGCAAACCGGCGATCATCGCGTCGTCCTCATCTGAGGAGGACGCATCGAACGCCGGCATGGTGGGGCCTGACGAGGTCATGGGAACCCTTTCGGACACTTCCACAACCCCGTCGGTGACTGCTCGCCCTGTATACGGGCGAGCCCCTCCTCCGCCCCTGATGGGGGCGGGTGACCGCCCTCGAAAACGATGGGCGGACACACTTGACCCGTCATTTGGTGAGACGGGTCGCCGACGCGCCGGGACATACGGAGCGTCGGCCCTCAGTGGGGACCTGTGCAATGCACGGTCGGAGCCCCCCCTAGGGCTCGGACCGCGCTGGTTCCCCACCGGATGGAGAAGGCGCTGGTATTGCCGCCTTCTCCGCAGGAGGCGTCTGCGGCGGCACGGATTTGCCAGGGGGTCATCCTCCCTGGCCCGTTCCGCCTCCTCCTTCAGCGTCATGACGTCGACGCAGAAGGAGTTGACCGCCTCCCAGGACCCCTCGCTACCGAGCATGGACAGAACCACGGTCGGCAGGGAGAGGTCTGCGCCAATCACAGTGACCAATGCGGAGCGCTGGACACCGAACGCAGAGCACACCGTTAGGGTGTGTTGCGCCGTGTCCTCCGCCGCTCCGCAATGGTGGCACTGTGGGGTCGGCTCTCTTCCGATCCGGTGCAAATAGCGTCCGAACGAACCATGTCCGGACAGTATTTGCACCAGATGGTATGTGAGCGACCCATGGCGCCGCTCCGCCCACGCCTTGAGGACGGGGCGTAGGGCCTCGAGGCTACGCGTTTGCGTAGCTGAGGCCCCTTCGCCCAGGTCCTCGGACCATAGGCGGAACATCTCCTCGCGCGCTCCATCGAGCGCAGCACGCCTCTCTTGGGGGGCCAGTCGATCGCCACTGGCCCTCTCCTCCGCTCGCTGCCGGTACGCTGCAGCGAGCACCTCCGCCACCAGCTCCCACGGGGGCGTCCCCGCGAGAGCGCACGCCACTTTCCGGGACACCGTTCGGTAGCCCCGGATCGCCCGCAGCGCCATTGCGCGCTGGGCCCGCTGAAGGGAGGCGGTCGCGTGTGGGCTAAGACTGTCAGCCCACACCGGCGCCCCATATAGTGCCATAGAGCGGACGATGCCGCCGTAGAGTCGGCGGCACGCCACGCTCGGGCCCCCCACATTGGGCAAGAGACGCCCGAGGGCGTCTGCTGCTCCCAGCAGCCGGGGCTCGAGGAGCTTGAAGTGCTCCTCGAAGCCCCACCGCCCATCGATCACCAGCCCCAGATATTTCATCTGGGGCTTCAGACCGACCCTCTCGCCCTCCACGACGATTGACGCACCCGCTG
Source organism: Eudonia truncicolella (assembly GCA_949315975.1). Taxonomy (NCBI): domain Eukaryota; kingdom Metazoa; phylum Arthropoda; class Insecta; order Lepidoptera; family Crambidae; genus Eudonia; species Eudonia truncicolella. Next base: position 13,054,234 of record OX438847.1, on the reverse strand, counting down.
ACGGCCGTCTCCGAGGCCCATGGAACACCATGGCCTCGGTCTTGTGGAGGGCCACCTCCAAGCCCAACGTCCGTATCCGCCGCACGATATGGCTGACGAACACGGACGCCAAACGCTGGACATCCTCCAGCTGCTTCCCCCGGACGGTGACGAGCGTGTCGTCTGCGTAACAGAACGACCGCACCATCGGGGGGAGGCCACACCGCAGGACGTAGTCATAGCCGACGTTCCACAGCAAGGGGCCTAAGACTGACCCCTGTGGAACGCCGCGGGACACCCTGTGACGGCCAAGCTCGCCGTCCCGTCCCACGTACGCTACGTCCCGGTCCCTCAAATAGTCTCCCACTATTCGGCGCAGATATGGAGGCATTTGATGATAGTGAAGCGCCTCCATGATGACGCCGAATGGGAGACTATTAAAAGCATTGGCGATGTCCAAGGACACCGCCAAAACCACCTCTCGTCTCTCGACGGACTCCTCCACCAAAGCCCGGAGATCGGACAGGGCGTCAATCGTCGACCGCCCCGTCCGGAAGCCGTATTGGGCCTCGGAGAGGTCGGGGCCCGTTCCCCCTCCCAGCTGCTGGACTATTCGGGAAGCGATGATCTTCTCGAAGACCTTCCCGATTTCATCCAGCAGCACAATGGGGCGATATGCCGAGGGGTCATCCGCCGGACGCCCCTCTTTGCGTAGCAGGCATAGCGCCCCCTCCTTCCACACTTTGGGGAACTGTGCGAACTTCAGACTAGCGTCGCACAGTTCCCTGGCCCTGGCCCCTAGATGTTTTAAGGCCAGGTCCAGTACCCGCTTCGGGACGCCGTCAGGTCCCGGTGCCGTCTTACGCCCCTTAAGACGGGCGACGGCGTCCTTCCACTCCTCCTCATCAATAAGAGGAGGAGGATCGTTCCCTCCCTCCTCGTACGGAGCTGGCGGGGCCATCCGAGGGGGAACAAAACCCTCCTCGGCCGGGGGAAACAGTGCCCCGATGACCGACCCCAGGAGGTCGGGATCCATCGTCTCCGTGAGGGGCGCGCCGCGCGCTCTGAGCTGATTGCGCGCCAGCTTATACGGCCGCCCCCACGGATCCCGATCCAGACCCTGCAACTGCTCTTCTCTGGATACCTCCTTTGAGGAGGCAATCGCAGTCTGCAGGGTCTTCTTCGACTGCCTGTACAGCTCGTACAGGCGGTCTTCCTCCTGACGGTCCCTCACGCGGCGCCGGCGGGCCCTAGTGTAGGCCCGCCTTTGGACACTGCAGTCATCCCTCATGACTGCAATGTCCTGGGACCACCAGTGAACTTCACGGCGGTCCCGCGGAGGCTGCGCCCGAGGCATAGAAGCCTGGCACACCTCCGTTAAAGCGCCGCGGAGACGGCGAGCTGATTCGTCGACGTCCGGACCGGACATCGGACGCGAGAACCAGTCTTCAAATATCGCCGTCTCGTTCGCCAGCTCCGGCTTGAGCCTGCTGAGCGCCCAGCGAGGAGGCCGTCCACCGCTTGTGGGCTGTGGGGGTCTTTGGTGCAGGGTGGAGCTCTCGAATCGGATGTATCGATGATCCGAGAGAGTCTCCACGTCCTGCACTACCCTCCAGCCGCTGATCGTGCGCGCGAGGGCTGGGGTGGCGAACGACACGTCCACCACCGAGCCTCCATTGTGCCGCACGCACGTGTGGACTGCGCCCCTGTTGAGGAGCGACAGCCCAGCAGCGGCTGCCCACTGCTCCACAGCCTGGCCCCTCTGGTCGGTCGCTGGACAACCCCAGACGACCGACTTGGCGTTCAGGTCTCCAAGGACGAGAACCTGACGCGGGGCCGCCCTCCTGATGGCTACGCCGACGACTCCGAGGAACGCCTCGAAGTCGGCGAGCGGTCTATTTGGGGAAAAGTAGACAGAGACTACTACCATTTCCCCCCAAACGACCGCCGCGTACCCAGCACCCCTCTCATAAATTGAGGGGGGTGTATAACCTGGGGCCGCGCGCACCATCACGGCGACAGAGTCGCAAGTGTCCCCCACCCAGTTGGGCTGGTTGGGGACAAAGTACGGCTCTGACACCGCCGCCACATCCACTGACCACTCCGCCAGGCTCTGGTGTAGCAAATCCTGAGCCCTGGTAGAGTGGTTCAGGTTCACCTGCAGAAAGTTGATATGGGGCCGTCTTAACATTGTTCGACCACCATATCAACCTCCTCGGGCCCCGTTTGGGGCGCCCTCTGTGTGGCGGGGGCGGCCTGGCGAGCTGGACGCGCCGGCAACTTGCCCTTGGCCAGGGGAGGCTTACAACTGCGCCCCCCCATAACGTGGCCTGCCGGTCGCTTGGCAGCGGCACACACGGCACAGTGGGGCTTCGCGCTACAATCGAAGCCCCTGTGCCCCTCCTTACCGCACCGGTGGCAGAGGTTGCTCCGGTCGGTTTTTGAAGGGCAGCTCGCTCTGGCGTGCCCCACCTGCATGCACCGGAAGCACCGGTCGGAACGGGCTTCCAGTGCTCTGACGTTGGCCGCGCTGAACCCTATCAGCAGGCGGCCGGCGTCCACGACCTTCTTCGCAGCGGCGACCGGGCACGACACCACCGTCGAGCCAAAGCCGTCAAGGCCGTAACGGATGGGGCGCACTTTCACGGCGTCCACACCACATCCCCCCTTGGCCGCGATCTTTGCGGCCAAGTGCGCCTCCATCACCGACTCATCCAGACCGCCCACCCTCAATTCACCCCAACCTAACCTAACCTAACCTAACCTAACCTAACCTAACCTAACCTAACCTAACCTAACCTAACCTTTTTTTTTTTTTTTTTTTTTTTTTTTTTTTTTTTTTTTTTTTTTTTTTTTTTTTTTTTTTTTGTTTTCCCGGTGGAAATCTGCTCCGATCAGACCGTCTCACCGAGACAGTCTCGGGAGGTGTGTGGGGATGGGCGATGTTCTGCCCGACCCACTAAAACCACCGGGGGACATTACCGAGGCGCATTGCGGAGGAACCACGGGACCTTAGCCACGAGGGCAATACCTTCGCGGGCCTCACTGCGCGTTATGCAACACAACCAAATACCTAGCCTAAACCTTAACAACTATTTTGACCAGCGTGCCTACCCGTTGTGTAGACACGCGGACCCCACAACCCGACTAACGTTGTCCACATGCCCACGTTTGCGTGGGCATGCGGACTCACCGACCCAAAAGACACACCCACCGTTGGTGGGTATGCGGACACAACAACACAGACACACACAACAACCAGACAGACATGCCCCCTTTTGTGGACATGCGGACACACGACTACCCTAAGGACATACACAACATATAAATATATATACACACACAAACCACTTGGACCGGGGCTCTTGCATGGTCGCTTTGGGCTAGCAGGACAACTGTCTGTCGTCCCGCTGCCCATCACTTCCATATTCGAGCCCCCGCCCATGTTCCTTCACAGAACCCGCTGAGTGGTAACCCTCCACGGTCGATCAGAGCAACCAAGCGTCGGTTGCTCGTCATTTCTCCCGTATCGGGTCACCAACTCAACACCTAAACCTAAGACCGACACGACACAACACGACAACACGACAACAAACCCGACCAGACAACACAACGACAACGACAACGACACGACAACACAGGAGAACGTACATTGGACCCCGGGGGCATTTGGGGTGCTATAATCAAATAGCCATGCCAATGCCCCCCCCCTTCTTTCTGGGCCTTCCTAGGCGCTAACATATAAACATATACTTATACCTATAACTATTCTAATAATTCCTGGGAATTCTTAGAAGCTACTTAATCCTACCAATTCCTAAATTCCTAGATTTCCTAAAACTATTCCTTATCCTACTATTTGGTTCATCGGGCCGTCGCGACGCATCAGGTCAGAACCTGACTGCGCCCGACGACCCGGCATCACCCTAAGGTGGTTGAAGGTCGGCGTGTCTCCGACGCCGCCTTCCCGTTCTCCTCCTCCTGGCTGGCGCAGCGTTGGCGGACTCTTCCCGGGTGCGTTCGGCCTCCTCCTTGAGGCCCATGCATTCCGCGGCGAAGTCCGCCACCGCTGCCCAGCTACTCTCGTCTTCGGCCATTGCCGCCACAACATCCGGCAACGCCAGGGTGCCTCTAGCGCCCAGCGCCAGTTCCAATCTTCGGCGCTGTGATGAGAAGGCGCTGCACTCCTCGAGAGTGTGTTGCGCAGTGTCACTCGCCTCTCCGCAATGGTGGCATTCTGGGGTCTCCTCTCTGCCAATACGATGGAGGTACTCACCGAAGCATCCATGTCCGGTGAGTATCTGTGTCAGATGGTATGACATCCCCCCATGAGGTCTTTCCATCCATTTTAGCAGGACGGGGCGGATTGCCTCGACTGTGCGGGTTCCGGCTTCTGGGAGAGCCATCCTCTCCTCCCATATCCACACCGCCATGTCGTAGGCGTCTCGCCTGACGCCCTCAATCTCCGCCTGCGCGGGGTTCGTCCCTACGGCCCTCTGCTCCATTCGGAACTCGTAGACCTCGGTTAAGACCTTGGCCTCGAGTTCCCATGGGAGCATACCCGCGATTGCCGTAGCCGCCCCGAAGGAGACCGTACGGTAGCCCCTAATGGCCCGGATAGCCACTGTCCTCTGCGGTCGTCGCAGGTAGGCGACGTTCTGCCTAGACAGGGCGTCCGACCAGACCGGGGCTCCGTACAAAGCCATGCTCCGTAGTATGCCGGCGTATAGCCTTCGGCAACCATCTCCCGGTCCGCCGATGTTGGGCAAGAGCCTGGCTAACGCCATTGCCGCTCCGACCACCCTAGGAGCGAGCTTAGCGAAGTGCGCCTCGAACTTGAACCGGCTGTCCAAGGTGATCCCCAAGTACTTGAGCGTGGCTCCAACTCTTATGGGGACACCATCCACCCGAACCTGGGCATTGCTGGGGGGCTTGCCCCGAGGACCGTGGAAGAGGATGGCCTCGGTTTTCGGCAGTGCCACCTCCAGCCCCAGCAGCCGGATACGCGTCACCGCAAGTGTAGCGGCCGCAGCCGCTTTCCGTGCCGCTACCTGGTAGTCACGGCCCCTGGCCGTGACTAGAGTGTCATCTGCATAACAGATGACACTCGTCCCGGGGAGAAGAGTTCCCCTCAGGACCCAGTTGTACCCTATGTTCCACAAGAGTGGTCCAAGAACCGACCCTTGCGGAACGCCACACACCATTCTGTGCGAGCAGATCTGAGCGCCCCCTGGCTCCAGGTACAATATTGACCTGCCACTCAGATAGTCCACGAGCACCCTCCTGATGTACCCTGGCACCCTGTGGTACTTCAGGGCCTCCGTAATTACACTGAAGGGGAGGGTGTTAAACGCGTTAGCGATATCCAAGGATACCGCTAACACCCTCTCCCCCCTGCTGATTGACTCCTCAGTCGCCCTTTTGAGCGCCAGGATGGCGTCAATCGTCGACCTCCCACGACGGAAGCCGTACTGGGTCTCCTCCAAATCGGGGCCTTCCCCGCCCAGGTGCTCAATAATGCGGGACGCGATAACTCTCTCGAATAGCTTGCCCGCTTCGTCGAGCAAGACTATGGGGCGGAAAGCTGATGGAGAGTCTGGCGGTCTCCCTTCCTTTTTCAGGAGGCAGAGCTTGCCCTCCTTCCAAATCTGCGGGAACCTTCCCTGCTGGAAGCACAGATCCAGCAGTTCCATCAATTTGGGCCCGACGTGGTCTAGGGCCAGAGCCAGAACTCTCCCGTGAACCCCATCCGGGCCCGGGGCCTTCTTCTTGAGTCGGAGGCGGTCGATGGCCCTCTCCATTTCGTCGTCCGTCACTCTCGGGACGGATTGCGGATCCACTTCTGCCTCACTTTCCGGGGCGACGAAAGGCGCTACCTCGAACACCCGGTTAGGAAAGAGGGCGTCGACTATTCGGGTCAGGAGCTCCGGCTGGAACGACTCAGTGGGAGGCGCCGAACTCCGCATCCGATTGCGCACGGAGCGATACGGGCGCCCCCACGGGTCCCTATCCAGATCGGCCAGGAACTCCTCCCACGCCTCGGCCTTCGCCCGCTGGATCACCACTTTTAGGTCCCACCTTACTTGTGTCAGGCGGCTATACAGCCCCTCTTCTTCTTCTTGCGGATGTCGTCTTCTGCGGCACCTCTGATACATCCGCCTAGCGTGGATGCAGGCGCCGCGGAGGTTCGCTATCTCGTCCGACCACCAATAAACGGCTCGCTGCTTGGGGCGATCTCCGGCCCTGGGCATAGCAGCGTCACAGATTCTTGTGAGGGACGCCCGGAAGAGGACCGCCCTCACATCTACATCCGTTTCGGTCGGTGGTGGTGGAAGCCATCCCTCAACCATGGCCGCCTCATTTGCAGCCTCTTTGTTGAGGTGCGTTAGAGCCCAGCGCTTAAAACGCGCTGCGCGAACCCTCCGCTGAGGGGCGGGACTGATGGTTGGGGTGCTGGATATTCCAAAGGACACATAGAGATGGTCGCTGAGGGTCTCTTGGTCCAGCACCTTCCAGTCTGTCACACGCGAGGCTATGGAGGGGGTCGCGAACGAAACGTCCACGATGGACTCCCCCTGCCACCTCACGCATGTGCTGGTGTCCCCCCTGTTCAGCACGACCAGGCCAGCCTCGACACAAAAGTCCTCCACTGCCTCTCCCCTACTGGTGGTCACAGGACACCCCCAGGACCTTGATTTCGCGTTCAGATCTCCCGCAACTACAATCTGCAGCGGAGCCAGCCTACGAACTACTCCCTGGATTCTGCCGATGTACTCCACGAACTCTCTACGGGTACGGTTGGGCGAGAAATACAGCCCTACGAGGGCGATATCGCCCCACGTAACCGCCACATAACCGACTCCTCTCTCCCGCAGAGAGATTGGGGCCGAGATGGAGTTGGCCGGGGTCGTAATGACCACTTTTCCATCGGCAGATCCGATCCAGTTCGATCGTAATGGGATTGAGTAGGGCTCTGCTGCGATCGCTACATCTGCGCCGATCTCCGCCATTTGGTGGATCATAAGGTCCTGGGCATTGGCGGCGTGATTTAAGTTCGCCTGCAAAATTATAACTTTAGGCCGAACTGACATTGGGTCCCGTGGTCATGTCCGCCGTGTCCATAGGCGCATTGCGCTCTGCCGTCGCTGGAGTGGCCCTTGTCCAAGGGGCCATCTTCGGCTTGGTGATCGGGGGCCTACAGGTCCTCCCTCCCAAATAATGGCTGTGCGGAAGTTTGGCCTCTGCGCACACTACGCAGTGAGGCTTCTCCGCCGTACAGGTTCCGGCTTGGTGACCTGGCGCGCTGCATCTGAAGCACAGCGCGTTCCGGTCTACTTTGGAGTCACACGTGTATTTCGTGTGACCCGTTCCGTAGCACCTGTAGCACCTCACTGGTAGGGTCTCTAGTGCCACCACCTGTGCGTGTGCCCATCCCACTGTCAGGCGACCCTGTTCCGCCAGCGTTTTCGCTTGCGCGACCGGGAGCCTGACCAGCACTGAGTTGGACCCCCATGGGCCAACTTTTATATCCCCCAGAGAGATCTTGTCTGGGGTGAGACCAGTCTTGGCTACCAGTGCCTCCATGACCCGTTCCAGCTTTACCGGGTCATTAAGTCCGACGAGGCGTAGCTCGGCCTTCTTGAATGGCCTGCCTACGTCGGCCTCTTCCGCAATCACTTCTCGCAGCCTTGCTGCGAACGCATCAGCCTTGGGCCCGCTGGTCGTGCCTGGAATTTCCAGCTTGCGCCCCCCCATTGCCGTGTTCCTCATGCGCACGGACTCCAACCCAAACTCCTGTAGTTGGATGGCGCCAATCGCCTTCTCCATAACTGACGCATACGTAGCGCCACTGGCCATGGCCTCCGGCTTGAGCGTGATCGTCACTACCGACGATCTCGGTGGCACCAGCTTCACTACATTTTTGCCCACGGGGACAGAACCCTGGGCTGCCGTCTTCTTTGAAGCATTTGCCTCCACATTTGCGGCCTTGGCGGCTGCGGCCGCAGCTTTCCGGGTCTTCTTTGAGACCACCTCCCTCCATTCCACAGCCGGCGTGTTGGAGGCCGCAGCCAGGGCGGGGGAGGCCGACCGTGTGGGGGGGGGCACCGTCTTGTTCATTGCCCTTTGGGGCAATGGGGGGTTATCCCACACTGGCACCTGTGTCGGCCTTGGCACAGGTGTCGCATCCTGCGAGGCCGTTGATGGCCCTGCAGTCGCGCCGGCGTAGTTGGCTTTCTCTGCCCTTTTCCTCTCATGAGCGAGCGGCGGCCTCATGGGGGGCTCATACGGGAGCCTCTTCTCCAACTCGTCCATTCTCGAGTTGAGCATACCTCCCAGGGACCTGTACAGGTCGGCCTTGAAGGTCTCTAGCACATCACTAATTGAGACGGCTACCTCCTTCTGCACATCTGTGCCTTTGCGGGTCACCCGCCGCTCCTTCTGGTCCTCCTTGACCGCTCGAATTTCGGCTCGTAGTAATTCCACTTCATGGCGGAGCCTCTCGTTGTCCTTTTTGAGTCTCTTGGACTCTTCGGACAAGGACATATCCTTGAGAGTCTCCACACAAACCAGCATAGCCTTTACGCCTTCATTAATGTCCTTTCGGACTGTCCCCTTAATATTGCCTGATTTGGCAGCGGCTGTGTATACCTCGAGCAGGCTCTTATAGGCAGTGTCCAACAACTCCTCCTTGGACTTGTCCATCATTTTGGCCCTCAAGGTTGCCACATCCCCATCCTTCAAGAGCTTGCTCGCCGGGTTGTCTTTCCCCTCCTTTTGCTTCAGGAAAGTCCCTTTGGCAGACGTCTCTACAGGGGCGGACGACTCCACGTCCGACTCTCCCTCCTCCGAGGGGTCTCTTGCAGCCCTTTTGGCTGCAGCAAGGCCGATAGACGTCCCAGGTCTCTCCAAACGCCTGTCCACTCTACCACGCTCCGCTGCAACTCCTCTCGCTCTGCCTCTAGCCGTAGAGCTAATCTTCCGGCTACTCGGCCGCTCCGATTCCTCATCCTCATCATCACCATCCGACATGATGGTGGAATTCCGGAAGGTACGTTTGCGGCAGTCCTCCAATATCTTTTTTACGGCAGACTCCGCATCAGCCTCATCCATCTCCTCGACTTCTACCAATTCGAGGCTGCTTCCGGACTTTTCACATTCGCTGTCCGACAAATTGGGCTCTCGGCCCTTCTCTCTGCTTTTTCGGGGCATCCCCGATGATCAGTTGGGCGAAACGCCCAATTGACCCTTTGGAACCCTTTTGGGTTCCTCACCAATTGTTGTTGGGTCCCTAATAGCAACCCTAACAAAATTGCCTAACCCAAGAAAACTAGCCAGAGAATCTATCCTAACCGAACCCTATACCTATTTTTTGGGTGTTTTACACCCCCTAGTACCCCCAAACTACCCCAAAACCCCTTATCTAAAAATTAATTTTTCTCAATAAAATCACGTAAAAAATTTTGTATGGAGAAAAGTTTACCTAAGCGGTCCAATTCTCCATACAAAATTTCGCAACTTTACCGAAAAACACTATTTTTTGGGTTTACAAGGCTTGAAAACCCTGTTCCCAAAACCTAATCCCAAAACCAAAGAAGTAGGCCGATGCGCCAGCTATCGGTCTACCAACTAACCTAAGAATAAATATAAAAAACCCAAAACCCAATTTTTTGAAAATTAAAAACTAATGAAAACGGGCCGATTTGTGCCGAAATCGACCTTTTTCAAAAAATTACCTACAAATAAACTATCCCCTAAATGAACCCGAAACCTAGCCTACACTAAACCTAAGAAACCCTTATACCCTAATTACCCGAAAAAACCGCAGCCCTAATCTAAGAAAATAACGAGAAAATTGACTTTGAAAAACGTAAACAAATGAAAAAACTACAACTATCGATTTCGGTCAAGACCGTGTCGTTTTTTTTTTTCGACAAGTTGTGTTGTCGAGAAAAAAATCCGCCAAAAATCGAAACCTTAACCAAATTAAAAATAAAAAATACCTACAACTAGCTTATGGAAAAAACTACAAAGAAGCCCTTGGGAACCCAAGCGGGGTCCCAAAGATGAAAAAATTAAAAAATAAATAAAAATTTTGTCTAAGAATTTTAGATGTTCATAGACTTAAAAACAAAAACAAATCAAAAACAAATCGAATACCTAACCTACAAACACAGAAAAAATACCAAAAAATGCGCGACAAAAGTTTACTATTTATCAATAGATCAGCAGATTTTTAAATTCATACCGTCTATTTTTAAATAGCGAAAAACAACAATTGGATTTTTGGGACAACGATGTACGTGGGTGCTCTCGGTGGGAGCCGGGACGGCACTAACCTAACCTAACCTAACCTAACCTAACCTAACCTAACCTAACCTAACCTAACCTAACCTAACCTTTTTTTTTTTTTTTTTTTTTTTTTTTTAACGAGCGGAATTTGCATCCAAACCTTCTCGGCCGGGCTGTTGCAAGGCCCGGGAGGTGTGTGGGGTTGGTGACTTGATGGGCTGTGACCGACCCACTAAACCGCCCGACATCCGTCTACCGCTTTTGCGGGACCCCGAGCACTCAGTGGAGTCATTCGCGGTCCGCGCGGTCGCCCCCTAAGGCCCACCACTTTGGCCCGTCAGCCATTGAAGGCGCCTTACCTCCCGGATGTGAGAGGGGCGCCTTCTCTCCTGAAGGCTAAGTCGCGGGGAGTGTGGGGAAGATGTTGACCCCCACCCCCGCGCTGGGCTACGATGGGTGCAACAGCCCATGTAGCCGCCTCCGACGACCCGTTCGTCTGCGTCGCGAAGCAACTGACATCGGGTCATCCTCTCTCGCCCTCTCCGCCTCCTCTTTCCGCGAGATGACATCTTCGCAGAAGGAGGCGAAGGCGTCCCACAACCTTCTGCTCGTGACCATGGCGTTGGCCACGGCCGTTAGCGTCAGGTCGGGTCCGATGACGGCGAGTAGAGCCTGGCGTTCGCTGTCGAACGCCGGACAGAATGCCAGCGTGTGGGTAGCCGAGTCGGCCCCTGCGCCGCACTCGTGGCACTCCATAGTAGGCTCCCGACCGATCTTGTGCAGGTATCCACCGAAACAACCGTGTCCGGTGAGGACCTGCGTGATGCGGAAGGAAAGCCCACCCTCCTTGCGATCAACCCATCGCTCCAAGACGGGCCGAATCGCTCCAACCTAACCTAACCTAACCTAACCTAACCTAACCTAACCTAACCTAACCTAACCTAACCTAACCTAACCTAACCTAACCTAACCTAACCTAACCTAACCTAACCTTTTTTTTTTTTTTTTTTTTTTTTTTTTTTTTTTTTTTTAACCCAGAGGAACTCATTACGAGTACCAGGGCCTTGAAGAGGCTCCTGGTTATGTGAGACTCACCCGTCCGCCTTTCCACAACCCACCAACTATCATGGAGACGCCATTGTCTCCAGTCGGCTGCCAAGGGAAAAGCCCAAGGCTGGGAAGGGCGAGACAGAGGGGGATACTCACTAACCTCTGGGGGACCACACTCCGAATACAGTGGAGGCCGCGGGACCTGTTCACTGGGAAATTGAACCACGGGATCCACCCGCACCCGTATCCCCGCCTATAGCCGCTCGTGCACACATTGGTGTGTCCGAGCCACTACGCGCGGGCATACGGGTGCTACGCGAACGCGACAACACGGACGTACACACCCTCACACTACTCATAAGAGAGCTTTGTGTGAGGGGTGTAGCGAAACATCTCGGGGGGGTAAAACCCACACATATTACAAAAATATGTACAACAATTTACAAAATTTACAACTAAGACTAATTTTTAGTTATTTTATGTTTTTTACTTTTTTTGGTTTCTTCTCTTTTTTGTTTTTTTATAAATTCCTATTACTAATATATACAACAACCATGATTGGTGAACACAACGATAATTTAAATGAAATACAATCTAACCTATAATCTAATACTAACGACTAATATATACAAGTCCATATTGAGGACTACTACACCAAATGCGACCAGCTGTACACGGTTAGAGTTACCGCTAACAGATAGTTCGACACCAACAATATATATACACCTATACAACCATATTTATTTACAACAACTAATCTATTTTTATTTACAGATTTCTGCACCAGGACGGAGCCCAGCACAGACTTCCCCCAAGACATACCAGGTAGGTACAGACAGGTGAGTACAGGGAATGGGATCACGGCGGATGTAAATCCACGTCCCTCCTACGCCTTCTCCTCCTTCTACCTCTCCTCGCGGGAGCGGCATCAGCAGCTTCCTCTCGAGCGCGCTCAGCCATCTCTTTGAGACCCATGCACTCATGCGAGAATCTCGCTACTGCCCTCCAGTTTCTCTCACTCTCCAGCATCGCGGCCACGATGTCTGGTAGAGCGAGGTTTCCTCTTCCACCCATCTCCATTTCCAGAGTACGGCGCTGCGAGGCGAAGGCATTGCACTCCACTAGGGTGTGCTGCGCTGAGTCCTCGCTAGCCCCGCACTCATGGCATGCGGGCGTCTCTTCTCTGCCTATTCGGTGCAGATACTTACCGAAGCACCCATGCCCGGTAAGTATCTGCGCCAAGTGGTAGGATATACCGCCGTACGACCTATCGAGCCATTCCGTGAGGACAGGCCGAATGGCCTCCACGGTCCGAACTCCTGCAATGGGGGACTCAAGCTGTTCTTCCCATTGGTAAACAGCCATGTCATAGGCGTCTCGCCGTGCACTTTGAACCTCCTCGAACGCAGGGCGTTCTCCATCGGCGCGTCTCTCCGTGCGGAACTCGTAGACTTCGGTAAGCACCTTAGCCTCGAGCTCCCACGGGACCATTCCCGCTACAGCGGTGGACGCCGTAAAAGACACCGTCCGGTATCCACGGATCGCTCTCACCGCAGCCACTCTCTGCGGTCTTCGCATGAGGGCTACATTCCTCCGGGAGAGAGCGTCCGACCAGACGGGAGCCCCATACAGGACCATGCTGCGAAGAACGCCAGCATATAGCCTGCGACAGCTGTCCTTGGGTCCCCCGATATTCGGCAGCAGGCGCGCGAGCGACATTGCGGCTTTTATCACCCTTGGTACCAGTTCCGTGAAGTGTGGGGTAAACGTCCACCTGCTATCCAGAGTCAGCCCTAGGTACTTCATCTGGTACTGAACTCTGACGTTTACCCCGTCCACACAAACATATGCTCCTCTAGTGGGCTTACCACGAGGAGGGTAGAATATCATAGCCTCGGTTTTGCCCAAGGCTACCTCTATGCCCAACAATCGTATTCTCGATACGGTCAACGTGGCAGCAACCGATGCAAGCCGCACCACATCCCGGTAGTCACCGCTACGCGCGGTGACCAGGGTGTCGTCTGCGTAGCATAAGACACCCGTCCTGGGGAGGATATCCCCCCTCAGGACCCAGTTATAGCCCAAGTTCCACAGGAGTGGTCCGAGGACCGACCCCTGCGGAACACCGCAAGCCATCCCACGAGCACATATGTGCAACTCGCCGTCCTGCCTGTACAGGATACTCCTGTTTAAAAGGTAGTCGGCAATGACCCGTCTCAAGTACCATGGCACCCTGTGATATAACAGGGCCTGGTTGATGCAGCTGAAGGGGAGGGTGTTGAAGGCGTTCGCGATGTCCAGCGAAACAGCCATCACCCTCTCCCCTCTGGCAAAGGCCTCTTCGGTAGTACGCTTTAGGGCAAGCACCGCGTCTACTGTAGACCTGCCCCGACGGAACCCATACTGAGTAGGCTCGATATTGGGACCGTCGGCGTCCAAATGCTCGATGATACGGTTGGCAAGCACACGCTCGAACAATTTGCCCGCCTCATCGAGCAGGACGATCGGCCTATAGGCCGATGGCTGGTCGGCAGGTCGTCCGTCTTTTTTGAGCAGACATAGTCTGCCCTCCTTCCATGGCTTTGGAAATTTCCCCTGGCGGAGACAGGAGTCCAACAGGGCCATCAACCTGGGCCCGAGGTGGTTCAGGGCGATGTCCAACACCTTGGAATGCACACCATCAGGACCCGGTGCTTTCCTCTTCAGGCGAAGGCGAGCTGTGGCTACCTCCATCTCCTCGACGGAAATCTGGGGTATGGAGTCAACACTCCTCTGCTCGACCACTTCGGGAGGCACAAAAGGTACGGCCGAAAACTCCCGGTTCGGGAACAACCCATCAATCACTTGGACTAGAAGGTCCGGGCGGAAGGACTCCGTGGGGGGCGCTGAGGAGCGGTATTTCCTCCTGATGGCACGATACGGCCTCCCCCAGGGGTCACGGTCCAAATCCGCCAGGAACTCTTTCCAGGCAATGGACTTGGCAGCGAGGATTTCCATTTGGAGCTCTTTCCTCGCCGCCTTGAACACCTCGTAGTACTGGGCCACTTCCTCCAGCGTGTGACGTCTCCGACGGCAATGCTGCAGATCTCGCCTGGTCAGTATACTGGTGGTGCGGAGAGCAGCGATCTCCTGCGACCACCAGTATACAGCCCGTTGCTGTGGGCGGTCTCTGGCCCTGGGCATACTCGCGTCACACACACGCGTCAGGGAATTCCTAAATTTATAGGCCTGAGTGTCCACGTCCATTGAGGGCAGAGGGTCCGGAGACCAGGTCTCTATTAACGCAGCCTCGTCCGCAGCTTCCTTATCAAGGCACGTTAGGGCCCATTTTTTGAAGCGCTGTGTGCGCACACCTGCTTCCGGGCGGAGGCTTGCCATGGGGATGGGGGAGATACGGATCCACACATATAAGTGGTCCGAGAGTGACTCCTCCCCCTCCATTACTCTCCACTCCGAGACTCGGGAGGCGATGGCTGGAGTGGCAAAAGAGAGGTCCACAATTGACTCTCCCTGCCATCTCACGCAAGTATTCACGCTTCCGACATTGAGGAGGACCAAGCCCGCCCCAATCGCAAACTCTTCAACCGCCTCTCCCCTAGGGGTTGTTCTTGGGCTACCCCACATGGTGGATTTGGCATTTAGGTCACCCGCTAATATGACTTGTAGCGGGGACAGCCGTCTCACCACGCCGTGAAGATTTGCTAGGAAGTCCTCGAACTCCCTAAGGGGGCGGTTGGGGGAGAAATATACTCCCACCAGCGCCACATCACCCCATAAGACGGCAACGTACCCAGGTCCCTTTTCTCTGAGAGAGATGGGGGTCAGACAGTTGTTAAGGGGAGTGGTGACCAGCACCAGCTTCTCCGTATCACTAATCCAATTAGGACCCGATGGGACGGAATAAGGTTCAGCCACCACCGCCACACTTACCTCCCATTCCGTCATTTGCTGAATCAGAAGATTCTGTGCAGCGACGGAACGGTTGAGGTTCGCCTGGACAATTGTTTGCTGGCGTTGTGCTGGCATTATTGTCCCGTTGTTAGTACCTCCATAGGTTCGTTAGCTTGAACCTGAGCTCGGGGTTGACTCCGCCATGAGGGGAATACACTCTTTACTGGAGGGGGGCGGCAGGCCCTGGATCCCATGACATGGTCACTCTTTAGCTTATGTGCCTCGCAGATGTGACACTTTGTGATTTCTGCGATGCAAGCCTCAATTTTGTGGCCTTCCATCCCACACTTGTAGCAGAGGACACTTCTGTCCACCTTTTTTGGGCATGTGTATCGGGTGTGTCCAATACTCATACACAGGAAGCATCTAGTGGGGGTCGGTTCCAAGGCAACCACTTGGAGCGAGGAGTATCCCACTATGAGACGGCCGCCTTCCGCGAGAGCTTTGGCTGCGGGGACGGGGCACTTAACTACCACCGATCCAGAACCCCACGCACCAGTTCGGATGAAACCCGCCGAGAAAGAGCTCTCAGGAAACCCAACTTTGTTAGCCATTGCCGCAACAATGGCCTCTTTGGTAATGGCCTCATTAAGCCCAACCACCCTCAGTTCAGCCATCTTGACTGGTCTGGCGACATTGACCTCCTCCTTAAGAGCCTCTGACAGTTTTGCTGCCAGGGCGTCCGCCTTTGGACCGCTGGTGGTGCCAGAGATCTCAAACTTACGGCCGCCCGAGGCCGTGTTTTTAACCCTGACTGATTCAAGCCCGACGCTCGCCAGCGGTACAGCGTTGATGGCCTTTTGGATCACCATCGCGTAGGTAAAGCCTTTGGCAACAGCCTCGGGCTTGAGTTGCAGGGTTATCACTGACGATCTTGGGACCGCAAGCTTAAACGACTTCTTCTCAGTCGAGACAGGAGGGGTCTGACCAGGAGGCGATTTTTTCGCACTGGTGGATCCCTGTTGTGCCGGCTGAGCAGCTAATGTTTCACCATTACTATTTTTTTCCGCAGGTTTCTTCTTCTTCTTCTTGACCTGGGACCAGCTATTCGACGGGACTGACGCGGCGGCAGCGAGCGACGGCGACGGGTCACGACCAGGACGAGGACCAGCAGCAGCGCCAGGACCAGCAGGACCAGCAGCAGCACCAGGACCACGGTAAGTACGAGGTAAGGAAGGGAAGTCCTTATAACCCAGAGGGTCAGGGGACTCCCTATACAACGTCGGCGGTAAGTATGAGTCCTCTGCATATGAGCCCTGATCGCCTTCCACAGAGGGAGGGGCAGTGGCGGCAGCGGCAACGGAAGCGGCATCAGCAGCAGCAGCAGCCTTAGCCGCCCTCACCTCATGTGCCAACATGGGCCTATAGCTCGGCTCAGGGGGGAGACGAGCCCTGATCCCATCGAGTTTGGAGTCCAACATGTTTCCAAGGATGTGGATCAGTCTGTTCGTCACCTCATCCTTTATCTCCTCCATCATGCCCATGACGGCACCCGTCACGTCTCCTCCTGAAAAGGCCGCGGCAACACGAGAAGCAGGGGCGGGAGCAGGGGGAGGGGGAGGGGGTTTGGCCTTTACACCAGACTCCCTTTCGGCTATGTTGCGCTCTCTATTCTTCTCCTCATAAGACTGGGAGAGCGAGGCCAACCTTGACTCCATTTGGGCCAATTGCGCCTTCATTCTCTTATTATCTTCCGCCATTCGGCGCATCTCTTCATCACGGGGCATGTTCCTTAGCGCCTCCACCGTGGACTTGAGTTGAGCAGTGCTGGAGTTAATTTTCCCCCAGACTCCCCCCTTGAGGTTGCTCGACTTGTTAGTCATCTCGTTAATAGTGGCAATGCTGGCTTCCGCCTGTTCCAGCATTGCTTCTCTGGAAAGTTCAGATGCAGCCAGCCTGGCTTTGGCATCACGTCTCTCTTGGGCAGTTTTGGGCTTTGATGCCCTAGTAACAGGCCCGTCTCCCTTGCGAAATTGATGCCCAGGTTCCACCTGGTCAACACTTTCCACGTCCAAATCCGTCTCAGACTCAGAGTCAGACTCCTCCTGGTCCATGCCGAGATCGATCGAAACCGTATCATCAGGCTCCAGCGAGTCCCTCTTGCGGCCCTTAGCATAGGCCTTTTTCGCACCAGAAAGACCTATTGAGGTCCCAGGCACTCCCACTCCTCTATGTGTTGGGCCACTTTTCCCACCACGCCTAGTGGTGCTGCACTTTCGGCCCAAAACAGTCCGTTCGGATCCAACACTACCGTCGGCATCCGAGTCGTCCACCTGATCAAAGTCCCTTTTTGTGGAACCTTTGGTGCTTCCCAGAGAACTCATAGAGCCCATAGGGACACGCTCCACAACGACGACCGGCTTGGTCTTGCCCATCTTCTTAAGGATAGCATCTTGTTCCGAACAAGATGCGTAACCCTCCAAATGATCGCTATCAGAGCTGGGACCAATCGTTCCCCTGCTAGACCGCGATTTTTCCCCTTCAGATTCCGACCCATTACGATCGGAACCACGCTTTCTGCGACGTTTCGTCATTTTCGTACTAATAGTACTTATTAGTACTAGATTAGTACTCGCGTAGTACTCGCGTAGTACTACGTTGGTAGCCCAATTCAATACCTATCCGGAGTACCAAGAAGTATGGCCGTACTCCCAGTACTTCCGGAGATATAAGCAAACAACTACCGCAAGGTAGGATTTCGCCTACTAATTTTGTCCAAAAAAGTTTACCTAAGCGGGCACTTTTGTATGGGGAATTTTCCCGATTTCCGAATTTTTTGGTCAGAAGGAGATACTCCACTTCGACACAAAATAACTCGGAAAGTAAGCGCCCGATAGGAAAAACTTATTAAACTTAAATAAAGCCTATATAATCTAGTTATATTATCCAGAAGAAAAATTGGATAAAATTAAAACTAGAAAAAACTACACAAGAAAAACTAAAAAACTAAATCAAAATTTAGGGTAAAAACACAAAAATATTAACAAAAATAGAAAACTCTATTACAGGAAAATTTTATATACACCTATATCTATATTATAATTATTCCTACAACTAGAGGATATGCCCTATCCACCGATACCACCCACAGCTGGATAGGGTATCTGGAACTTAAAAAATAAATTACCTCAACTTAGGTCTACGAAAAAACACAAAATTTACACGATTTTCTACTCAAAATTCGGCTATGTTCCAAATCGAGAAGAAGTGATTTGAAACTACCAAAATTGAGAAGAACTCGTTGGGAAGCCTATGAAAATATAATATTTTTCGAAATCCGCGCGAAATTCAAAATTTTAAAAGTGTCAAGTCCGAACCGTTTTTTCCCACCATCAAATCGAGATTTGAAGGAAAAATTCGGGGAAAAATCGGGGACTTGACAAAAATGAAAACCTTGTATGGGGCACCTCTAGGGTATGGGCCCACCTACCAAAAACCCCCCGGGAACCCAGAAGAGGGACCAAGGGTTTAGAAACTACAGCCAAATCAAAAAAATCGCCAAAAAAGGGGTAGTGCATTCGGGACGACCTTCTTGAAATGACCGATTTCGACACAAACAATTGAATAAAAAATAAACTATTAGACCGACAACAAAACAGAAAACAACAAAAGATGCGCAATGAAAGTTTCCTATTTATCAACCTTTTTAACTATTTGATTTTTCAGAACTACTATTTTTAAAGCACGATTTTCGTAAATTGGATTTTTGAAAAATTCGTGTACGCGGGTGCTCTCGACTAAGGCCGGGACGGCACTCAACCTAACCTAACCTAACCTAACCTTTTTTTTTTTTTTTTTTTTTTGACGGAGTGGAAATCTGCTAACAGACGCATCAGCGGGCAAAAGGGGTCCCGCTGTCCCGCTGGCTGTACGAGGCTCTTGCTAAGACTCTGTTCCAGGGCCGAAGCCCTAGAGAAAGCGAGTATAGGCCGACTCGGTAAAACCACTCCGATGTCCTCTCGTCACCTTGGAACCAGCAAACCAGCGATCATCGCGTCGTCCTCATCTGAGGAGGACGCATCGAACGCCGGCATGCCGGATCCTGACGAGGTCATGGGAACCCTTTCGGACACTTCCACAACCCCGTCGGTTTGCTCGCCCAGATGGGCGAGCCCCTCTCCCGCCCCTGGTGGGGGGCGGGTGACCACCCTCGAAAACGATGGGCGGACACACCTGACCCGTCCTTACAGACGGGTCGCCGACGCGCCGGGACATACGGAGCGTCGGCCCTCAGTGGGGACCCGTGCAATGCACGGTCAAAGCCCCCCCTAGAGCTCGGACCGCGCTGGTTCCCCACAGGAGGCGTCTGCGGCGGCACGGATCTGCCAGAGGGCCATGCCCCCCGGCCCGCTCCGCGCCCTCCGCTGAGCACCTCCCCAGGACCCCTCGCCACCGAGCATGGACAGAACCACGGTCGGCAGAGAGAGGTCCGCGCCAATCACAGCGACCAATGCGGAGCGCAGGACATCGAACGCAGAGCACACCACTAGGGCGCGCTGTGCCGCGTCCCCCGCCGCCCCGCAACGGTGGCACCGCGGGGTCAGCCCTCTCCCGATCTGGTGCAAACAGCGTCCGAACAAACCATGTCCAGACAGTATCCGCATCAGATGGTACGCGAGCGACCCATGGCGCCGCTCCGCCCATGCCCGGAGGACGGGACGCAAGGCCTCCAGACCACGCATTCGCGCAGCCGAGACCCCTTGCCCAGACCCCCAAACTATAGGCGGAACGTCTCCTCTCGTGCTCCCTCAAGAGCAGAGCGCCTCCCTTGGGGGCCAGGCGACCACCACCGGCCCCCTTCTCCGCTCTCTGCCGCTGCTTTCGCTGGTAGACGAAAAGACACAACAAATCGCGAAGCCCGCCTGCCCTTCTTTGGTGACCCGGACCCCGACTCAGCTTCCGACTCCGACCACGAATCTGACCCGACTCGGACTCCGACCCTCACAAACACTTCCAACCCTCGACACTCGGCACTCGATGCTCGACGTTCGATAACCTAACCTAACCTAACCTAACCTAACCTAACCTAACCTAACCTAACCTAACCTAACCTAACCTAACCTAACCTAACCTAACCTTTTTTTTTTTTTTTTTTTTGACGGAGTGGAAATCTGCTAACAGACGCATCAGCGGGCAAAAGGGGTCCCGCTGTCCCGCTGGCTGTACGAGGCTCTTGCTAAGACTCTGTTCCAGGGCCGAAGCCCTAGAGAAAGCGAGTATAGGCCGACTCGGTAAAACCACTCCGATGTCCTCTCGTCACCTTGGAACCAGCAAACCAGCGATCATCGCGTCGTCCTCATCTGAGGAGGACGCATCGAACGCCGGCATGCCGGATCCTGACGAGGTCATGGGAACCCTTTCGGACACTTCCACAACCCCGTCGGTTTGCTCGCCCAGATGGGCGAGCCCCTCTCCCGCCCCTGGTGGGGGGCGGGTGACCACCCTCGAAAACGATGGGCGGACACACCTGACCCGTCCTTACAGACGGGTCGCCGACGCGCCGGGACATACGGAGCGTCGGCCCTCAGTGGGGACCCGTGCAATGCACGGTCAAAGCCCCCCCTAGAGCTCGGACCGCGCTGGTTCCCCACAGGAGGCGTCTGCGGCGGCACGGATCTGCCAGAGGGCCATGCCCCCCGGCCCGCTCCGCGCCCTCCGCTGACCACCTCCCCAGGACCCCTCGCCACCGAGCATGGACAGAACCACGGTCGGCAGAGAGAGGTCCGCGCCAATCACAGCGACCAATGCGGAGCGCAGGACATCGAACGCAGAGCACACCACTAGGGCGCGCTGTGCCGCGTCCCCCGCCGCCCCGCAACGGTGGCACCGCGGGGTCAGCCCTCTCCCGATCCGGTGCAAACAGCGTCCGAACAAACCATGTCCAGACAGTATCCGCATCAGATGGTACGCGAGCGACCCATGGCGCCGCTCCGCCCATGCCCGGAGGACGGGACGCAAGGCCTCCAGACCACGCATTCGCGCAGCCGAGACCCCTTGCCCAGACCCCCAAACTATAGGCGGAACGTCTCCTCTCGTGCTCCCTCAAGAGCAGAGCGCCTCCCTTGGGGGCCAGGCGACCACCGCCGGCCCCCTTCTCCGCTCTCTGCCGCTGCTTTCGCTGGTAGACGAAAAGACACAACAAATCGCGAAGCCCGCCTGCCCTTCTTTGGTGACCCGGACCCCGACTCAGCTTCCGACTCCGACCACGAATCTGACCCGACTCGGACTCCGACCCTCACAAACACTTCCCAACCCTCGACACTCGGCACTCGATGCTCGACACTCGACGCTCGACACTCGACGCTCGACGTTCGATACCCGAGGTCGTGTCCTACAACAAAAGACCCACAAAGACGGCGCTCAGAAGGAGCGCCGCCGAGACTCCTCTCAAAGGTGCTCAGAAGGTGCAGCGAGTTGAGCGGCCCAGAGTAGGCACGCACACAGGAGAGGCAGGGCCCCAAAAGGGGGCTCCTGCCTTGCCAGATGTTAGCCGACTGGGTCCAACTTTCTCCACGGAGACCGTTGGAACCACTCGTTGCCCAGGATGCACCACGTGGAGGTATCTGACTCGCACCCCAACCTAACCTAACCTAACCTAACCTAACCTTTTTTTTTTTTTTTTTTTTTTTTTTTTTTTTTTTTTGACGGAGTGGAAATCTGCTAACAGACGCATCAGCGGGCAAAAGGGGTCCCGCTGTCCCGCTGGCTGTACGAGGCTCTTGCTAAGACTCTGTTCCAGGGCCGAAGCCCTAGAGAAAGCGAGTATAGGCCGACTCGGTAAAACCACTCCGATGTCCTCTCGTCACCTTGGAACCAGCAAACCAGCGATCATCGCGTCGTCCTCATCTGAGGAAGACGCATCGAACGCCGGAATGCCGGAGCCTGACGAGGTCATGGGAACCCTTTCGGACACTTCCACAACCCCGTCGGTTTGCTCGCCCAAATGGGCGAGCCCCTCTCCCGCCCCTGGTGGGGGGCGGGTGACCACCCTCGAAAACGATGGGCGGACACACCTGACCCGTCCTTACAGACGGGTCGCCGACGCGCCGGGACATACGGAGCGTCGGCCCTCAGTGGGGACCCGTGCAATGCACGGTCAAAGCCCCCCCTAGAGCTCGGACCGCGCTGGTTCCCCACAGGAGGCGTCTGCGGCGGCACGGATCTGCCAGAGGGCCATGCCCCCCGGCCCGCTCCGCGCCCTCCGCTGACCACCTCCCCAGGACCCCTCGCCACCGAGCATGGACAGAACCACAGTCGGCAGAGAGAGGTCCGCGCCAATCACAGCGACCAATGCGGAGCGCAGGACATCGAACGCAGAGCACACCACTAGGGCGCGCTGTGCCGCGTCCCCCGCCGCCCCGCAACGGTGGCACCGCGGGGTCAGCCCTCTCCCGATCCGGTGCAAACAGCGTCCGAACAAACCATGTCCAGACAGTATCCGCATCAGATGGTACGCGAGCGACCCATGGCGCCGCTCCGCCCATGCCCGGAGGACGGGACGCAAGGCCTCCAGACCACGCATTCGCGCAGCCGAGACCCCTTGCCCAGACCCCCAAACTATAGGCGGAACGCCTCCTCTCGTGCTCCCTCAAGAGCAGAGCGCCTCCCTTGGGGGCCAGGCGACCGCCGCCGGCCCCCTTCTCCGCTCTCTGTCGCTGGCTTTCGCTGGTAGACGAAAAGACACAACAAATCGCGAAGCCCGCCTGCCCTTCTTTGGTGACCCGGACCCCGACTCAGCTTCCGACTCCGACCACGAATCTGACCCGACTCGGACTCCGACCCTCACATACACTTCCCAACCCTCGACACTCGGCACTCGATGCTCGACACTCGACGCTCGACGTTCGATACCCGAAGTCGTGTCCTACAACAAAAACCCACAAAGACGGCGCTCAGAAGGAGCGCCGCCGAGACTCCTCTCAAAGCTGCTCAGAAGGTGCAGCGAGTTGAGCGGCCCAGAGTAGGCACGCACATAGGAGAGGCAGGGCCCCCAAAGGGGGCTCCTGCCTTGCCAGATGTTAGCCGACTGGGTCCAACTTTCTCCAACGGAGGCCGTTGGAACCACTCGTTGCCCAGGATGCACCACGTGGAGGTATCTGACTCGCACCCCAACCTAACCTAACCTAACCTAACCTAACCTAACCTAACCTAACCTAACCTAACCTAACCTAACCTAACCTAACCTAACCTAACCTAACCTTTTTTTTTTTCTTTTTTTTTCTCCCAGGGGAAACTTGCCTGCCAAGTTCCCGTAGGCTGGGACGACCTACGGGATATGTGGGGTTGGCCTAAACGCGACCGACCCACTAAAACCCCTGGGGAAACCTCACACCGATTTCGTGGTTGGCGCGGGAGCTGTCACGGGGATATTGTTCCGCGCCTCCCACCGGCAACGCCGTTGGGCGTCCCGCATCTGACCTGTAAAGTCCCAAGGTCAGTGCGGCCCTGTGGGGCCGGCCTTCGGTGTGGGTTTCACTGCGGTCGCCTTTGCGAACCGCCCGTCTGGCGCACGTGGACGACTCCACGCGGGAGAAGGTGACCCAGTTGTTGGCCTGCTCGGGCCTTCACCCGGGTCTTCCTCCTCAACCACCCTAGCACCTTCCGACCCTGTACCTCTCATTGGAGAGGCATTGGGGTGGTCGGTTGTAGGGCCCTCGGTCCGGGACGACTCCTCCGTCGTCTCCATGTCCGATACGTCTAGTGGGGGATCCACCAACGGCTCTCCAGGAGCCCGCTCAGACGGGGCAGTCTTCGCCCCCGTTGCGGGGGGATCAGGGCGACCCCTGACAGCAGGGGGACTGCAGCCCCTGCCTCCCATCAAATGTTGGTGCGGTTTGCCTGCAGCGAAGCAAACCGCACACTTCGGCCCTTTCGAGCACGCCCTCGACTGATGCCCTGGCAGACCGCACCGGAAACAGAGTTCCGAGCGGTCAACCGCACTGGGGCACCTCTGCCGCGTATGGCCCACGCCCATGCAGCGGTAACACCGCATTGGGCGGGGCTCAAGGGCAACCACCTGGACAAAGCTCCATCCGAGGAGGACTCTGCCGGGCAACACGAGCGTCCTTGCCACTCGAAGGGGGCAGCGCACGATAGTGCTCCCCGCGTTGTTGGGGCCCATTCTTATGCGCCCCACCCTCAATGCCCCCACTGGGCAACCAGCTCTCGCCGCAATTAACGCGGCGACGTCTTCGGTGGAGTAATCATCGTCCAACCCTGACACGCGGATATCCGCGTACTTTTCAGGTCGGACGACTGTAGCCACCTCCGACAACACCTGCTCCAGCCTGCTGGCGAGCAGATCGGCCTTCGCGCCGCTCTCGGTTCCGGGGACCTCAAAAAGCCGCGCTCCGGTGGCTGCCGTCCTCGACCTAACCCCCTCGATACCAAGGTCGGGTAGGGAGATGGCGAGCCTGGCCTTTTTGATGGCGTCAGCGTACGTGACGCCCATCGCCAAAGCCTCCGGACGCAGCTTAATAACCACAGCCGATGAAGTAGGCTGCCTCAGCCTAGTCTTACGCCGCCTTCGCGGCTTCCTTTTCGGGGCTACGCCTGTCGTCGCTTGTGGCGCTGAGCGAGGCGGCACAGCGAGGCGAGTCGGTGCAGAAGCCGAAATGGGGGCATTCAGCGGGTGGACAGGAGCTGTCACCCGAGCGGCGGGAGCACCGCGTGCCCGCTTCCTCTTTCCACGGACCACCATCGCCCAACCGGACTGTGGCGGATCCGCAGAAATAGGCGGGTCTCTCACCGGGGCGGTGAGGCGTACCTCAGGCAGAGCGGACGAGGATCGAGCAGGCGAGGCCAGCCTCCGTCCAACAACCCTATCGGGCGCAGGTAGCACCGGGAAGTTATCTCCCCGGTGTCCGCGTTCAACCGCACGGGGTGGACGGGCACGCTCAGGCGCTGCTCGACTCATCTCGAGTCCGTCTAGACGGGCATTAATGGCTGCGTTGGACGCCTCCATCGTATGCCTCATCTCCATCAATGCCTTTACAAGGACTTGGTCCGATCCGGCCTTTGCGGCAGGACGCTCCTGGCGTGGAGGACTCAGCTCCGTTCCCATACGGTCGACCACAGACTTTAGGGACGCCACCTCACTTCTGAGGGCACGCACCTCCTCACGAAGTCGGCGATTCGCCTCCTCAGTGCGGCGCGCTTCGTCCGAAGACGTCCGCGATGCCAGATTGGCCAAACACCTCCGTATGGTCAGGGAGGCATTATTTAGTGTGCCCTGGTAGGTACCTTTGAGGTTCCCAGATTTCTGGGAAACCTCCTTCACTGCGAAGGCACACTTTAGACCCACCTCATGGACTTCATCGGCCGTCATAGGGTCCGACGGGTCGGCGATGAAGGGCACGACAATCCGGGTGGCTTCCAGCGCTTCCCGCGCGGTAGGTTCAGCAGAAAGTACCGAGCTGTATTGGCAAGGTGTCGGGCGTCTTTTAGACGGCCCCGCTTGCCCAATATCCTCGGGTATGACTACCCCCCTACTTTGACGGTCAGCAGCGAGCCTCTCCCCCAATTCCTCACAATACCGCTCCTCGTTATCCAGGTGCTCCTCGTACTCGTGCAGACGCGCACGAGTAAGGGTAGCCCTGGCCGCACCTTTTCCTATCGACGTGCCGACAGCAGGAGCTTTCCCACGTCGGGCCGTCGAAAATTTGGACGCTGAGGCTGACGACATCACCGACTCGGACCCCGAAAGGTCATCGGAGTCGATCTCCACGTCGCGCAGCCTTTTGCGCCTAACGCTGCCTACAGGTCTCAAGAAAACAGAGCCATCTGAGTCCGAGCACCCCGCAGCCTCCTCACTTCTCCCCTCTATGCGCAACACGTTGCCCCCCCCAGATACGGTGGGCATGCCTGAAGCAAGCGTGCCGGGCGAACCCGATCCGCTGGCCTCAGGGAGGGATTCTCCCGCCTCCCGGCGGGTACCCTCCTGGGGTATACTGTTCGTAATGCGACTTTCCATACCATTTTGTGACAATTTGCGGGTTGTCATCCCCCTCCAAACGATGGCAATTCAGGGGCTGCCCTTCCCCGCTGGACCAAAAACATCACCCACGCGCCGTCCACACGCCGAGGGTGCCCTATATACTACGGAGGACGGGAAGTGTCCGTAGGTTTTTAGCCGGTGTTCTCCGGGGTGTTATTGAGTTTTCCTTCTCTTGGCCGTTTGACCTCCGGTCTACCCAATCGCAGCGTACCCACGGCGCCAACGGTGGGGTCGTTGCCGCAAAAGGGCAGATAACGACTTCGGGGTTGGCGTATACCCCGGTTGCACCGCTCTCACCGGTGCCCCCTTCCCCCCCGTGCGACCTGAGAACCTTTAAGAGGCGGCCGTCTTTTTGGTACGACGCCCAGAAGGGACGCCGTCAGAACTCCTCTCGCTGCTCAGAAGGAGCAAACGAGTTATGCGACCCAGAGTGGGCCACGTATGGGAGCTGCAGGGTCCAGAAGGGACCCCGCCTAGTCAGATATCAGCCGGCTGGGTCCAAGCGTCTACTACACGCCAGAGCGGGAGACTGTTGGAACCAGCCGTTGCCCAGGGTGCACCAACGTGGAGGTCATCTGACTCGCACCCCAACCTAACCTAACCTTTTTTTTTTTTTTTTTTTTTTTTTTTTTTTTTTTTTTTTTTTTTTTTAACCTGGGGAAAATTCCCTACGGAATCATCCCGCGGGTCGGGGCTACCCGCGGGGGTATGTGGGGTTGACCTGAGATGTTGTTCGGCCGACCCACTAAAAACCCCAGGAAAACCAGACACGCCGGTTCGTGGCTGACGCGGAATCTGTTGGAATAATGGGCCGCGCCATCCACCGGCCACGCCCCATCGGGCGTCCCACTGCTGACTGCCATTAGAGCCCCACAATCAGCGTGGCCCTTTGGGGCCTTCCTCCAGTTTTTGGGCGATAAAGCGCCCATCCTTGGACCTGGGTCTGAGCCGGGCTAAAGCACCGGAACTCATTCCTGGATCCTTTGTCTCCCTCACGCCTTCATCTCCGGTGCCTCTGGAAGCAGAGGCATTGGGAGGGTAGGGCGCAGGGCTTGCGAAACGAGGCGTTGCGGCCTCTGCCGTCTCCATGGCCGACTCTTCCGCCAGTGGCGGGTCGTCTTCCCTCGGGGTAGTCTCAGGATCAGGGCGTGGCTCCGGCATCTCCGAACGAGCCCTGACGACAGGGGGACTACATCCCCTGCCACCCATCAAATGGCCGAATGGCCTGCTGGCATCGGCACAAACTGCACAGCGTGGTTGGCGTGTGCAGACCCTCGCCTGGTGACCTTGCTGACCACACCGGAAGCAAAGTCCAGTGCGGTCTGCGGCGGATGGGCACCTCTGCCTCGTATGGCCCACGCCCATGCAGCGGTAACACCGCATTGGGCGGGGCTCAAGGGCAACCACTGAGGCAGTACTCCACCCCAGGAGCAGCTTGCCTGTCACCACCAGCGCTTTGGCCGCTCGTATGGGGCAGCGCACAATGGTGGATCGCGCATTGTCAGGGCCAGCTCTGATTTGGCCCACCCTCACGCTCTCGACGGAGCAATCCGCTTTCGCAGCAACGGCTGCAGCGACATCGGAGGCGGCGATTGCGATGTCTAGCCCTGATACGCGGAGATCCGCGCACTTTTCAGGCCGGACAACCGTGGCCACCTCTGACAGCACCTGCTCGAGCCGTTGAGCGAGCAAGTCGGCCTTTTGGCCGCTTCCAGCACCCGGAACCTCGATAAGCCGCGCTCCCGTGGCGGCAGTTCTCGATCGCACGCCTTCCCCTATACCGAGGTCGGCGAGCGAGATCTCCTGTCTGGCTTTTGCGATGGTCTGGGCATACGTCATCCCCATCGCGATCGCTTCAGGGCGCAGCTGGACCACGATAGCCGCGGTTTTCGGCTGCCTCAACCCGGCCCTCTTGCGTTTCCTCTTTTTCGGCGCCGCTTGCGCTACCGGACGAACCGGTGGCACAGCTGCACGGTCCGGCACTGAGGCCGAAGGCGGAGTCGTCGTTCGAGGGCGAGTGGAAGGATTCGCCTCAACTGGAAGTGCCTTTCGGCCCTTCTTCCTCCTAGCACTATGGGGCACGCCCGTCCAGGTCTCAGACGGGAGTGGGTCCAGCGGCTGCGCTCGACTAGTGCCCGCTTGGGAAAGCGGGGCTCTAGGAGCCGACGTCGGTTCGCTAATGAGCGACACTCGGGGTAGAGGGGTAGACACCCGTTTGCGCCCAGCCACCCTTGCAGGAGTAGGGAGAGGGGGGAAGTTCCCAAATCTCTCGCTCTCAACCACAGAGGGTGGGCGGACACTCTCAGATGCCACCGATCTGGCCTCTAGGCGGTCCAGCCGTGCACCCATTGCAATGGCGGACGCCTCCATCATCTCCCTCATGTTGGCGATAGCTGCCAGCAGAGGGTCGTCTCGTCCGGGTTCGGAAGCGGCGACTTGAGGGCTCTGTGCCCAGCGCGGTGACGCACTATTCCGGCCAACCTCACTCCTCAACGAGGCGACCTCTGCTCTCAAGCTCTCCACTATCTCTTGAAGGCGCAGGTTTTGCGCCTCAATCCGCTTGGACTCTTCGTCCAAAGTCCTAGATGCCAGATTTGACAAGCATCGGCGGATCACAGCTACGGCATTATTTAATGTGCCCTGGCACGAGCCTTTCAAGTGCCCAGATGTCTGGGCCACCCTCTTGACAGCCAGCGCGCATCTAATGCCCACCTCCTGAATTTCGTCGGCTGTTAAGGGGTCCGACGGTTCCGCCACAAATGGAATCTCCATTTCCAAAGCTGCCTCGCTAGTCAGCCCAACAAGCTCCCCAAAGGAGTCTACAGAGGCGGGGCGAGGTGACGGGTGTCCTTCGGACAACCCCTCTCGCCCATCCCTCGCGACATCCCCGGCGCACCTGCTCCGCCGACTATCGGCTCGCTTCTCCTCTCTTGTGCCGTATGTTCCAGCGGCGACTGAGCGTCCTCTTCTCGCCGACGACACCTTGGCCGAGACCGACGACACCACAGACTCGTTCTCCGACTGATCGTCAGAGTCCAAGTCGGGGTCAAGTGGCCTCTTCCTAGCACCGCTAACACTCCCCACGATCACGGACTCGGAGTCCGAATCCATGAAGCCCTCCTTCTCCTTCGCCTCCACACGCAGAAATTTGCCCCCCCCAGATACGAGGGGCTTGCCCGGTGCCAACGAGACGGACGACTTTGCGCCCGACTTGCTAGCCCCGGGGAGGGGTTCTCCCACCTGTCGGTGGGTACCCTCCTGGGGTAATACGTTCTTATTTCTGCTCGTCATGTTTAGGCTTGGCAATTTGCGGGTTGCCATACCCCTCCTCACAGTGGCACTTTAGGGGCTGCCCTTCCCCGCTGGACCAAAAACATCACCCACGCGTCGTCCACACGCCGAGGGTGCCCTATATACTACGGAGGACGGGCGGTGTCCGTAGGTTTTTAGCCGGTGTTCTCCGGGGTGTTATTGAGTTTTCCTTCT
Organism: Eudonia truncicolella; assembly: GCA_949315975.1. Classification (NCBI taxonomy): domain Eukaryota; kingdom Metazoa; phylum Arthropoda; class Insecta; order Lepidoptera; family Crambidae; genus Eudonia; species Eudonia truncicolella. The sequence goes on along the minus strand of OX438847.1, from coordinate 13,024,482 downwards.
CTTGGCCGTTTGGCCTCCGGTCTGCCCAATCGCAGCGTACCCACGGCGCCAACGGTGGGGTCGTTGCCGCAAAAGGGCAGATAACGACTTCGGGGCTGGCGTAAACCCCGGTTGCACCGCTCTCACCGGTGCCCCCTTTCCCCCCGTGCGACCTGAGAACCTTTAAGAGGCGGCCGTCTTTTTGGTACGACGCCCAGAAGGGACGCCGTCAGAACTCCTCTCGCTGCTCAGAAGGAGCAAACGAGTTATGCGACCCAGAGTGGGCCACGTATGGGAGCTGCAAGGTCCAGAAGGGACCCCGCCTAGTCAGATATCAGCCGGCTGGGTCCAAGCGTCTACTACACGCCAGAGCGGGAGACTGTTGGAACCAGCCGTTGCCCAGGGTGCACCAACGTGGAGGTCATCTGACTCGCACCCCAACCTAACCTAACCTAACCTAACCTAACCTAACCTAACCTTTTTTTTTTTTTTTTTTTTTTTTTTTTTTTTTTTTTTTTTTTTTGACGGAGTGGAAATCTGCTAACAGACGCATCAGCGGGCAAAAGGGGTCCCGCTGTCCCGCTGGCTGTACGAGGCTCTTGCTAAGACTCTGTTCCAGGGCCGAAGCCCTAGAGAAAGCGAGTATAGGCCGACTCGGTAAAACCACTCCGATGTCCTCTCGTCACCTTGGAACCAGCAAACCAGCGATCATCGCGTCGTCCTCATCTGAGGAGGACGCATCGAACGCCGGCATGCCGGAGCCTGACGAGGTCATGGGAACCCTTTCGGACACTTCCACAACCCCGTCGGTTTGCTCGCCCTGATGGGCGAGCCCCTCTCCCGCCCCTGGTGGGGGGCGGGTGACCACCCTCGAAAACGATGGGCGGACACACCTGACCCGTCCTTACAGACGGGTCGCCGACGCGCCGGGACATACGGAGCGTCGGCCCTCAGTGGGGACCCGTGCAATGCACGGTCAAAGCCCCCCCTAGAGCTCGGACCGCGCTGGATCCCCACAGGAGGCGTCTGCGGCGGCACGGATCTGCCAGAGGGCCATGCCCCCCGGCCCTCTCCGCGCCCTCCGCTGACCACCTCCCCAGGACCCCTCGCCACCGAGCATGGACAGAACCACGGTCGGCAGAGAGAGGTCCGCGCCAGTCACAGCGACCAATGCGGAGCGCAGGACATCGAACGCAGAGCACACCACTAGGGCGCGCTGTGCCGCGTCCCCCGCCGCCCCGCAATGGTGGCACCGCGGGGTCAGCCCTCTCCCGATCCGGTGCAAACAGCGTCCGAACAAACCATGTCCAGACAGTATCCGCATCAGATGGTACGCGAGCGACCCATGGCGCCGCTCCGCCCATGCCCGGAGGACGTGACGCAAGGCCTCCAGACCACGCATTCGCGCAGCCGAGACCCCTTGCCCAGACCCCCAAACTATAGGCGGAACGTCTCCTCTCGTGCTCCCTCAAGAGCAGAGCGCCTCCCTTGAAGGCCAGGCGACCACCGCCGGCCCCCTTCTCCGCTCTCTGCCGCTGCTTTCGCTGGTAAACGAAAAGACACAACAAATCGCGAAGCCCGCCTGCCCTTCTTTGGTGACCTGGACCCCGACTCAGCTTCCGACTCCGACCACGAATCTGACCCGACTCGGACTCCGACCCTCACAAACACTTCCCAACCCTCGACACTCGGCACTCGATGCTCGACACTCGACGCTCGACGTTCGATACCCGAAGTCGTGTCCTACAACAAAAAACCCACAAAGACGGCGCTCAGAAGGAGCGCCGCCGAGACTCTTCTCAAAGCTGCTCAGAAGGTGCAGCGAGTTGAGCGGCCCAGAGTAGGCACGCACACAGGAGAGGCAGGGCCCCAAAAGGGGGCTCCTGCCTTGCCAGATGTTAGCCGACTGGGTCCAACTTTCTCCACGGAGACCGTTGGAACCACTCGTTGCCCAGGATGCACCACGTGGAGGTATCTGACTCGCACCCCAACCTAACCTAACCTTTTTTTTTTTTTTTTTTTTTTTTTTTTTTTTTTTTTTTTACGAGCGGAATTTGCATCCAAACCATCTCGACCGGGCTGTTGCAAGGCCCGGGAGGTGTGTGGGGTTGGTCACCTGATGGGCTGTGACCGACCCACTAAACCGCCCGACATCCGTCTACCGCTTTTGCGGAACCCCGAGCACTCAATGGAGCCATTCGCAGTCCGCGCGGTCGCCCCCTAGGGCCCACCACTTTGGCCCGTCGGCCACTGAAGGCGCCATACCTCCCGGATGCGAGAGGGGCGCCTTCTCTCCTGGAGGCTAAGTCGCGGGGAGTGTGGGGAAGATGGTGACCCCCACCCCCGCGTAGGGCTACGATGGGTGCAACAACCCATGCAGCCGCCTCCGACGGCCCGTTCGCCTGCGTCTTGACGCAGCTGATAACGGGTCATCCTCCCTCGCCCTCTCCGCCTCCTCTTTCCGCAAGATGACGTTCTCGCAGAAGGAGGCGAAGGCGTCCCACGACCTTCTGCTGGTGAGAATGGCGTTGGCCACTGTCGCCAGCGTCAGGTCGGGTCCGTTGACAGCGAGCAGCTCCTGACGTTCGCTACTGAACGCCGGGCACACCTCCAAAGTGTGTAGGGCCGTGTCTGCTGCGGCCCCGCACTGGTGGCATGTCTCAGACTCCTCACGTCCGATCCTCGACAGGTAGCTGCCAAAACAGCCGTGCCCTGTCATAACCTGAGAGGTACGGAACGTGAGGGTCCCCTCCTTGCGACCGACCCATCGCTCCAGAACAGGCCGGATCGCTCCGATGGTCCAGTGGCCGGCACTTGGGTTCTCCAAGCGTGCGCGCCATCGCTCCATCACCACTTCCTGAGCGTCTTCACGCCACCTTGCTGCCTGCTCGGGCATGACTCGTTCGCCGAGACTACGCAGTTCAGCCCCTTGCTCGTACACCGCAGCAAGTACGCTCGCCTCCAGGTCCCATGGAGGAGTGCCCGCAAGGACACATGCCGCCTCGTATGACACGGTGCGGTAGCCACGAATGGCCCTGATAGCCATGACCCGCTGAGGTCTTCGTAGCAGGGCCTTGTTTTTGGCATTCAGGGCGTCTACCCACACCGGTGCCCCATACAGAGCCATCGAGCGTATCACTCCGGTGTACAACCGTCGCGCACTGCCGCTCGGCCCGCCAAGATTCGGCAGAAGACTGCTCAACGCCCCTGCAGCTCTGACCAGTTTAGGCGACTGACGACTAAAATGTTCAGTGAAATCCCATTTACTGTCTAATGTCAAGCCTAGGTAGCGCATGCATGAGCTGATACCAACCCGGACACCATCAATATGCAAGTGCGCCTCTGGAGGAGGGCGCCTGCGAGCCCCAAAGAAAAATAGAGCCTCCGTCTTCTCAAGAGCAACTCGAAGTCCCAACATTTGTATCCTGCGAACCAGATGCGTGACCCCAGCTGAGGCCAGCACGGTCGCGTCTGGGAAGGTGTCTGCTCGAGCCGTCACGAGTGTGTCGTCAGCATAGCACACCACTCTTAGTCCCCGCAGCAGGGCGCCTCTCAACGCCCAGTCGTAGCCAACGTTCCACAGGAGCGGCCCAAGAACCGACCCCTGTGGGACCCCGCACGACACTGCACGACTGCGCAATTGCCCATCTCTGCCCTGGTATGATACCGTTCGCCCTCTTAGGTAGTTTTGGAGGATGCGCACTAAGTAGTGGGGCACCCCGTGGTAGCGGAGCGCCTCCCCAATGCATTCGAACGGCAGGCTATTAAATGCGTTGGCGATATCGAGTGATACCGCCAGCACTACTGCGCCTTGCGCAACGGCTTCTTGCGAGTGCGCTTTAACGTCCAAGATGGCGTCCACCGTGGAACGACCCTCTCTAAACCCGTACTGGCATGAAGCCAAGTCCGGGCCTACCGAACCTAGATGGTTGTTGATTCGGCGGGCCAGTACGCGCTCAAAAAGCTTACCGGCTTCGTCCAGTAGGACGATTGGCCGGTATGCCGAGGGCGAATCTAGTGGACGCCCCTCCTTCCTCAGAAGTACGAGCCTTCCGGTTTTCCACCTGGCAGGGAATATCCCTGAAGACAGAGAGGCGTCTAGAAGCTCCCGGAATCGTTCTTCCAGGACTTCCTCGGCCAACACCCAGGCACGCCCGGGGATGCCATCCGGACCCGGAGCCGTCTTCTTAGCCCGAAGCCTCAGAAAGGCCGCGCCCAACTCACCAGATGTGACTGGCGGGATCTGGGCATCGGCGTGGGGTTCATTCCGAGGCGGGGCCATTCGAGGGGGCTCAAACACGGCTCTCTCCGGGAAGAGGGAGCAGATGATGGACTCCAATAGAGGAGGCTCGAGAGACTCGGTTAGAGGGGGACCTACGTTGCGGAGTTTTCCACGAACGGAACGATACGGTCGCCCCCATGGATCTAGGTTGAGCGTCTCGAGCATTTCTTCCCGGGCTGTGTCTTTGGCCTGGCATATGGCCGCTTGGAGAGCCTTTTTGGCCTCCTTGAGCGCCTCATGCAACACGCCTTCAGCTGCTTCATCGCGAAGGCGTCTTCTGCGCTGGCTTGTGTATGCGCGACGCGCAATGATGCAGCTTTCCCTGAGGTCGGCTATCTCGCGATTCCACCAGTATACCTCCTTTTTGGAGGGTCTACGGCGAACCCGGGGCATGGCAGCGTCACAAATCTCCGTCATGGCACCCGCAAACCACTCAGCCTCATTGTCCGGATGAACCGGTTGCGTCGCAGCTGGGGAGAACCAAGCCTGGACGAGTGCCGCCTCGAGCAGGAGTTCGCGGTCCATTTTGCCAATCGCCCACCGCGGATATGGTGAGCTTCGGCGACGTTGGTCGCTACTGCTGAACCTCTGAGAGGGGGAGATGTCAAATCTGATATACAAATGATCAGACAGAGTCTCTACCCCCTCCAGAACAACCCATCCAGACACCCTCGAGGCGATGGTGGGGGAAGCAAAAGAAAGATCCACAATGGATCCGCCATTGAGGCGGACACATGTGTTTGCATTGCCCCGGTTAAGAAGGCAAAGGCCAGATGTTATGGCCCATTCCTCCACCAAATCGCCTCTCTGATTGGAGACAGGACATCCCCACGCCGTTGACTTGGCGTTGTAATCGCCAAGAAAGACGACCGGGGAAGGCGCTGCCCTCCTTACAGCTGCTCCGAGGCCTGTGACGAAGGCCTCGAATTCGATGTACGGCCTGTTGGGGGAGAAGTACACTCCGAACAGAATTACCTCCCCCCATTTGACCGCTACGAATCCCGATCCCCTCTCGTGAAGAGAGAAGTGGGACGTTGTCGCCGAACCCCCCACGATAGCGACGTCACCGTCTACATCCGCCGCCCAGTTGTTACGCGTCGGAATGTAGTAGGGCTCACAGACCACAGCTATGTCAATAGACCACTCCGCCAACGACTGCAAGAAAAGATCTTGTGCGCCAGCGGCGTGGTTTAGATTCGCCTGGAGTATGTGTAACGATGTTGTGCTACACATTACTGGTCCCCATCTCAACATCGCGTGGTGCTTGCTGGGCACTCGTAGGGGGGGAGGCCTTAGTGGCCGCCGTTTTCCTCCTCCTTGGGGGAGAGCAATTTTTGCTTCCCACGATGTGTTCTGCGGGCCGTTTGGCCTCTGCGCAGATGGGACAATTCGGCTTGACCAAGCACGATGCTGCAATATGGCCAGCCTTACCGCAGCGGTAGCACAATCCGCTGCGGTCTATCTGGGCCGTGCACCTTAACTTAGTGTGCCCCTTTTCTAAACAGCGGTAGCACCGAAGTGGCCGCTTCTCTAGAGCCTCCACGCGCGCAGAGCAAAATCCTACGCCAACTCGACCTGCCGCTAGCAGGACTTTAGCAGCGCCTACTGGGCATTGCACGTATAACGTGCCCATGCGACCAGGACCGTCCCTGATCTCCCCCACTCGGACAGAGTCAATAGGGCACTTGCCCGCTTTCGCGACCTCAGCCTGAATGTCCGAGGGCTCGATCCCGTCACCTAAGCCGGTAACGCGCAGATCTACGCGCTTTGTTGGCCGAGTAACTTTGACCACTTCACCGAGAGCGTCCCTCAGCCGTTCAGCAAAGGTGTCAGCCTGCTCCGCAGTCACAGTGCTCGGCAAACTGAGAACGCGAGCACCCGTTAGCGCCTCCCGAAACCGGACATGTTCGATTCCCAAAGCAGTGGGGTCGACACATTCGCGGGCCTTCCGGAAGATGTTGGCATACGTAATGCCGTTCTCCTTGGCTTCCGGCTGCAGGGTAATCACAACCGCAGCTGTGCGAGGCTCCTGCAGGTTGGGCTTCTTTTTGCCAGCCTTATCCTTGGGCTTGGCCTGCGGTTTAGAAGCCGCCTTCTTCTTCCGACGTGCCTTTCGGCCGCCCACCTCAACAGTCCACTCCCCCTCCTCAGGTGTTCGTGAGGTGGAGGGAGCCGGCGCTTTGGAGGCACCGGTTGTACGAGGGGCAGAAGTAGGGGTAGCTTTGGCCACCTTTTTGCCCTTTTTGGACTGTGAGCCCTCTTTCACCGCGTTAGCGGCAGGGGGCTTCGCCTTGCCCGTCTTGGCTGGGAGCGCTGCGACGGGTGCGGATTTGGCAACCGACGCAAACGAAGGCTTCGCCTTGTTTTTAGCGTCAGCCGCAAGCGGCGGACGCAACCTTGGCTCCGGGGGGAGCCTCGCCTCGATGGACTCCAGTCGAGTTGTCAGGAGAAACCCGACCTGGCGCATCACTTCAGCCATGACCGATTGGTCGACCTCTGGCGGAGGGGGGGGCGGCTGTTCAACCCTAGCCTTTTTAGGCTTCGGTTTGGCTGCCGTCGGGTCTTTGCGTAGGGCCTTAGGGAGATCCCGGGGCTCTGACACAATGGGCGCCGGTGGAGCCATTTCCTCCTCATCTACCTCCGAGTAGGGCGTAACGGGCTTGTATCGCTGCGCATGCAGGGACTTGACCGTGGCATTGAGAATAGCCATTTGCTCCTTGAGGATTTCAACCTCGGAGCTCAGGCGACGATTCTCCGCCCGTAACGCCTCCGTCTCGTCAGACACCGTGTGCAGACGCAACCGGCTGATGTTAGCCTTGTAGGAGGCTGCGACATCCTTCAGGGCCTTGATGTAGGTGCCCTTTAAATGCTTAGAGGTCGAAGCCACCTTCTCTAGCAGCTGGATGTCGTCAGCCGCCTGCTTTGCTATGACCTCCGCAGTCATCGCTTGGTCATTGTTGACCCCGACTTCTGCAACCCTCTCGGCCCTTTCGACGCACTGGGTGCGGTTAAATTCGGCCAGCTCCTGTTCAGCCTGGAGCTCCATCGCCTTACGTTCCGCCTCGGCCAGCCGTTCTTTTGCCGCTGCGAGGCCCACGTATTCGCCAGTTGTGGGCGGTCTACCACGCCCACGGCGAGCTGTCGACGTCCTAGACGCCGAAACTTTCGAAGCCGAACGGATTGAGTCATGGTCCGACTCAGAAGAGGACAAATCCGCCCGGGTTCTCTTGCGACCGCATTCGGTCGTCACCGTTACTACCGAGGAATCAGACATGGCGTCCTCATCCTCGGCCGACAGATAAACTGTCTCCACCTCTTTAGGAGCCGCCTTGGCCCCGCGTTGGCTGCGGCTGCGTGTACGAACGCCAACCTCATCCAATCGCGACAGCGACACACTCAAAACCTTGCCCCTCCCGGGCCTTCCTTCCTCGACTCCCGAAACAACGCCTTTGCCCGATCTACTGGGCCTAGTGTTCCTAACACCATCCACCACGGACTCTTTCCGGCTGTCCTTAGCCCCACCACCCACGACGGACCTGGAATCAGGCTCCGCCGACTTCTCCGAAACGTCTGAAAATTTATTGGACATCTTTGCACTTAACCCACGAGTAGAGCACAAATATAAGTCACCCCGTGCAGTGGCCTCATACACGGGGAACCCTACATACTGTCAAGGGCGGGGGATGTTGACAGGTTTTAACGAGTTTTCTCTCGGGTTTTATAGTGTGTCCTTCACGCGGCCGGCCGGTTAAGGCAAGCCCTCGCTCCACCACGGAACCCGCGTACCCCACAACGCCGCGAGTGGGGGTCGTTGCAGAGACCGCAGTGGTTTACGATGATCGGGGGCTGGCGTGGACCCCCGTTGCACCGCTTTCGCGGTGTTCCCCTTTCCCCCCGTTGCGACCTAAGAACCCTTAAGGGGCGGCCGTCTTTGTGATACTCCTCTCAAAGCTGCTCTGAAGGAGCAGCGAGTAGTGCGGCCCAAAGTAGACACGCACATAGGAGTTGCAGGGCCCAGAAGGGGCTCCCGCCTTGCCAGATGTTAGCCGATTGGGCCCAACCTTCTCCGAACGGAGAATGTTGGAACCACTCGTTGCCCAGGATGCACCACGTGGAGGTATCTGACTCGCACCCCAACCTAACCTAACCTAACCTTTTTTTTTTTTTTTTTTTTTTTTTTTTTTTTTTTTTTTTTTTTTTTTTTTTTTTTTTTTTTTTTTTACCCTGGGAAATCTGCTCTCAGACCGTCTCGACCGGGCTGTTGCAAGCGCCGGGAGGTGTGTGGGGATGGGCGATGGTCTGCCCGACCCACTAAAACCCAGGGACATCCGTCGACCGCAGGGCGGGACCCCGAGCACTCGAGGAGTCTTTCACGGCCCGCCGCGGTGGTCCATTCGGACACTCCTTGAGGATGAACCTCTACTGAGCACTACCCCCGGATGTGGAAGGTAGCCTCGACACCTGGAGACTGTCGCGGGGAGTGTGAGGAAGATGGAAACCCTCACCCCCGCGTCGGCTAGGACGGGTGCAACTGCCCGTGTAGCCGTCTCCGCCGACCCGTACGCCGACGCCTGTTAACGTCCGCTAGGGGGTCAGCCTCCCTCTCGCGTTCGGCCTCCTCTTTGCGACGGATGACAGTGTCGCAAAAAGAGACCACCGCGTCCCACGACCTCGTGGAGGAGACCATGGCGTTTGCCACGGCCTCAAGAGAGAGGTCGGTGCCAATCACAGCCCGCAGATCTTGGCGCGGCTGCTCCCACTCCTGGCACGTTGCCAGCGTGTGTTCCGCCGTATCGGCGGCGGCACCACACTGGTGACATGCGGCGCTTTGCTCACGTCCAATTCTGCACAGGAAGCTGCCAAAGCAGCCATGGCCGCTGAGAACCTGTGTCAGTTGGAACGTGAGCACGCCCTCCTTGCGGTCGACCCATCTTTCCAAAACGGGCCGAACCGCTCCGATGGTCCAGTGGCCAGCGCTAGGATTTTCCAAGCGCTGGTACCATTGCAGCATAGCCGCACTTTTGGCGTCTTGCCGCCATCTGGCCACCTCCTCGGGAGCCGCTCCGTCCCGGCTCCGTGCTTCCGCTCTCCGTTTATAGACGGTGGTGAGCACCTCGGCTTCCAGCTCCCAAGGGGGAGTTCCGGCAAGCACACACGCCGCCTCGAATGAGACCGTGCGATAGCCCCTTATAGCCCTAATCGCCATGGCCCGCTGCGGTCGACGCAGCAAGGCCTTATTTTTGGCGTTTAGGGCATCACTCCACACGGGCGCCCCATAGAGCGCCATTGACCTGACAACGTTGGTGTAAAGTCGTCGAGCGCTCACACTGGGGCCACCCAAGTTCGGCAAGAGCCGACCTAACGCCGCAGCCGTCTTCAGGAGCTTCGGCGATTGTCGGCGGAAATGTTCGGAGAAGTTCCACCGACTGTCGAGGTACAGCCCCAAGTACTTCATGTACTGGCTGACCTCGACGCGAACACCGTCAATCTCAATATGTGCCCCCGGAGGCGGCTTTTTGCGAGCGCCATGGAAGCAAATAGCCTCAGTTTTCTCCACCGCAACCCTTAAGCCTAGCATGCAAATGCGCCGGACAACGTGCGTCGTACCAACCGAGGCTAGCCTAGCTGCGTCGGGGAACTCCTGTGCGCGAGCCGTTATGAGGGTATCATCCGCGTAACAGACCAGGCTGAGACCCCGTAATAGGGAGCCCCTTAACGCCCAGTCGTACCCAACGTTCCACAGAAGCGGACCCAACACCGACCCCTGCGGAACACCACACGTAACCGGTCTGCTACGCAGTCCTCCATCCCTGTCCTGGTACACGACATTCCGACCTCTCAGATAGTCATGGATAATCTTACACAGGTACAGGGGCACACCATGGTAGAGCAGCGCTTCGCCGATGCATTCAAAGGGGAGGCTGTTGAAGGCGTTGGCAATGTCCAAGGACACCGCCAATACAACCTCACCCTTTGAGACTGCTTCCTGAGCCGATTCCTTCACGCTCAATATGGCATCGACCGTGGACCTACCCTCCCGAAATCCATACTGGCATGAAGCCAGGTCCGGACCAATGGTTTTCAGGTGGTCCACGATGCGGTGCGCCAGGACTCGCTCGAACAGTTTCCCGGCTTCGTCCAAGAGGACAATGGGCCGGTACGCTGACGGCGAGTCTAATGGGCGCCCATCTTTGATGAGAAGGACCAGCCGGCCCGTCTTCCACTTAGTGGGGAACTTCCCGGTGGTAAGGCAGAGGTCTAAAAGGCTACGGAACCTCTCCTCCATTTGCTCCTCAGCCAGCACCCATGCACGACCGGGGATACCATCTGGCCCAGGGGCCGTCTTCTTTGCCCGGAGACGCAGGAACGCTGCTCCCAGTTCCCCAGATGTTATTGGCGGAATCTGGGCAGCAGCTGGTTGTTCAGCCTGCGTCAAACGGCGGCACATATTGGGCGGCACGAAGGCACCGCGCTCCGGGAAAAGAGAGCCAACCACAGACTCCAGAAGCGATGGCTCAAGGGTCTCGGTCAACGGGGGTCCGACGTTTCGGAGCTTGCCCCTAATCGAACGATAGGGGCGCCCCCATGGGTCCCTGTTGAGCTCCTCGAGCATCTCTTCGTGAGCCGAGTCTTTAGCCTGACAGATGGCGATCTTCAGGGCTTCCTTGGCCTCCTTGTAGGCATTGCGGAGGACCAGCTCGGCAGCCTCATTGCGTCTACGTCGCCTGCGCTGGTTCGTGTATTCCCGGCGAGCGGCAATACACTCTACGCGAAGGGTGGCCAGATCTTGTGACCACCAGTACACTTCGCGTCTTGGAGGGCGCGGGCCAGCTCTAGGCATGGCGGCATTGCCCACCTCCGTCATGGCCTCCGCAAGCCACTGTGCCCCTTCATCGACGTTGGTCGGTGGAGACGCAGGCTGGAACCAGACTTGGACCATCGCGGCTTCGATGAGCAACCCCTTGTCCATCTTCGTCAAGGCCCATCGCGGGAACGGAGACGCATTTGGCGCTCGACGCACTCTGGAACCCTGAGAGGGGGAGAGGTCGAACCTGATGTAACGATGGTCCGACAAAGTCTCTACCCCCTCCAGGACGGTCCAACCGGACACTCGCTGGGCGACTGCAGGGGATGCGAACGATAGATCCACGATCGACCCGCCCTGCAGTCTGGCACAGGTGTTCACGTTGCCCCTGTTGAGCAGGCATAAGCCAGAGGACACTGCCCACTCGTCCACCACGTCGCCACGCAGATCAGAGATCGCAGAGCCCCACGAAGTGGACTTGGCGTTAAAGTCCCCGAGAACGACGACTGACGAAGTTGGGACTCGGTTGATAATTGTCCCAAGAAGGTCGATGAACGACTCGAACTCCGTCAGTGTCTTGTTCGGGGAAAAGTAAACGCCCACCACAAACATTTCGCCCCACTTCGCAACGACGTAGCCCGCACCGCGCTCATAAAGCGAAATTGGAGGAGACGTCGAAGAGCCACCGATTATTGCGACCAAGCCATTAGTGTCCGCAACCCAGTTGGAACGGGTTGGTATATAATAGGGCTCGGCCGCCACCGCAATGTCTATGGACCACTCTGCCATGGATTGCACGAAGAGATCCTGTGCACCGGCAGCGTGGTTCAGGTTCGCCTGTAAAAGATGACGTGTAGGCGAACTAGACATTGGCGGTGTCCATTGCGTCAGCGCAAGGCGTTTGCTTCATGCCTTCTGAAGGTCGGGTCTCGGCATTGCCGGCCGCCTTCTTCCTTCGCGGTGGGGAGCAAGATTTACTCCCCACAATGTGGTTCGCAGGGCGCTTCGCCTCCGCACAAAGAGGGCAGTGCGGTTTGGCGTGGCAAGACGATGCGATGTGTCCAGCCTTACCGCAGCGATAGCAAAGCTCGCTGCGGTCAATCTGGGCCACACATCGCGCCTGCGTGTGCCCTTTTTCTAGGCACCGGAAGCACTTCATAGGCCGTGCTTCTAGCGCCTCAACCGGGGCAAAGCCCCACCCAACCACGATTCGCCCTGCAGCGATCACCACCTTAGCGGCAGGTATCGGGCACTGGACGAACAAGGTGTTCATACCCCCAGGGCCTTTCCTAAGGCTGCCGACTTTGACTGAATCGGCTGGACAGCCCCCCAAGCTTGCCACCGCATTAACTACATGCTCAGGCCGGACCATGTCCCCAAGCATCGTGACCCTGAGGTCCGCGAGCTTGACTGGACGGGCGACTCTAGCGACGTCGCCAACCGCATCTCTCAGCCTGCTGGCCAGTTGGTCGGCCTGCTCATCGGTCGCAGTACTTGGCAGGTGGAGAATGCGCCCACCTGTCGCCGACTCCCTGAAATGAACATACTCGATGCCCAAATCAGCCGGCACTACGCTTTCCTGCGCCTTCAGCAGGATATCGGCAAACGTTATGCCTCTCTCCGCTGCCTCCGGCTGAAGGTTCAAGACTACGGCCGCAGATCTTGGTGGCCGTAGCTTGGGCTTCCTCTTGCGGGCAGGAGCCTGCCGTTTGGCCTGCTTGCCCTGGGAGTTCGGCTGCGACTTGGGCGGCGCCTTACTCCTGGCCTTACGCCTGGCCTTGCGGCCTCCGACCACAGGAGTCCATTCCTCCTCGGCCGTTAAATTCCTAGTCGGATTTGACTTCGGATTAGCCGTCTTAGGGGGGGCAGGTGCCGATGCGGCCTTAGCAGCCTTAGCCCCCTTGCCGGGCTTGTTGCCTCCCTGAGGTGCTGCCTTAACAGCGGGAGGCTTCTCCACATGTCCCGATGAACGGGGAGCGGTCGCCGACGCGTATGTTGCCTTAGCAGCATTAGCCTTATTTTTGGCGTCCGCCGCAAGCGGCGGGCGCAGACGCGGCTCAGGAGGCAGCCTTGCCTCGATCGACTCGAGCCGCGTCGACAGCATGAAGCCAACCTGCCGCATGACCTCCCCCATTAGGGTTTGGTCGACTTCAGGAAGGGGTGGGGGCTGCTTTTCTGCCCTACCCTTCGCCTTCGGCTTGGTCTTCACCACCTTCGGTTTCTTGTCCAAATCAGGGACCGAGCGTGTGATCGCTGGTGGGTCCGGAACCACCTCCATGTCTTCCTCCATGCCTGAGTAAGGCGTTACCACGGGACGGTAACACTTACTGTGGAGGTGTTCCACCGTGGCGTTTAATGTAGCCATGTCCTCCTTGAGGCTTGCCACCTCCTCACTAAGGCGTCGGTTTTCTGCCTTAAGGGCCTCGGTCTCCTCAGTGACCGTGCGGAGACGCAACAGGTCAACGTTCTGCTTGTAGGAGGCAGCGACATCCCGAAGGGCCTTTTGGTAGGTCCCTTTCAGGTGACCAGATGTAGCGGCCACGTGGAGCAGCAAGGCCACATCATCCTCCGCCTGCCGCACCACGACCTGTGCTTGTGCCTCCTTATCCTTGTCGAGTCCACTCACGAGCTCGACTCCGCTGGCCCTGGTCGCGTACGTCTTGCGAGCCATCTCGGCGCATTCTTTCTCAGCCTGAAGTTCGAGTTCGCGGCGCTGAGCCTCGACATACTCGTTTTTGGCCTTGGCCCATCCGACATATTGGCCCGTGGTCGGAGGACGACCACGACCTCTGCGCCCAGACGGACCGGACATCACCTTGGGCGCCGAGCGAACTGAGTCGTTATCAGACTCAGAAGACAAGTCCGCTCGGGGCCTCTTTGTGCCTGTCAGAGTCGACGATGAGGAATCAGACAGCTGGTCGTCCTCTTCCCCTGCCGACAAAAAGACAGTGGCATCCACCTTAGTGCCACCACGACGACGGCTGCGACTGCGACTGCGATCGGCAGAACGCATGCTCTCTAAGTCGAGCCGCGTCAGGGAGACGCTTAGGGCCTTGGCCTTGCGACTAGGCCCATCTTCCACCTTGCCCATTGAGGGCTTTTCAATGTCCTTATGGGACAGAACACCTCGGCCCGATCTGCTGGGCCTCTCCTTCACCTCCTTGTCCTTGCTGGACTTCGCGCTTGAAGCGCTACAAACTTCCACGTCCTTCTCGTTAGAGTCGGACACACTTCCACTACCCACGACGGACCTGGAATCAGGCTCCGCCGACTTCTCCGAAACGTCAAAAAAGTTATTGTTCATTCTGTACACTTAACCCACGAGTAGAGAACAAATAAAAGTCACCCCGTGCAGTGGCCTCATACACGGGGAACCCTACATACTGTCAAGGGCGGGGAATATTGACAGGTTTTTACGAGTTTTCTCTCGGGTTTTATAGTGTATCCTTCACGCGGCCGGCCGGTTAAGGCAAGCCCTCGCTCCACCACGGAACCCGCGTACCCCACAACGCCGCGAGTGGGGGTCGTTGCAGAGACCGCAGTGGTTTACGATGATCGGGGGCTGGCGTGGGCCCCCGTTGCACCGCTTTCGCGGTGTTCCCCTTTCCCCCCGTTGCGACCTAAGAACCCTTAAGGGGCGGCCGTCTTTATGATACTCCTCTCAAAGCTGCTCGGAAGGAGCAGCGAGTAGTGCGGCCCAAAGTAGGCACGCACATAGGAGTTGCAGGGCCCAGAAGGGGCTCCCGCCTTGCCAGATGTTAGCCGATTGGGCCCAACTTTCTCCGAACGGAGAATGTTGAAACCACTCGTTGCCCAGGATGCACCACGTGGAGGTATCTGACTCGCACCCCCAACCTAACCTAACCTAACCTTTTTTTTTTTTTTTTTTTTTTTTTTTTTTTTTTTTTTTTTTTTTTTTTTTTTTTTACCCTGGGAAATCTGCTCTCAGACCGTCTCGACCGGGCTGTTGCAAGCGCCGGGAGGTGTGTGGGGATGGGCGATGGTCTGCCCGACCCACTAAAACCCAGGGACATCCGTCGACCGCAGGGCGGGACCCCGAGCACTCGAGGAGTCTTTCACGGCCCGCCGCGGTGGTCCATTCGGACACTCCTTGAGGATGAACCTCTACTGAGCACTACCCCCGGATGCGGAAGGTAGCCTCGACACCTGGAGACTGTCGCGGGGAGTGTGAGGAAGATGGAAACCCTCACCCCCGCGACGGCTAGGACGGGTGCAACTGCCCGTGTAGCCGTCTCCGCCGACCCGTACGCCGACGCCTGTTAGCGTCCGCTAGGGGGTCAGCCTCCCTCTCGCGTTCGGCCTCCTCTTTGCGACGGATGACAGTGTCGCAAAAAGAGACCACCGCGTCCCACGACCTCGTGGAGGAGACCATGGCGTTTGCCACGGCCCCTAGAGAGAGGTCGGTGCCAATCGCAGCCCGCAGAACTTGGCGCGGCTGCTCCCACTCCTGGCACGTCGCCAGCGTGTGTTCCGCCGTGTCAGTGGTGGCACCACACTGGTGACATGCGGCGCTTTGCTCACGTCCAATTCTGCACAGGAAGCTGCCAAAGCAGCCATGGCCGCTGAGGACCTGTGTTAGTTGGAACGTGAGCACGCCCTCCTTGCGGTCGACCCATCTGTCTAAAACGGGCCGAACCGCTCCGATGGTCCAGTGGCCAGCGCTTGGATTGTCCAAACGCTGGTACCATTGCAGCATAGCCACACTCTTTGCGCGCTGCCGCCATCTTGCCACCTCCTCGGGAGCCGCTCCGTCTCGGCTCCGTGCTTCCGTTCTCTGTCTATAGACGGTAGTGAGCACCTCGGCTTCCAGCTCCCAAGGGGGAGTTCCGGCAAGCACACACGCCGCCTCGAACGAGACCGTGCGATAGCCTCTGATCACCCTTATCGCCATGGCCCGCTGTGGTCGACGCAGCAAAGCCTTGTTTTTTGCGTTTAAGGCATCACTCCACACGGGCGCCCCATAGAGCGCCATTGACCTGACAACGTTCGTGTAAAGTCGTCGGGCGCTCACACTGGGGCCACCCAAGTTTGGCAAGAGCCGACCCAACGCCGCAGCCGTCTTCATGAGTTTCGGCGATTGTCGGCGGAAATGCTCCGAAAAATTCCACCGACTGTCGAGGTACAACCCCAAGTACTTCATGTACTGGCTGACCTCGACACGAACACCGTCAATCGCAATATGCGCCCTCGGAGGCGGCCCCTTGCGAGCGCCATGGAAGCAAATGACCTCAGTTTTTTCTACCGCAACCCTTAATCCCAGCATGCCAATGCGCCGGACAACATGGGTCGCACCAACCGAGGCTAGCCTAGCCGCGTCGGGGAACTCCTGTGCGCGAGCCGTTACGAGGGTATCGTCAGCGTAACAGACTAAGCTGAGACCCCGTAACAGGGAGCCCCTTAACACCCAGTCATACCCGATGTTCCACAGTAGTGGGCCCAACACCGATCCCTGTGGAACACCGCACGTGACGGACTTACTTTGCAGCCCTCCATCTCTGTCCTGGTACACGACTTTTCGACCTCTCAGGTAGTCGTGGATGATCTTACGCAGGTACAGGGGCACACCATGGTAGAGCAGCGCTTCGCCAATGCATTCAAAGGGGAGGCTGTTAAAGGCGTTGGCAATGTCCAAGGACACCGCCAATACAACCTCACCCTTTGACACTGCCTCCTGAGCCGACTCCTTAACGCTCAATATGGCGTCCACCGTGGACCTTCCCTCCCGAAATCCATACTGGCATGATGCCAGGTCCGGACCAATGGTTTTCAGGTGGTCCACGATGCGGTGCGCCAGGACTCGCTCGAACAGCTTCCCGGCTTCGTCCAAGAGGACAATGGGCCGGTACGCTGACGGCGAGTCTAAGGGGCGCCCATCTTTGACTAGGAGGACTAGCCGGCCCGTCTTCCACTTAGTTGGGAACCGTCCCGTGGTGAGGCAAAGATCCAAGAGACCGCGGAACCTCTCCTCCATCTGCTCCTCAGCCAGCACCCATGCACGGCCGGGGATTCCATCTGGCCCAGGGGCCGTCTTCTTTGCCCGGAGACGCAGGAACGCTGCTCCCAGTTCCCCAGATGTTATTGGCGGAATCTGGGCAGCAGCTGGTTGTTCAGCCTGCGTCAAGCGGCGGCTCATATTGGGCGGCACGAAAGCACCGCGCTCCGGGAAAAGAGAGCCGACCACAGACTCGAGAAGCGATGGCTCAAGGGTCTCGGTCAACGGGGGCCCGACGTTTCGGAGCTTGCCCCTGACCGAACGGTAGGGGCGCCCCCATGGGTCCCTGTTGAGCTCCTCGAGCATCTCCTCGTGAGCCGAATCCTTGGCCTGACAGATGGCGATCTTCAAAGCTTCCTTGGCCTCCTTGTAGGCATTGCGGAGAACCTGCTCGGCGGCCTCATCACGCCTACGTCTCCTACGCTGGTTAGTGTACTCCCGACGAGCGGCAATACACTCTACGCGAAGGGTGGCCAGGTCTTGTGACCACCAGTAAACTTCGCGTCTTGGAGGGCGCGGACCAGCTCTAGGCATGGCCGCATTGCACACCTCCGTCATGGCCTCCGCAAGCCACTGCGCCCCTTCATCGACGTTGGTCGGTTGAGACGCAGGCTGGAACCAAACTTGGACCATCGCGGCTTCAACGAGCAACCCCTTGTCCATCTTCGTCAAGGCCCATCGCGGGAATGGAGAGGACGCATTTGGCGCCCGCCTCACTCTGGAAGCCTGAGAAGGGGAGAGGTCGAACCTGATGTAACGATGGTCCGACAAAGTCTCTACCCCCTCCAGGACGGTCCAACCGGACACTCGCTGGGCGACTGCAGGGGATGCGAACGATAGATCCACGATCGACCCGCCCTGCAGTCTGGCACAGGTATTAACACTGCCCCTATTTAGTAGGCATAGTCCAGAGGACACTGCCCACTCGTCCACCGCGTCGCCACGCTGGTCGGAGACCGGAGAGCCCCAGGATGTGGATTTGGCGTTAAAATCCCCGAGAATGACAACTGACGAAGTTGGGACTCGGTTGACAATTGTCCCTAGAAGGTCGATGAACGACTCGAACTCCGTCAGTGTCCTGTTCGGGGAAAAGTAGACGCCAACCACAAACACTTCGCCCCACTTCGCAACGACGTAGCCCGCACCGCGCTCATAGAGCGAGATTGGAGGGGACGTCGAAGAACCACCGACTATTGCGACCGAGTCTTTTGTATCCGCAACCCAGTTGGAACGGGTTGGTACGTAGTAAGGCTCGGCCGCCACCGCAATGTCTATGGACCACTCTGCCATGGACTGCACGAAGAGATCCTGTGCGCCGGCAGCGTGGTTCAAGTTCGCCTGTAGAAGATGACGTATAGGCGAACTAGACATTGGCGGTGTCCATTGCGTCTACGCGAGGCGTTTGCTGAATGCCTTCTGAAGGTCCAGTCTCGGCATTGGTTTTGCCGGCCGCCTTCTTCCTTCGCGGTGGGGAGCAAGATTTACTCCCCACAATGTGGTTCGCAGGGCGCTTCGCCTCCGCACAAAGAGGGCAGTGCGGTTTGGCGTGGCAAGACGATGCGATGTGTCCAGCCTTACCGCAGCGATAGCAAAGCTCGCTGCGGTCGATCTGGGCCACACATCGCGCCTGCGTGTGCCCTTTTTCCAGGCACCGGAAGCACTTCATAGGGCGTGCTTCTAGCGCCTCTACCGGGGCAAAGCCCCACCCTACCACGATACGCCCTGCGGCGATCACCACCTTAGCGGCAGGTATCGGGCACTGGACGAACAAGGTGTTCATACCCCCAGGCCCTTTCCTAAGGCTGCCGACCTTGACTGAATCGGCTGGACAGCCCCCCAAGCTTGCCACCGCATTCACAACGTGTTCAGGCCGGACCATGTCCCCAAGCATCGTGACCCTGAGGTCCGCGAGCTTGACTGGACGGGCGACTCTAGCGACGTCGCCAACCGCATCTCTCAGCCTGCTGGCCAGTTGGTCGGCCTGCTCATCGGTCGCAGTACTTGGCAGGTGGAGAATGCGCCCACCTGTAGCCGACTCCCTGAAATGAACATACTCGATGCCCAAATCAGCCGGCACTACGCTTTCCTGCGCCTTCAGCAGGATATCGGCAAACGTAATGCCTCTCTCCGCTGCCTCCGGCTGAAGGTTCAAAACTACGGCCGCAGATCTTGGTGGCCGTAGTTTAGGCTTCCTCTTGCGGGCAGGAGCCTGCCGTTTGGCCTGCTTTCCCTGGGAGTTCGGCTGCGGCTTGGTCGGTGCCTTACTCCTGGCCTTACGCCTGGCCTTGCGGCCTCCGACCACTGGAGTCCACTCCTCCTCGGCCGTGAAATTCCTGGTCGGATTTGGCTTCGCTTTAGCCGTCTTAGGGGGGGCAGGTGCCGATGCGGCCTTAGCAGCCTTTGCCCCCTTGCCAGGCTTGTTGCCTCCCTGAGGTGCCGCCTTAACAGCGGGAGGTTTCTCCACTCGTCCCGATGAACGGGGAACGGTAGCCGGCGAGTTGTTGGTCGCCGACGCGTATGTTGCCTTGGCAGCATTGGCCTTATTTTTGGCGTCCGCCGCAAGCGGCGGGCGCAGACGCGGCACAGGAGGCAGCCTTGCCTCTATCGACTCGAGCCGCGTCGACAGCATGAAGCCAACTTGTCGCATGACCTCACCCATGAGAGTTTGGTCGACTTCGGGAAGGGGTGGGGGCGGTTGTTCTGCCCTGACCTTCGCCTTAGGCTTGGGTTTCACCACCTTCGGGTCTTTAGCCGGATTAGGGACCGAGCGTATAATCGCCGGTGGGTCCGGAACTACCTCCATGTCCTCCTCCATGCCTGAGTATGGCGTTACCACAGGACGGTAACACTTGCTGTGGAGGTGTTCCACCGTGGCGTTTAACGTTGCCATATGCTCTTTCAGGCTCGACACCTCCGCACTTAGGCGTTGGTTCTCGGCCTTGAGGGCCTCAGTCTCTTTGCTGACCGTGCGGAGACGCAACAGGTCGACGTTGGACTTGTAGGAGGCAGCGACATCCTTAAGGGCCTTTTGGTAGGTCCCTTTCAGTTGCTTAGACGTTGCGGCCACGCGGAGCAGCAGGGCCACATCATCCTCAACCTGCCGCACCACGACCTGTGCCTGTGCCTCCTTATCCTTGTCGAGCCCGCTCACGAGCTCGACTCCACTGGCCCTGGTCGCGTAAGTCTTGCGAGCCATCTCGGCGCATTCTTTCTCGGCCTGCAGCTCGAGTTCACGGCGTTCGGCCTCAACGTAGTCGTTCTTGGCCTTAGCCCACCCGACGTACTGGCCCGTGGTCGGAGGACGACCACGACCTCTACGCCCAGACGGACCGGACATCATCTTGGGCGCCGAGCGAACTGAGTCGTTGTCAGACTCAGAAGACAAGTCCGCTCGGGGCCTCTTTATGCCTGTCAGAGTCGACGATGAGGAATCGGACAGCTGTTCGTCCTCTTCCCCTGCCGACAAAAAGACAGTGGCATCCACCTTCGAAGTGCCTCCTCGGCGACGGCTACGACTGCGACTGCGATCGGCAGAACGCATGCTCTCCAAGTCGAGCCGCGTCAGGGAGACGCTTAGAGCCTTGCCTTTGCGACTAGGCCCATCTTCCACCTTGCCCATTGAGGGCCTTTCACCGTCCCTTTGGGACACACCACCTCTGCCCGATCTACTGGGCCTCTCCTCCACTACCTTGTCCTGACCGGACTTAGCGCCTGAAGCGCCACAACCATCCACGTCCTTCCCTTTGGGGTCGGACACACTTCCACTACCCACGACGGACCTGGAATCAGGCTCCGCCGACTTCTCCGAAACGTCTTTTAGAAAATTTTTGTTCAACTTAGGCATTAATCCCACGAGTAGAGAACAAATAAAAGTCACCCCGTGCAGTGGCCTCATACACGGGGAACCCTACATACTGTCAAGGGCGGGGAACATTGACAGGTTTTAACGAGTTTTCTCTCGGGTTTTATAGTGTGTCCTTCACGCGGCCGGCCGGTTAAGGCAAGCCCTCGCTCCACCACGGAACCCGCGTACCCCACAACGCCGCGAGTGGGGGTCGTTGCAGAGACCGCAGTGGTTTACGACGATCGGGGGCTGGCGTGGGCCCCCGTTGCACCGCTTTCGCGGTGTTCCCCTTTCCCCCCGTTGCGACCTAAGAACCCTTAAGGGGCGGCCGTCTTTGCGATACTCCTCTCAAAGCTGCTCGGAAGGAGCAGCGAGTAGTGCGGCCCAAAGTAGGCACGCACATAGGAGTTGCAGGGCCCAGAAGGGGCTCCCGCCTTGCCAGATGTTAGCCGATTGGGCCCAACCTTCTCCGAACGGAGAATGTTGGAACCACTCGTTGCCCAGGATGCACCACGTGGAGGTATCTGACTCGCACCCCAACCTAACCTAACCTAACCTTTTTTTTTTTTTTTTTTTTTTAACGCTGGGAAATCCTCATGGATACCCGGCAGGCGGGGGGGCGCGCTGTCGGGTTATGCCGGACTCTTACCGGCTAAAACCCAGCGGTGTTCCTTCTCACCGTCTTCCGGCGGAGCTGCGGGAACGCTTTCGCACTACTTCCGCTGCTCCGTCGACGGTTGTCCGAACTCGGACCCATCTTGTGGGGCGCCCGCCTGTGGCACCACTCACCATTTGATCTGGCGTGCCAGAACACGTGACACGCCAGCCAGCTCGGGGGTCTCCTCTAGCTGGACGGTGGTACCCCCCGGTCCCACCGCCCGGAGACTAGTGTCAAGGGGGAAGGAGGCGCGTATGCGCCAGCCGCCTTTGTCCCGCTCTTTTGCGGCGGATTGGGTTCGACAGGGGGTCGTCCTCCCTTATCCGCTCCGCCACCTCCTTTTGCGCCATGACGGTCTCACAAAAGGAGAGTACCGCCTCCCACGCTCTGTCACTGCCAGCCATGGCTCCCACAACACTCGGCAGCGACAGGTCGCCCCCTATCACCGCCACAAGCGTCGCCCGTGGCTCCGCCCACTCAGGGCATTCCGCCAGCGTGTGCTCTGTTGTGTCCTCCGGACACCCACAGGCGTGGCACTCGCCGGTCGGCTCCCGACCCGCCACTCTGCACAGGTACCTGCCAAAGCAACCGTGCCCTGTCAGGACCTGCACAGCGCGGAAGGTGAGGGCCCCGTGTCGGCGATCAACCCATCTTTCCAGGACGGGCCGAATCGCCTCCACCGTCCTCCTGCCGGCAGTCGGCTCCGCCAACCTGTCCTTCCATTTCCGGAGGAGGATCTGGCGGTCGAGTTGCCCCTGCCGCCTAGCCTCCACCGGCTCTGGCTCCCCCTCTTCGGCTCGTACTGTTGCGCTGCGACGCCAGTACGCCGCCGAGAGTAATTCCGCGTCCAGGTCCCACGGTGGGGTCCCGGCCAGGACGCATGCCGCCTCGCACGAGATGGTGCGGTATCCCCTCACCACCCTGATCGCCATGACCCGTTGCGCTTGGCGCAGAAGAGTCCTATTTTGGGCGCTCAGGGTGTCTGCCCAGATCGGAGCCCCGTAGAGGGCCATCGATCGTACAACCCCAGTGTACAACCGGCGGCATGCGACTGTCGGCCCGCCCAGGTTCGGCAGCAGCCAGCTCAGAGCTCCAGCCGCTCGCAACAACCTGGGGGCCAACCGCCGGAAGTGCTCCCGGAAGTTCCAGCGGCTGTCGAGGACAATGCCCAGGTACCGCATCGTCGACTCGACAGCGATGGATACACCGCTGACCGTTAGCCGGGATCCTGCGGGAGGGGCACGTCGGGCTCCGTGAAAACACAGAGCCTCCGACTTTTCCAGCGCCACCTCTAGCCCCAGCCGGCGGATTCGGGCCACCACTTGGGCCACTCCGGCCGTCGCCAACAGGGCCGCCTCACGGTACGTGGCACCGCAGGACGTGACGAGGGTGTCGTCGGCGTAGCACGTTACGTCGACCCCCCGCAGATTGGCGCCCCGCAGCACCCAGTCGTACCCGATGTTCCACAGGAGCGGCCCAAGGACCGATCCCTGTGGAACACCGCACGTCATGACCCGGCTGCCCCGCCCGTCGCGCGTCGGGTACACCACTTCCCTCTCGCAGAAGTAGTCAAGGAGGAGACGACGCAGATAGTCGGGCACGCGATGATAGCCCATCGCCGCCTCGATACAGCCCCAGGGGAGGGTGTTAAAGGCGTTGGCGATGTCTAACGACACCGCCAAGACGACCTCACCCCGGGACACCGCCTCCTCGGAGAGGTCCCTCACACGCGCGACCGCATCGACCGTCGATCGGCCTCGGCGAAAACCAAACTGCCGGTCGCTAAGCCCCGGCCCGACCTGTTCGAGGTGCTCGACGAGGCGCGCGGAAATAATCCGCTCGAAGAGTTTGCTCACCTCGTCGAGCAACACTATGGGCCGGTATGCTGACGGCGAGTCCGCCGGGCGACCCTCCTTGCGCAGCAGCACAAGCCTGCCGGTCTTCCACCTCTTCGGGAAGCGGCCACCCCGCATGCAGGAGTCGAGGAGCTCGACCACCTCGGGCCCGAGGGCCTCTAAGGCGAGCACCCACACCTTACCGGGAACCCCATCGGGGCCCGGTGCGGTGCTCTTGGCGCGGAGGCGCAGGACCGCGGTCTCCAGCTCCTCTTGGGACACCTCGGGTATCGAGGCGTCCGAGTCCTCCGACGCTGCAGCCACCACTGGCGGAGGCGCCGAGTCCACTCTCTCTGGGAAGAGGGTGGCGATGACGCTTTCCAACATTTCTGGTTGGAGACTTTGGGTCAGCGGAGGGGCCCAGGGGCGCAGCTGACCACGCACCGTCTTGTACGGGCGCCCCCAGGGATCTCTATTCAGAGTCTCCAACCACTCTCCCCACGACCTGGACTTCGCCTCACCTATGGCGATCTGCAGTGAGGTGCATCTCGTCCTGTACACGGCGTAGAGGCGGCTTTCTTCGGCATCCACCCGTCTTCGCCGCCTCCTGTAGTGAGTGTACTGGCGTCTGGCTGCTACGCACGCTTCACGAAGCCGGCGTATATCCGCCGACCACCAGTACACCTGTCTGCGGGGCGGGAGCAGTCTGGCGCGCGACATACCAGCGTCGCACACCTGCCCCATTGACTCGCTCAACCGCTCCGCTCGCCCGTCCACGTCGGACTCCGGGCCCTCCGGCACCATCTGCCAAGCCTGGACGATAGACGCCTCGACGATGACGTCAACGTCCATGGTCTTGAGTGCCCAGCGCGGTCCGTCCCCACGCGGGGGTCGACTCTGTGGAGCTCCAGGGTTAGCGGCGACCTCGAACCGGATATACCGGTGGTCCGATAGAGTCTCCGCCTCCCCGAGCACCCTCCAGTCTCGGACACAGCGCGCAAGACACGGGGTCGCAAACGTGAGGTCCACAATGGATCCCCCGTTATGCCGCACACATGTGTCTGTCGACCCCCGGTTCAGAAGGACCAAGCCCGACGTGGCAGCCCACTCCTCCAACACCTCGCCCCGCGCATCGGTAACCGGAGAACCCCAAGCCGTTGATTTGGCGTTGAAGTCCCCGGCAACCAGCACTGGGATTGGATGACTTTGGCCGACCAGAGCCCCGACCTCAAGCAGGAATTGCTCAAATTCGGCCAGGCTCCGGTTCGGCGAGAAATACCCGCCGACGATCGTCACGCCCATAAGGGTGGCCGCGACGCATCCGCGGCCCCTAATGGTTTTCTCGAAGGGCGGGGAGCTGGCGTCCGTCCGCGCGACAATCGCCACCTCTCGGTCACCAACCCAGTTGTCCCTGGCGGGGACGAGGTAAGGTTCCGCCACCACCGCCACCTGGATCGACCACTCAGCTAGGCTCTGGTACAATAGGTCCTGAGCCCTGGCCGAGTGATTGAGGTTCGCCTGCAGTATAGACATGGCCATTTATTAATCAATGACCATGTCTGCAACCCTCTCGGCGTGTTCCACGTCAGCGGTGGACGGGCAAGCCGGCGGGGGGTGGGCTTTTGAGCGTTTCCCGGCGGGCTTTTTCCTCCTTTTCTTTTTCTTTTTTCCGGCGGACTTGGCGATGGCGGAAGCAGCACAAGCTCCGCCTCCCACTCTGTGGTCCGCCGGCTTCTGTTTTGCCTCACACAGCGGGCAGTGTGGGGCAGCGGCACAGCCAGCCGCCTTGTGGCCCGGTTGACCGCATCGATAGCAAGCATCGCTGCGGTCCACCTCGCAGGTGCACCGGCTGCTAACGTGCCCCGAGTCGAGACACCGGTAGCACCGCAGGGGTCTAGCCTCGAGTAGTCTGACCCGGGCCGACATACACCCCACCAGTAGCCGCCCGCTGGAGGCGATCTTTTTGGCTGCCGCAACAGGGCAGCGCACCCACGCCGTGCCAGGGCTGTCGGCAGAGAAACGGCGGATCTCCCCGCACTTGACCTGCTCGGGGGGGCATTCCCCGGAGTGAGCCACCACGGCCACCACCTCCTCCTGGGACACCGCGTCATCCAGATCGCTGATGCGCAGTTCTGCGCATTTCACGGGCCTGGAGACGCGGACCAGGTCCGCGGGAAGGACCTCCCGCAGTTTGCCCGCCAGCAGGTCCGCCTTCTCACCGCTGTCGGCCCCGGGAATTTCCAGAACCCGGGCCCCCGTTACTGCGGTTCGGAAGCGCAGACCCGTCAGGCCTAAGCCGACCAGGTCGATGTTCCGCTTAGCCCCGGCGAGCACATCCTTATATGTCAGCTCCTTGCCCTCCACCGCGGCACCCTGCTGGATGGTGATGGTCACCGCAGCCGAGCGCGGGGAGCGAAGCCTCGCCGCCGGGTCCTTCTTTTTGGGCGGGGTTGCTGGCTTTTCCAGCGGTGCGCTGCCCATCTTCTTCTTGCCCCGCCTGACAACCGTTGTCCACTCTGACCCGGCCGTCGTCGGGGGCTTCGGAGCGCCAAGTGTCGGCGCTGCCACCTCTGGATTCGCCTTCTTTTTATTCCGGCCGCCTCGCCCGGTCTCACCCCGACTCGCTGACGGCGGAGTAGCGGCGGTACGGACAGGGGTAGGAGCGGGGGACGCAGCCGCAGCCCTCGCCCTGTCGGCGGCCAAAGGTGGCCGGAGGCGTGGCGCAGGAGGTAGCCGCATCTCAAGCCCCTCGATCCTTGCGCTGATCATGGTCCCCACTTCCATCATGATCGAGCGCGTCAGCGAGGCGATGTCGAGGTTGGCTCCGCTCGGCTCCACAGGCTTGGCGAGGCTCGCCCGCATGTCTGCCATCTCCTTTCGGAGTTCGGCGACTTCACTTTGGAGGCGAGCATTGGCCCTTTGGAGCCGAGCCGTTTCCTCCGTAGCGGACCGCACTGCTAGCTCCGCTACCACCTCCCGCAAGTTGGCAGAGGCCTCCTTGAGGTTCTTCTGCATCGTCCCCTTTAGGTTACGGGACTTCGATGCAACCGCCTGAATAAGAAGAACACTATCCTCTGCCTTCTTTTGTAATTCCAGCGCCGTCATTTCGCCACCGTCGTGCGACGCCAATGACGACTCAGAAAGGCGCTGCGACCGGCCCTTTTCGCGCAGCTCGCGGGCCATACTCGCCACCTCTTCCTCGTCCTCAAGCGCCATCTCCTCTCTTTGGGCTTTGATGTACGCCGACTTTGCCTGTGCATAGCCGACGTATTCCCCTGTCGTGGGGGGCCGCCCTCTTCCTCTTTTTGAGGTGGGTGTCGGCGCGGGAGCCCGCTTCTCTACCGCCTCTCGAGGCCGTTTCCGCGCATTGCGCCACAGCCTCCCCGCTGCGTCATCACATGACGACACAGTCACCAGGGACATCACGGATGAGTCAGACTCCTCCGCAGTCTCCTGGGACACATCATTCGGCCGCCTCGCGGCTTGAGAGCTTTCGCCCTCAGGACAGTTTTTGCCCCCCCCAGAATACGAGGGGCAGACCGGGCTAGGCCCGGTGAGGGATTCTCCGACATCTGAGATGCCGGTACCCTCCTGGGGTAATTTATCTTTAAACTGACCTTCCATTATTTTGTTGCTGTTCCACAGCTGGTCTCTTTTTTTTATGGAGGTGAGCTCCTCCTGCCTCTAGCGGTTGGGTTCCCCCCAACCATACATCCCATCACCGAGTGCTAAGCTTGGGATTTGGGTAATTTTTTAGAGAGGTTTTCTTCCTCGCGGCCCCTACCGGAGTAGCGGCCCTCACCCCTGACCCCACGGGTCGGGGAGCGAGTTGGCCGACGGTAGCCTAAGCCATACTGTCAGTCTCGCGACCGACAGCCCGTCGCCCCCACCCTAAGTAACCCTCATGGGTTTTTCCCACCCTGGTCCCATCCACTGTGCCCTCTGCTAGTTCAGAGGGACACGCGGAGAGACACAACCCCTGTGCCGCTCTTAGTCTGGCCCCTCTCTCCAAGCCTGTCCGTTATGGGAAGCCCTGTACGGCATAGCCTTGAAGGTCCTTGGGACACGCAAGCCCCCCCACCACGACAAGGTGGCAGCACAATGGGGGGGAACCTAACCTAACCTAACCTAACCTTTTTTTTTTTTTTTTTGTTTTTTTACGAGCGGAATTTGCATCCAAACCATCTCGACCGGGCTGTTGCAAGGCCCGGGAGGTGTGTGGGGTTGGTCACCTGATGGGCTGTGACCGACCCACTAAACCGCCCGACATCCGTCTACCGCTTTTGCGGAACCCCGAGCACTCAATGGAGCCATTCGCAGTCCGCGCGGTCGCCCCCTAGGGCCCACCACTTTGGCCCGTCGGCCACTGAAGGCGCCATACCTCCCGGATGCAAGAGGGGCGCCTTCTCTCCTGGAGGCTAAGTCGCGGGGAGTGTGGGGAAGATGGTGACCCCCACCCCCGCGTTGGGCTACGATGGGTGCAACAGCCCATGCAGCCGCCTCCGACGGCCCGTTCGCCTGCGTCTTGACGCAGCTGATAACGGGTCATCCTCCCTCGCCCTCTCCGCCTCCTCTTTCCGCAAGATGACGTTCTCGCAGAAGGAGGCGAAGGCGTCCCACGACCTTCTGCTGGTGAGAATGGCGTTGGCCACTGTCGCCAGCGTCAGGTCGGGTCCGTTGACAGCGAGCAGCTCCTGACGTTCGCTACTGAACGCCGGACACACCTCCAAAGTGTGTAGGGCCGTGTCTGCTGCGGCCCCGCACTGGTGGCATGTCTCAGACTCCTCACGTCCGATCCTCGACAGGTAGCTGCCAAAACAGCCGTGCCCTGTCATAACCTGAGAGGTACGGAACGTGAGGGTCCCCTCCTTGCGACCGACCCATCGCTCCAGAACAGGCCGGATCGCTCCGATGGTCCAGTGGCCGGCACTTGGGTTCTCCAAGCGTGCGCGCCATCGCTCCATCACCACTTCCTGAGCGTCTTCACGCCACCTTGCTGCCTGCTCGGGCATGACTCGTTCGCCGAGACTACGCAGTTCAGCCCCTTGCTCGTAAACCGCAGCAAGTACGCTCGCCTCCAGGTCCCATGGAGGAGTGCCCGCAAGGACACATGCCGCCTCGTATGACACGGTGCGGTAGCCACGAATGGCCCTGATAGCCATGACCCGCTGAGGTCTTCGTAGCAGGGCCTTGTTTTTGGCATTCAGGGCGTCTACCCACACCGGTGCCCCATACAGAGCCATCGAGCGTATCACTCCGGTGTACAACCGTCGTGCACTGCCACTCGGCCCGCCAAGATTCGGCAGAAGACTGCCCAACGCCCCTGCAGCTCTAACCAGTTTCGGCGACTGTCGACTGAAGTGCTCGGAGAAACTCCACTTGCTGTCCAAAGTCAAGCCTAGGTAGCGCATGCATGGGTTGATGGCAACCCGGACACCATCTATACGCAAGTGCGCCTCTGGAGGAGGGCGCCTGCGAGCCCCGTAAAAGAAGAGGGCCTCCGTCTTTTCGAGAGCGACTCGAAGTCCCAGCATTTGGATTCTGCGAACCAGGTGCGTGACCCCTGCAGAGGCCAGTACGGTCGCGTCTGGGAAGGTTTTTGCTCGAGCCGTCACAAGAGTGTCGTCAGCGTAACAGACCACTCTGAGTCCCCGCAGCAGGGCGCCTCTCAGCGCCCAGTCGTAACCGACGTTCCACAGGAGCGGCCCAAGAACCGACCCCTGTGGGACCCCGCACGACACTGCTCGACTGCGCAATTGCCCATCTCTGCCCTGGTATGTTACCGTTCGCCCCCTTAGGTAATTGTGGAGGATACGCATTAGGTAGTGGGGCACCCCATGGTAGCGGAGCGCCTCCCCTATGCATTCGAACGGCAGGCTATTAAAAGCGTTGGCGATATCGAGTGATACCGCCAGCACTACTTCACCTTGCGCAACGGCCTCTTGCGAGTGCGCTTTGACATCCAAGATGGCATCAATCGTGGACCGACCCTCTCTGAACCCGTACTGGCATGAAGCCAAGTCCGGGCCTACCGAACCTAGATGGTTGTTGATTCGGCGGGCCAGTACGCGCTCAAAAAGCTTACCGGCTTCGTCCAATAGGACGATTGGCCGGTATGCCGAGGGCGAATCCAGTGGACGCCCCTCCTTCCTTAGGAGCACGAGCCTTCCGGTCTTCCACCGTGCAGGGAATTGTCCCGATGACAAACAGGCGCCCAGAAGATCTCGGAATCTTTCTTCCAGAACCTCTTCAGCTATCACCCAGGCACGCCCGGGGATGCCGTCTGGACCCGGAGCCGTCCTCTTAGGCCGAAGCCTCAGAAAGGCCGCGCCCAACTCACCAGATGTGACTGGCGGAATCTGGGCATCGGCGTGGGGTTCATTCTGAGATGGGACCATTCGAGGAGGCTCAAACACGGCTCTCTCCGGGAAGAGGGAGCAGATGATTGACTCCAATAGAGGAGGCTCAAGAGACTCGGTCAGAGGGGGACCTACGTTGCGGAGTTTTCCGCGAACAGAACGATACGGTCGCCCCCACGGATCTTGGTTGAGCGTCTCGAGCATTTCTTCCCGGGCCGCGTCTTTTGCCTGGCATATGGCCGCTTGGAGAGCCTTCTTGGCCTCCTTGAGCGCCTCGTGCAACACATTCTCGGCTGCTTCATCACGAAGGCGTCGTCTGCGCTGGCTCGTATATGCGCGACGCGCGACTATACAGTCTTCCCTTAGGCTGGCTATCTCACGGTTCCACCAATAAACCTCCTTTTTGGAGGGCCTACGGCGAACCCGGGGCATGGCAGCGTCACAGATCTCTGTCATGGCACCCGCAAACCATTCAGCCTCATCATCCGGATGAACCGGTTGCGTCGCAGCTGGGGAAAACCAGACCTGGACGATTGCCGCCTCGATCAGGAGTTCACGGTCCATTTTGCCTATCGCCCACCGTGGATACGGTGAGCTTTGGCGACGTTGGTCGCTACTGCTGAGCCTCTGAGAGGGGGAGATGTCAAATCTGATATACAAATGATCAGACAGAGTCTCTACCCCCTCCAGAACAACCCATCCAGACACCCTCGAAGCGATGGTGGGGGAAGCAAAAGAAAGATCCACAATGGATCCGCCATTGAGGCGGACACATGTGTTTACATTGCCCCGGTTAAGAAGGCAAAGGCCAGATGTTATGGCCCATTCCTCCACCAAATCGCCTCTCTGATTGGAGACAGGACATCCCCACGCCGTTGACTTGGCGTTGTAATCGCCAAGAAAGACGACCGGGGAAGGCGCTGCCCTCCTTACAGCTGCTCCGAGGCCTGTGACGAAGGCCTCGAATTCGATGTACGGCCTGTTGGGGGAGAAGTACACTCCGAACAGAATTACCTCCCCCCATTTGACCGCTACGAATCCCGATCCCCTCTCGTGAAGAGAGAAGTGGGACGTTGTCGCCGAACCCCCCACGATAGCGACGTCACCGTCTACATCCGCCGCCCAGTTGTTACGCGTCGGAATGTAGTAGGGCTCACAGACCACAGCTATGTCAATAGACCACTCCGCCAACGACTGCAAGAAAAGATCTTGTGCGCCAGCGGCGTGGTTTAGATTCGCCTGGAGTATGTGTAACGATGTTGTGCTACACATTACTGGTCCCCATCTCAACATCGCGTGGTGCTTGCTGGGCACTCGTAGGGGGGGAGGCCTTAGTGGCCGCCGTTTTCCTCCTCCTTGGGGGAGAGCAATTTTTGCTTCCCACGATGTGTTCTGCGGGCCGTTTGGCCTCTGCGCAGATGGGACAATTCGGCTTGACCAAGCACGATGCTGCAATATGGCCAGCCTTACCGCAGCGGTAGCACAATCCGCTGCGGTCTATCTGGGCCGTGCATCTTAACTTAGTGTGCCCCTTTTCTAAACAGCGGTAGCACCGAAGTGGCCGCTTCTCTAGAGCCTCCACGCGCGCAGAGCAAAATCCTACGCCAACTTGACCTGCCGCTAGCAGGACTTTAGCAGCGCCTACTGGGCATTGCACGTATAACGTGCCCATGCGACCAGGACCGTCCCTGATCTCCCCCACTCGGACAGAGTCAATAGGGCACTTGCCCGCTTTCGCGACCTCAGCCTGGATGTCCGAGGGCTCAATCCCGTCGCCTAGGCCGGTAACGCGCAGATCTACTCGCTTTGTTGGCCGAGTGACCTTGACCACTTCACCGAGAGCGTCCCTCAGCCGTTCAGCAAAGGTGTCAGCCTGCTCCGCAGTCACGGTGCTCGGCAAACTGAGAATTCGAGCACCCGTTAGCGCCTCCCGAAACCGAACATGTTCGATTCCCAAGGCAGTGGGGTCGACACATTCGCGGGCCTTCCGGAAGATGTTGGCATACGTAATGCCGTTCTCTTTGGCTTCCGGCTGCAGGGTGATCACAACCGCAGCTGTGCGAGGCTCCTGCAGGTTGGGCTTCTTTTGGCCGGCCTTACCCTTAGGCTTGGCTTGCGGTTTAGATGCCGCTTTCTTCTTCCGACGTGCCTTTCGGCCGCCCACCTCAACAGTCCACTCCCCCTCCTCAGGTGTTCGTGAGGTGGAGGGAGCCGGCACTTTGGAGGCACCGGTTGTACGAGGGGCAGAAGTAGGGGTAGCTTTGGCCACCTTTTTGCCCTTTTTGGACTGTGAGCCCTCTTTCACCGCATTAGCGGCAGAAGGCTTCACCTTGCCCGACTTGGCTGGGAGCGCTGCGACGGGTGCGGATTTGACAACCGACGCAAACGAAGACTTCGCCTTGTTTTTAGCGTCAGCCGCAAGCGGCGGACGCAACCTTGGCTCCGGGGGGAGCCTCGCCTCGATGGACTCCAGTCGAGTTGTCAGGAGAAACCCGACCTGGCGCATCACTTCAGCCATGACCGATTGGTCGACCTCTGGCGGAGGGGGGGGCGGCTGTTCAACCCTAGCCTTTTTAGGCTTCGGTTTGGCTGCCATCGGGTCTTTGCGTAGGGCCTTAGGGAGATCCCGGGGCTCTGACACAATGGGCGCCGGTGGAGCCATTTCCACCTCATCTACCTCCGAGTAGGGCGTGACGGACTTGCATCGCTGCGCATGCAGGGACTTGACCGTGGCATTAAGAATAGCCATTTGCTCCTTGAGGATTTCAACCTCGGAGCTCAGGCGACGATTCTCCGCCCGTAACGCCTCCGTCTCGTCAGACACCGTGTGCAGACGCAACCGACTGATGTTAGCCTTGTAGGAGGCAGCGACATCCTTCAGGGCCTTGATGTAGGTGCCCTTTAAATGCTTAGAGGTCGAAGCCACCTTCTCTAGCAGCTGGATGTCGTCAGCCGCCTGCTTTGCTATGACCTCCACAGTCATCGCTTGGTCATTGTTGACTCCGACTTCTGCAACCCTCTCGGCCCTTTCAACGCACTGGGTGCGGTTAAATTCGGCCAGCTCCTGTTCAGCCTGGAGCTCCATCGCCTTACGTTCCGCCTCGGCCAGCCGTTCTTTTGCCGCTGCGAGGCCCACGTATTCGCCAGTTGTGGGCGGTCTACCACGCCCACGGCGAGCTGTCGACGTCCTAGACGCCGAAACTTTCGAAGCCGAACGGATTGAGTCATGGTCCGACTCAGAAGAGGACAAATCCGCCCGGGTTCTCTTGCGACCGCATTCGGTCGTCACCGTTACTACCGAGGAATCAGACATGGCGTCCTCATCCTCGGCCGACAGATAAACTGTCTCCACCTCTTTAGGAGCCGCCTTGGCCCCGCGTTGGCTGCGGCTGCGTGTACGAACGCCAACCTCATCCAATCGCGACAGCGACACACTCAAAACCTTGCCCCTCCCGGGCCTTCCTTCCTCGACTCCCGAAACAACACCTTTGCCCGATCTACTGGGCCTAGTGTTCCTAACACCATCCACCACGGACTCTTTCCGGCTGTCCTTAGCCCCACCACCCACGACGGACCTGGAATCAGGCTCCGCCGACTTCTCCGAAACGTCTGAAAATTTATTGGACATCTTTGCACTTAACCCACGAGTAGAGCACAAATATAAGTCACCCCGTGCAGTGGCCTCATACACGGGGAACCCTACATACTGTCAAGGGCGGGGGATATTGACAGGTTTTAACGAGTTTTCCCTCGGGTTTTATAGTGTGTCCTTCACGCGGCCGGCCGGTTAAGGCAAGCCCTCGTTCCACCACGGAACCCGCGTACCCCACAACGCCGCGAGTGGGGGTCGTTGCAGAGACCGCAGTGGTTTACGATGATCGGGGGCTGGCGTGGGCCCCCGTTGCACCGCTTTCGCGGTGTTCCCCTTTCCCCCCGTTGCGACCTAAGAACCCTTAAGGGGCGGCCGTCTTTGTGATACTCCTCTCAAAGCTGCTCGGAAGGAGCAGCGAGCAGTGCGGCCCAAAGTAGACACGCACATAGGAGTTGCAGGGCCCAGAAGGGGCTCCCGCCTTGCCAGATGTTAGCCGATTGGGCCCAACCTTCTCCGAACGGAGAATGTTGGAACCACTCGTTGCCCAGGATGCACCACGTGGAGGTATCTGACTCGCACCCCAACCTAACCTAACCTTTTTTTTTTTTTTTTTTTTTTTAACGTGTGGAAATCTGCAAACAGACCGTCTCGACCGGGTGTTGCACAACCCGGGAGGTGTGTGGGGATGGGCGATGGTCTGCCCGACCCACTAAAACCACACGACACCCGTCAACCGCTGGGCGGGACCCCGAGCACTCGTGAAGTCATTCACGGCCCGCCGCGGTGGTTCCTTCGAACCCTCCTTGCATTTCACCTCCCCCGGATGCGAGGGAGGGACGCATGACACCTTGAGGAGCTTTGCGGGGAGTGTGGGAAGATGGTGTTTCCCACCCCCGCGTGCGGTTACGATGGGTGCAACAGCCCATGTAACCGCCTCCTCCGACCACCCCTCCTGCGCCTTGTGGCGCTTGATAGGGGGTCGTCTTCCCTCTCACGCTCGGCCTCTTCTTTGCGACCCATGATGGTGTCGCAAAATGAAGCCACCGCGTCCCACGACCTCGTGGAAGAGACCATGGCTTTTGCCACGGCCCCGAGGGAGAGGTCGGCGCCGATCACAGCCCGCAAATCCCGGCGTGGCTGCTCCCACTCCTGGCATACCTCCAATGTATGCAGAGCCGTGTCGTTAACGGCCCCGCACTGGTGGCATGCAGTGGTCTCCTCTCGTCCGATCCTCGACAGGTAACTGCCGAAGCAGCCGTGTCCTGTCATAATTTGAGTGGCTCGGAACGAGAGGGTCCCCTCCTTGCGGAAGACCCATTCCTGCATAATGGGTCTAACCGCTCCGATGGTCCAGTGGCCAGCATCGGGCTGCTCCAGGCGATCTCGCCAGCAGAGCATAGTCTGCTCCTGGGCATCCTCCCGCCAACGGCGGATTTGCTCAGGCATTGGCCTGCCGCCTTGACTGCGGATGTCCGCTCCCTGCCTATACACCTCCGCCAGGACCTTTGCCTCCAAGTCCCATGGAGGTGTTCCCGCCAACAAGCAAGCAGCCTCATACGAGACCGTGCGGTAGCCTCTAATGGCTCTAATGGCCATTGCCCTTTGAGGCCTTCGCAGCAACATCCTATTCTGGGAGTCCAGCGCGTCGATCCACACTGGAGCTCCATAAAGCGCCATTGAGCGCACGACCCCTGTGTAAAGTTTCCGAGCACTTATGCTAGGGCCACCGAGATTTGGTAGTAGCCTGCACAGCGCGTTGGCTGTTTTGACCAATTTCGGCGACTGGCGAGCAAAGTGCTCGTGAAACTTCCACTTCGCATCTAAGTATAGGCCAAGGTACTTCATAGCTGAAGTGACCTCGATGCGAACCCCATTGAGACATAGATGTGCGTCTGGGGGGGGTCTCCTGCGTGCACCAAAGAAGAAAAGCGCCTCCGTCTTTTCTAGTGCCACCTTTAGGCCCAGCGCTTCAATTCGCCGGATGACCTGCCTGACGCCAACAGTGGCCAATGTTAGTACTCCGGCGAAGTCTGCCGCACGAGCGGTCACCAATGTGTCGTCTGCATAGCAGATGACGTTGAGGCCCCTGAGTAGTGCTCCTCTGAGAGCCCAGTCGTAGCCGATGTTCCACAGGAGTGGACCCAGCACCGACCCCTGCGGAACACCGCACGACACCGCACGGCTTCGGACATTCCCGTCGCGGTCCTGGAAGACCACCGTTCTGCCCCTGAGGTAGTTGTTCAAGATGCGCAGTAAGTAGGGGGGCACTCCGTGAAAGCGAAGCGCCTCACCTATGCTCTCAAAGGGCAGGCTGTTGAACGCGTTAGCGATGTCCAGGGACACCGCCAACGCGACATCTCCTTGTGATACAGCCTCTTTGGTGAGGTCTTTCACATGCAGTATCGCGTCTACAGTCGACCGCGCTACTCTGAAACCGTATTGGTTGGGCGACAGATCAGGCCCCACATTGCCGAGGTGCTCGTTGATACGAGCAGCTAAGACACGCTCGAAGAGCTTCCCGGCCTCGTCCAAAAGGACAATGGGCCGGTAAGCTGAAGGAGAGTCTTCAGGCCGTCCGTCTTTGCGGAGTAGCACGAGGCGCCCAGTTTTCCACCTAGTGGGGAAGTGGCCGGACGAAAGGCAGGCATCCAGTAGCTCACGAAAGCGCTCCTCGAAGATCTCCTCCGTTAGAACCCAGGCTTTGCCAGGTACGCCGTCTGGTCCAGGAGCCGTATTTTTAGCCCTCAGCCGCAGGAAGGCTGCACCCAGCTCACCGGTAGTGACCGGTGGCACTTGGGTAATAGCGCCCTCAGATGGTATCTGCGGTGGGGCCATTCGTGGAGGCTCGAATCCAGGTCGCACAGGGAAGAGTGAGTTGATGATAGACTCCAGCAGCGGTAGCTCTAAAGACTCAGTGACCGGGGGGCCCACATTTCGCAATTTACCGCGAACATTGCGGTATGGGCGACCCCACGGATCACGATTCAGTTGCTCCAGCATCTCTTCCCGCGCATCATCCTTTGCCTGACATATGGCCACCTTCAATGCCTCTTTGGCCTCTTTGTACGCCGTTTGCAATTCGCGATTTGCGACCTCATCCACGGTTCGGCGCCTGCGCTGGTTCGTATAAGCCCGCCGAGCAATGATGCAGTCCTCACGGCAGGCCGCAATGCGTTGGGACCACCAATATACTGCCCGCTTTGGCGGAAGGCGCCTAACCCTGGGCATGGCCGCATCGCACACCTGCGTCATCGCGTCCGAGAACCATTTGGCTCCGTCCTCCACGTGAACCGGCTGTTCGACAGCCTGAGCGAACCATGACTGCACGATGGCCGCTTCAACGAGCAGCTCCCGGTCCATTCTTCCCAAAGCCCAACGAGGGAAAGATGGTCTACCCCCATTGCCCGCTTGACCCGTTCTATTGCTGCTGTACGAGGGGGAGACCAGATCAAACCTAATGTATAGGTGATCAGAAAGCGTCTCCACATCCTCCAGAACAGCCCAACCGTCTACCCTAGAGGCGATGGCAGAAGACGCAAAGGACAGGTCAACAATAGACCCACCTTGCTGCCTGACACAGGTGTTCGTGTTGCCTCTGTTGAGTAGACACAGGCCTGTGGACACAGCCCAATCCTCGACCGCGTCGCCGCGCAGATCGTTAGCGGGAGAGCCCCAATTAACCGATTTGGCGTTGAAGTCACCTATTACTAGGACCGCCGAAGATGTTGCCCGGTTAACCGCGGCCCCCACATTGCCAAGGAATACCATGTACTCCGCCAAGGTTCTATTGGGGGAGAAGTACACCCCGATCAGGGTTACCTCACCCCACTTGACCACGACATAGCCGGGACCTCGTTCGCGGAACGAGAACGTCGAGCCTATGGTTGTATTACCACCAACAACAGCAACCGTTTTGCTAGAGTCCACGGCCCAGTTGGTACGGGCCGGGATATAGTACGGTTCAGATGCTACCGCTATGTTAATGGACCACTCCGCCATCGACTGCACAAAAAGATCTTGTGCGCCAGCGGAGTGATTCAGATTCGCCTGCAGGATATGTAGTGCGGCGTTAGGCATTGCAGGTGTCCATTTGCACCGCACTTGGCGCCTGCTGAGCGCTCGCAGAAGTGGGGGCCTTGGAATTCAAGGCCGCCTTTCTCCTCCTAGGGGGATTGCATGACCTGCTCCCGACATTGTGGTCAGCAGGTCTTTTGGCGTCAGCGCACAGCGGACAGTGCGCCTTGGCCGAGCAGGAGGCAGCGATATGACCAGCCTTACCGCAGCGATAGCAGAGCTCGCTGCGGTCAATCTGGCCCGTGCATCTTGCGCGGGTATGCCCCTTCTCCAAGCATCTAAAGCACTTAAGTGGACGCGGGTTGAGAGCACGAACCTGTGCCCCACCGGCCAATCCGACCAGGAGAAGACCGGCGTCCACTAACACTTTAGCAGCAGCTACTGGACACTGAACGTACACAGTGCCCATGCCGCCTGGACCATGGCGAATTTCGCCAACTCTCAATGAGTCAGCTGAGCAGCCTCCCTGCCTTGCGACCGCTGCGCGAACGTCTGCCTGGACGACTGAATCGTCCAAACCAGATATTCTAAGGTCGGCGCATTTGGTTGGTCGAGTGACCCTGACCGTGTCCCCTATTGCACCCCTGAGTTTATCAGCCAGTTGGTCGGCCTGCTCAGGGGTAGCGGTGCTCGGGAGATGCAAGATCCGAGCACCGGTAGCCGACTGCCGAAAGCGGATGTACTCCACCCCCATCTCAGCAGGAACCACACTCTCTCGGGCCTTGAGGAGCACATTCGCATACGTGATCCCCCTCTCCTGCGCCTCTGGCTGCAGAGTGATCACGACCGCCGAAGTACGAGGGACGCGCATTTTCACCTTCTTGTTCTTCGCCTTCGGCTTGGCCTGTTCCTTGGCTAGGGCCTTCCTTCTAGCCTTGCGGCCTCCAACCACTGGAGTCCACTCCTCCTCAGCCGTGAAATTCCTTGTGGAATTTGTCTTCGCCTTAGCCGTCTTAGGGGGTGCAGGTGCCGATGCGGCCTTAGCAGCCTTGACCCCCTTGCCGGGCTTGTTGCCTCCCTGAGGCGCTGCTTTAGCAGCGGGAGGCTTTTCTGTACTTCCCGATGAACGGGGAACGGTTGCCGGCGAGATGTTAGTCGCCGACGCGTATGTCACCTTGGCAGCCTTGGCCTTATTTTTGGCGTCCGCCGCAAGCGGCGGGCGCAGACGCGGCTCAGGAAGCAGCCTTGCCTCGATCGACTCGAGCCGCGTCGACAGCATAAAGCCAACCTGCCGCATGACCTCCCCCATGAGGGTTTGGTCGACTTCGGGTAGGGGTGGGGGCTGTTGTTCCGCCCCAACCTTCGCCTTAGGCTTGGATTTTACTACCTTAGGCTTCGGTTTCACCTCTTTTTTGTTCTTGGCCGGATTAGGGACCAAGCTAACCGTCGCCGGTGGGTCCGGAACCACCTCCATAACCTCCGTGTCCGAGCAAGGCGTTACTACCGGACGGTAGCACTTACTGTGGAGGTGTTCCACCGTGGCATCCAGAGTTGCCATATGCTTCTTAAGGCTCGACACCTCCGCACTTAGGCGTTGGTTCTCGACCTTAAGAGCCTCGGTCTCCTCGTTGACCGTGCGGAGACGCAACAGGTCTACGTTCGACTTGTAGGAGGCAGCTACATCGCGAAGGGCCTTTTGGTAGGTCCCCTTCAGATGACCAGACGTAGCAGCCACGTGGAGTAGCAGGGCCACATCATCCTCCACCTGCCGCACCACGACCTGTGCCTGTGCCTCCTTGTCTTTATCAAGACCGCTTACGAGCTCAACTCCACTAGCCCTAGTCGCGTATGTTTTGCGAGCCATCTCGGCACATTCCCTCTCGGCCTGGAGTTCGAGTTCGCGGCGCTGAGCCTCGACATACTCATTTTTGGCCTTAGCCCACCCGACGTATTGGCCCGTGGTCGGAGGACGGCCACGACCTCTGCGCCCGGACGGACCAGACAAAACCTTGGGCGCCGAGCAGACTGAGTCGTTGTCAGACTCAGAGGACAAGTCCGCTCGGGGCCTCTTTTTCCCTGTCAATGTCGATGAAGAGGAATCGGACAGCTGTTCGTCCTCTTCCCCCGCCGACAAAAATACACTGTCGTCCACTTTTGAAGCGCCACCTCGACGGCAGCTGCGACTGCGACTGCGATCGGCAGAACGCATGCGATCTAAATCGAGCCGCGTCAATGAGACACTTAACACTTTGCCCCTGCGACTGGGCCTAGCGTCCCTTTCAACCTTGCCCATTGTGGGCGTGCCATCATCCTTTTGGGACGAGCCACCTTTGCCCGATGTACTGGGCCTCGTCTCTACACCACTGTCCTTCTCGGACTTTGCGCTTGAAGCGCCACCTGCAACTACGTCCCCGACAGACTCATTCCGGCCGTCATCGGCCCCACCACTAACCACGACGGATCTGTAAACAGACTCCGCCGACTTCTCCGAATCGTCTGAAAAATTTTTAGGCATCTTGAACACTTATCCCACGAGTGGAGAGCAAATAAATGTCACCCTGCGCAGTGGCCTCATACGCAGGGAACCCTAACGACTGCCAAGGTCGGGAAGTATTGGCAGGTTTTTACGAGTTTTCTCTCGGGTTTTATAGTGTGTCCTTCACGCGGCCGGCCGGTTAAGGCGAGCCCTCGCTCCACCACGGAACCCGCGTACCCCACAACGCCGCGAGTGGGGGTCGTTGCAGAGACCGCAGTGGTTTACGATGATCGGAGGCTGGCGTAGGCCCCCGTTGCACCGCTTTCGCGGTGTTCCCCTTTCCCCCCGTTGCGACCTAAGAACCCTTAAGGGGCGGCCGTCTTTATAATACTCCTCTCAAAGCTGCTCGGAAGGAGCAGCGAGCAGTACGGCCCAAAGTAGACACGCACATAGGAGTTGCAGGGCCCAGAAGGGGCTCCCGCCTTGCCAGATGTTAGCCGATTGGGCCCAACCTTCTCCGAACGGAGAATGTTGGAACCACTCGTTGCCCAGGATGCACCACGTGGAGGTATCTGACTCGCACCCCAACCTAACCTAACCTAACCTAACCTAACCTTTTTTTTTTTTTTTTTTTTGACGGAGTGGAAATCTGCTAACAGACGCATCAGCGGGCAAAAGGGGTCCCGCTGTCCCGCTGGCTGTACGAGGCTCTTGCTAAGACTCTGTTCCAGGGCCGAAGCCCTAGAGAAAGCGAGTATAGGCCGACTCGGTAAAACCACTCCGATGTCCTCTCGTCACCTTGGAACCAGCAAACCAGCGATCATCGCGTCGTCCTCATCTGAGGAGGACGCATCGAACGCCGGCATGCCGGAGCCTGACGAGGTCATGGGAACCCTTTCGGACACTTCCACAACCCCGTCGGTTTGCTCGCCCTGATGGGCGAGCCCCTCTCCCGCCCCTGGTGGGGGGCGGGTGACCACCCTCGAAAACGATGGGCGGACACACCTGACCCGTCCTTACAGACGGGTCGCCGACGCGCCGGGACATACGGAGCGTCGGCCCTCAGTGGGGACCCGTGCAATGCACGGTCAAAGCCCCCCCTAGAGCTCGGACCGCGCTGGATCCCCACAGGAGGCGTCTGCGGCGGCACGGATCTGCCAGAGGGCCATGCCCCCCGGCCCTCTCCGCGCCCTCCGCTGACCACCTCCCCAGGACCCCTCGCCACCGAGCATGGACAGAACCACGGTCGGCAGAGAGAGGTCCGCGCCAGTCACAGCGACCAATGCGGAGCGCAGGACATCGAACGCAGAGCACACCACTAGGGCGCGCTGTGCCGCGTCCCCCGCCGCCCCGCAATGGTGGCACCGCGGGGTCAGCCCTCTCCCGATCCGGTGCAAACAGCGTCCGAACAAACCATGTCCAGACAGTATCCGCATCAGATGGTACGCGAGCGACCCATGGCGCCGCTCCGCCCATGCCCGGAGGACGTGACGCAAGGCCTCCAGACCACGCATTCGCGCAGCCGAGACCCCTTGCCCAGACCCCCAAACTATAGGCGGAACGTCTCCTCTCGTGCTCCCTCAAGAGCAGAGCGCCTCCCTTGAAGGCCAGGCGACCACCGCCGGCCCCCTTCTCCGCTCTCTGCCGCTGCTTTCGCTGGTAAACGAAAAGACACAACAAATCGCGAAGCCCGCCTGCCCTTCTTTGGTGACCTGGACCCCGACTCAGCTTCCGACTCCGACCACGAATCTGACCCGACTCGGACTCCGACCCTCACAAACACTTCCCAACCCTCGACACTCGGCACTCGATGCTCGACACTCGACGCTCGACGTTCGATACCCGAAGTCGTGTCCTACAACAAAAAACCCACAAAGACGGCGCTCAGAAGGAGCGCCGCCGAGACTCCTCTCAAAGCTGCTCAGAAGGTGCAGCGAGTTGAGCGGCCCAGAGTAGGCACGCACACAGGAGAGGCAGGGCCCCAAAAGGGGGCTCCTGCCTTGCCAGATGTTAGCCGACTGGGTCCAACTTTCTCCACGGAGACCGTTGGAACCACTCGTTGCCCAGGATGCACCACGTGGAGGTATCTGACTCGCACCCCAACCTAACCTAACCTAACCTAACCTAACCTAACCTAACCTAACCTAACCTAACCTAACCTTTTTTTTTTTTTTTTTTTTTTTTTTTTTTTTTTTTTTTTTTTTTTTTTTTTTTTTTTTTTAACCCAGGGGAACTCATTACGAGTACGAGGACCTTGAAGAGGCCCAAGTTATGTGGGACTCACCCGTCCGCCTTTCCACACCCACTGACGAGGAGAGAAGCTCCAAGTCAGCTGCCAGGAAGACCCGGCTGGGAGGGCGAGACGGAGGGGGATACCGCACTAAACCCCTGGGGGACAAGGCAATCCGAACACTAAATAAGGCGACAACCACGGTATACTTCCGAAAGGAATTGAGCCGCGGCCGCCGCCCTGCGCCCGTGCACCAACCTACGGCCATCTCCGTGCGCTCATTCCCGCTTGCGCGGGAAAATGCGCATTTGACGGCCGCGCGCCAGTGTACGGGCACGTGCTGACAACGCACAGCATGGGAAATTCAGAAGGAATTTCGGCTATTTGTTAGGTGGCACGTTAGTGCCACTTAACTACTTCTGGGCTTCGGGGGGGGCAGAAGCCCGCCACGGACCGCGGTCGGATCCGGTCGGCGACATTGCCCTCTCCGTGCCACCTTCAGACGCCACCTTTTTAGGGCCGCGCCTAACAGCTATAGGCCGAGCGGGGCGCGCGACGGCCTCCTCGCGCTTTAACTTCCCCTCAGCCTCCCTCAAGCTTTCGCGCTCTCTCACCACCTCCCTTGGGGGGGAGGGGGGAGGTACCGGCGCTACGACAGCAGGCGCCACGGTATCGGCCGCCTCCATCCTCTCAGGCACCGTTGGCGCCGCCACAACAGGCCCCGCCTCCTGTCCCGTCAGGGCCCTCCCTTTAATGGCAGGGGGGCGGCACCCCCTGCTTCCCATCACATGCCCATGGGGCAGCGCCGCCTCAGCGCACACGAGGCAGTTCGGTGGCCCGGTGCATGCTTCCGCCCTGTGGCCGCCCATGCCACACCGGAAGCAACACCCCGTCCTCTCCGCGCTGGAGGGGCACATCGGCCGTGTATGGCCCATCCCCATGCACTTGAAGCAGCGCATGGGTCTGGGTCCGATGACCTCGACCCTGGCCAGGTCCCAGCCGACGCGGACCTTCCCCATGATAGTGAGGGCTCTCGCCGCCCTCACTGGGCACTCCACGAGCACCGACGAGTAACCGCCGGGGCCCGGTCCGACCCTCCCCACCCTGACCCGCTCCTCCGGGCAACCTCCCTGCGCCGCCACCGCGGCAGCAACCATCGCCGGCGTCGTGGACACGCCCAAGTCCAGCAGCCGGATGTCCGTCCGCTTTTCCGGGCGGGCGACCGTCGCCACGTCCGACACTACGTCAGCCAGCCTTCTCGCCAGCCGATCAGCGGCCTCCCCGCTGTCGGCGCCAGGCACCTCAATTAAAGTGGCCCCGGTCTGGGCCGCCTTTGTCCGGACACCAGGGATGCCCAGCTCCTCCAGCGAGATAGCCTCTCTGGCTCTCGCGAGGGTGGCCGCGTAGGACACCCCCCGGGCGACAGCCTCCGGCTTAAGCTGGAGGACCACAGCTGTCGACCCGGGCTGCCTCAGGGCTGTCCTCACCTTTGGCTTCCTTGGCGGCGTCGGCCTTGCGTTGGGCTCCACCACTGGCGCCCCAGCCTGTTTAGGGCCCTTCGCCCTTCCTCTCCTGCGGCTGCGGGCGCCGGCAGCCCGCTCATTCCTAGGCGCAGGTGGGGTCGGTGCAGGGCCGACTTCCTGCTTCCTCTTCTCGGGGAGGGCGGGAAACTCCTCCACGCTCTTGGGCGCGGCCGCCAAGCCACACCTCGCGCGCTCGGGAGCCAGGAGCCCGGCCTCCAGACCATCCAGCCTCTTGCTGATGCCTCCAATTGAAGCATCGAGGCTCCGCTGCATGGCAGCCAACGCCTGCGCAATTCCCGCATTCGGGTCGGCAGCAGGGGGAGGAGGAGCAACTCTTGCCTCTGAGGCTTCCTGCTTAAGGAGCCTCAACTTCTCCTTAAGCTCCAGGACCCGACTGTTGAGGATCTCATTGGCCTCAGTAAGAAGATCCGTCTCGTTCCTCAAGGCACCGTATCCCGCTTGAAGTCCCCGCCACGCACCGATGCCCCTGCGATCGATGCATTTCACCAACTCCGCGAGGTAACCCATTGCAGCAGACATAGCGTTTTTGGCGACCGCATGCTCCGCAGGCAACTCAGATATGAGATGCCCCACCGACCCGATCAACCTTCCCGCAACATCGATGGCCGGACCATCCACACTCTCAGGGGGCAACAGCTTCATCATCTGCTTCGTCATCTGCTTGTCCACTATTTCTCGGATGTGCTCCACATCCGGGCCTTTCCTCATATTGCTGCGAAATCTCATGAGCACCTCCCGGAGTGACATACCCAGGGCCGCGCTCATGTACTGGATTCGCATTTCCTCCTCTTTATCCCACTCCCCCATAGCATATTTCGCAGCCCTCAAAGATTTGACCGTGACCGGCTCCCAGGACATCCAGTCATCCGGCACAGGATCGGAAGCCTCATCCGAATCCCTCGCCGAACTCCCTTCACCTTCAGAGCCACAGCCGACCTCCATCTCCTGCACATC
The DNA here is from genome assembly GCA_949315975.1 of Eudonia truncicolella. Taxonomy (NCBI): domain Eukaryota; kingdom Metazoa; phylum Arthropoda; class Insecta; order Lepidoptera; family Crambidae; genus Eudonia; species Eudonia truncicolella. The sequence goes on along the minus strand of OX438847.1, from coordinate 12,979,897 downwards.
TCTCCCCTTCCTCGCTCCCTCGTCTCTCCCTTCCAACTGTTCCTCAACACACTTCACCTCTTCATCTTCCTTCCTTCTCCTAACAACACAAGGCGAAACTTTGCCCCCCCCAGAGACGGTGGGGCGGCCTGGAACCAGTGAACTGGTCCCAGGGAGGGATTCTCCCGTCTTACGACGGGTACCCTCCTGGGGTAATGATACTTTAGGTTTCGCACTCATGTTTTACATCATTATGGGATGCCTCCCAGACAATTTTATAGGGTTGTCATCCCCCTGGCAATTTAAGGGCTGCCGGTCCCTAGGTAGGCCGTGAGTTTCACCCATGCGACGCCCACTCGCCAAGGGTGCCCTATATACTCGCGGAGGGCGGGAGGTATCCGCTGGGTTTTACCGACTTTTCCTTGTCGACGCCCAATCGGGCTGCAGGACTGAACCCAGAACACCACGTACCCAGCTTATGCCAGGGCTGGGGTCGTTGTGGCGGACGGGACAGAACCCGCGGCACTGCAAGACAGCGATAAGGGCTGGCATGAAACCCTCGCTGACGACCTTGCGCATGAAGCGCTTGACAGGCGCCCAGAAGGGGCGCCGACTACCCTTTCCCCCCGTGTAACGACGTCCAGAAGGGACGCCGTCAAAACTCCCCTCAAAGCCGCTCAGAAGGAGCGGCGAGTGTGCGACCCAGAGTGGGCACGCACATTGGAGGTGCAGGGCCCAGAAGGGGCTCCCGCCTGTGTCGAGTTGTTAGCCGGACAGTCTCACAGCAAACTCCTCTCGAGGAGGAGGATGTTGAGGCTGCCCGTTGCCCAGGGTGCACCACGAGGAGGTCACCCGACACACACCCCAACCTAACCTAACCTAACCTTTTTTTTTTTTTTTTTTTTTTTTTTTAACGGAGTGAAAGATCTGCAAACAGACGCATCAGCGGGCAATGAGGGGTCCCGCTGGCTGTCCGAGGATGGCCAAGACTCTGTTCCAGGGCCGAAGCCCTAGAAAAAGCGAGCCGTGGCCGACTCGGTAAAAAACACTCCGATGTCCTCTCGTCACCTTGGGACCAGCAAACCGGCGATCATCGCGTCGTCCTCATCTGAGGAGGACGCATCGAACGCCGGCATGGTGGAGCCTGACGAGGTCATGGGAACCCTTTCGGACACTTCCACAACCCCGTCGGTGACTGCTCGCCCTATAGACGGGCGAGCCCCTCCTCCGCCCCTGATTGGGGCGGGTGACCGCCCTCGAAAACGATGGGCGGACACGCTTGACCCGTCATTTGGTGAGACGGGTCGCCGACGCGCCGGGACATACGGAGCGTCGGCCCTCAGTGGGGACCTGTGCAATGCACGGTCGGAGCCCCCCCTAGGGCTCGGACCGCGCTGGTTCCCCACCGGATGGAGAAGGCGCTGGTATTGCCGCCTTCTCCGCAGGAGGCGTCTGCGGCGGCACGGATTTGCCAGGGGGTCATCCTCCCTGGCCCGTTCCGCCTCCTCCTTCAGCGTCATGACGTCGACGCAGAAGGAGTTGACCGCCTCCCAGGACCCCTCGCTACCGAGCATGGACAGAACCACGGTCGGCAGGGAGAGGTCCGCGCCAATCACAGTGACCAATGCGGAGCGCTGGACACCGAACGCAGAGCACACCGTTAGGGTGTGTTGCGCCGTGTCCTCCGCCGCTCCGCAATGGTGGCACTGTGGGGTCGGCTCTCTTCCGATCCGGTGCAAATAGCGTCCGAACGAACCATGTCCGGACAGTATTTGCACCAGATGGTATGTGAGCGACCCATGGCGCCGCTCCGCCCACGCCTTGAGGACGGGGCGTAGGGCCTCGAGGCTACGCGTTTGCGTAGCTGAGGCCCCTTCGCCCAGGTCCTCAGACCATAGGCGGAACATCTCCTCGCGCGCTCCGTCGAGCGCAGCACGCCTCTCTTGGGGGGCCAGTCGATCGCCACTGGCCCTCTCCTCCGCTCGCTGCCGGTACGCTGCAGCGAGCACCTCCGCCACCAGCTCCCACGGGGGCGTCCCCGCGAGAGCGCACGCCACTTTCCGGGACACCGTTCGGTAGCCCCGGATCGCCCGCAGCGCCATTGCGCGCTGGGCCCGCTGAAGGGAGGCGGTCGCGTGTGGGCTTAGACTGTCAGCCCACACCGGCGCCCCATATAGTGCCATAGAGCGGACGATGCCGCCGTAGAGTCGGCGGCACGCCACGCTCGGGCCCCCCACGTTGGGCAAGAGACGCCCGAGGGCGTCTGCTGCTCCCAGCAGCCGGGGCTCGAGGAGCTTGAAGTGCTCCTCGAAACCCCACCGCCCATCGATCACCAGCCCCAGATACTTCATCTGGGGCTTCAGACCGACCCTCTCGCCCTCCACAACGATCGACGCACCCGCTGACGGCCGTCTCCGAGGCCCATGGAACACCATAGCCTCGGTCTTGTGGAGGGCTACCTCCAAGCCCAACGTCCGTATCCGCCGCACGATATGGCTGACGAACACGGACGCCAGGCGCTGGACATCCTCCAGCCGCGTCCCCCGGACGGTGACGAGCGTGTCGTCTGCATAGCAGAACGACCGCACCATCGGGGGGAGGCCACACCGGAGGACGTAGTCGTAACCGACGTTCCACAACAGGGGGCCGAGGACCGACCCCTGTGGAACGCCGCGGGACACCCTGTGACGGCCAAGCTCGCCGCCACGTCCCACGTACGCTACGTCCCGGTCCCTCAAATAGTCTCCCACTATTCGGCGCAGATATGGAGGCATTTGATGGAAACGAAGCGCCTCCATGATGACGCCGAAGGGGAGACTATTGAAGGCGTTGCGGATGTCCAGCGACACCGCCAACACCATCTCCCGCCTCTCAACGGACTCCTCCACTAGAGTCCGGAGATTGGACAGGGCGTCGATCGTCGATCGCCCCGTCCGAAAGCCGTATTGGGCCTCGGAGAGGTCGGGGCCCGTTCCCCCTCCCAGCTGCTGGACTATTCGGGAGGCGATGATTTTCTCAAACACCTTCCCGATTTCGTCCAGCAGCACAATGGGGCGATACGCCGAGGGGTCGTCCGCCGGACGACCCTCCTTGCGCAATAGGCATAGCGCCCCCTCCTTCCATACTTTTGGAAACTGTGCGAACTTAAGGCAAGTGTCGCACAGCTCCCTTGCCCTGGCCCCAAGATGTTTAAGGGCCAGGTCCAACACCCGCTTCGGGACGCCGTCTGGTCCCGGTGCCGTCTTTCGCCCCTTTAGACGGGCGACGGCGTCCTTCCACTCCTCCTCATCAATAAGAGGAGGAGGATCACTCCCTCCCTCCTCATCCGGAGCTGGCGGGGCCATCCGAGGGGGAACAAAACCCTCCTCGGCCGGGGGAAACAGTGCCCCGATGACCGACCCCAGGAGGTCGGGATCCATCGTCTCCGTGAGGGGCGCGCCGCGCGCTCTGAGCTGGTTGCGCGCCAGCTTATACGGCCGCCCCCACGGATCCCGATCCAGACCCTGCAACTGCTCTTCTCTGGATACCTCCTTTGAGGAGGCAATCGCAGTCTGCAGGGTCTTCTTCGACTGCCTGTACAGCTCGTACAGGCGGTCTTCCTCCTGACGGTCCCTCACGCGGCGCCGGCGGGCCCTAGTGTAGGCCCGCCTTTGGACACTGCAGTCATCCCTCATGACTGCAATGTCCTGGGACCACCAGTGAACTTCACGGCGGTCCCGCGGAGGCTGTGCCCGAGGCATAGAAGCCTGGCACACCTCCGTTAAAGCGCCGCGGAGACGGCGAGCTGATTCGTCGACGTCCGGACCGGACATCGGACGCGAGAACCAGTCTTCAAATATCGCCGTCTCGTTCGCCAGCTCCGGCTTGAGCCTGCTGAGCGCCCAGCGGGGAGGCCTTTCACAGCTTGTGGGCTGTGGGGGCCTTTGTTGCAGGGTGGAGCTCTCGAATCGGATGTAGCGATGATCCGAGAGAGTCTCCACGTCCTGCACCACCCTCCAGCCGCTGATCGTGCGTGCGAGGGCCGGGGTGGCGAACGACACGTCCACCACCGAGCCTCCGTTGTGTCGCACGCACGTGTGGACTGCGCCCCTGTTGAGGAGCGACAGCCCAGCAGCGGCTGCCCACTGCTCCACAGCCTGGCCCCTCGGGTCAGTCGCTGGACAACCCCAGACGACCGACTTGGCGTTCAGGTCTCCAAGGACGAGAACCTGACGCGGGGCCGCCCTCCTTATGGCTGCGCCGACGACTCCGAGGAACGCCTCGAAGTCGGCGAGCGGTCTGTTTGGGGAGAAATAGGTCGAGAATATGACCATATCCTCCCAAACGACCGCCGCGTACCCAGCACCCCGCTCATAAATTGAGGGGGGTGTGTAACCTGGGGCCGCGCGCACCATCACGGCGACAGAGTCGCAAGTGTCCCCCACCCAGTTGGGCTGGTTGGGGACAAAGTACGGCTCTGACACCGCCGCCACATCCACTGACCACTCCGCCAGGCTCTGGTGTAGCAAATCCTGAGCCCTGGTAGAGTGGTTCAGGTTCACCTGCAGAAAGTTGATATGGGGCCGTCTTAACATTGTTCGACCACCATATCAACCTCCTCGGGCCCCGTTTGGGGCGCCCTCTGTGTGGCGGGGGCGGCCTGGCGAGCTGGACGCGCCGGCAACTTGCCCTTGGCCAGGGGAGGCTTACAACTACGCCCCCCCATTACGTGGCCTGCCGGTCGTTTGGCAGTCGCACACACGGCACAGTGGGGCTTCGCGCTACAATCGTAGCCCCTGTGCCCCTCCTTACCGCACCGGTAGCATAGGTTGCTCCGGTCGGTTTTGGAAGGGCAGCTCGCTCTGGCGTGCCCCACCTGCATGCACCGGAAGCACCGGTCGGAACGGGCTTCCAGTGCTCTGACGTTGGCCGCACTGAACCCTATCAACAGGCGGCCGCCGTTCACAACCTTCTTTGCGGCGGCGACTGGGCACGACACCACTGTGGAGCCAAAGCCGTCAGGGCCGTAGCGGATGGGGCGCACCTTCACGGCGTCCACGCCACATCCACCCTTGGCCGCGATCTTTGCGGCCAAGTGCGCCTCCAACACCGACTCATCCAGACCGCCCACTCTCACTTCTGCTGTCTTGGTGGGCCGGATGACCGTAGCCATGCCCTCAAGGGCCTCCCTCATCTTGCCGGCCAGCTGGTCGGCCTTCTCTGCAGAGGCCTCGCCCGATATCTCTATGATTTTTGACCCGGTCATGGTGTTTCGACACCGACGGTGTGGGATATCCATCCCGTCGATGTCCACCGAGTCTCGGGCTTTGGCCAGCGCGTCGGCGTAGGTGACCCCCTTCTCAACCGCTTCGGGAGTAAGGGTCACCACAACTGCCGCCGACTTCGGCGCAACCAACTTGATCTTCTGACCATCTTTACGGGCCTTCATAGCAGTAGCGGGCGGGGCTGAGGTGTTATTTGGCCTCCGCCGAGGCGCCTTCTGCTGCTTGGCCGCCGCCGAGTAAGATTGGCGGGGCGGAGCCTGTTCCGGAGGGGCCGATGTTGTCGCCTTCCTCCTCCTCCTTTGGCGCTTTTTGCGCGACTCCTGCGTCGTCCATTCCGGATCTGTCTCAACCGGGGTTGGCGCTTTGGCAGCACCCCGGGAGGTGGACGGAACGACCGCAGGAGGTCCGACTTTCTTCGCCTGTTTTGGCGGGGGATCCGGCTTTTTGGCCGCCACCTTGCCCTTTTTAGCCGGCTTGGTTGTATTGGCCGGCTTGGCTTTCCCCTTGGTAATAGGGGGCGCGGGCGCAGCTGCTGCTTTGCGGTCGGCCGCAAGCGGCGGTCGCAGGCTCTTGGCCGGCAGCAGGCGATCCTCCAGACCCTCCAGGCGAGCATTCAGCATGGCCCCGAAAGTTCGGGCCAGCCTAGCTTCAAATGCCTGGAGGGCGTCCGGCTCCTCATAGGCGGCCTTGCTTTTGTTGCGGCCAGTCGCCTCCTGCACGATGACAGTCGGCGAGAGAGGCCTTGGAGGAGGGCTGTCCATCTCCATTGAGTCAAGTGAGGGCTGAACCTCAGGGAGAGTGGGGGGAGGAGAGACACACTTCTTTCCACCCTTAAGGTCCCTCACCTCAGCAGACAATGCTGCTACACTCTTCGTGAGGTCTGCCAGTTGCTGTTGCAGCCTCACGTTCTCCGCCTTCAAGATGCGGGTGTCCTCTGAGATGTTTTTCGAGGACACCTCGCGGAAGCAATCCATAATGGACTGCGCCGCTTTCTTCAACGCCTTTTGGAAGGGGCCCTGGAGGTGCGACGACTTCTTCGCCACCTCCACTATAACCGCACAGTCCGCCTTCACCAACTCCTCGATGTCGAGGGTGGTTTTCAGGTCCGGATCTGTGGGTGTAGGGGCCTCGCCTTCCGTTCTACTAGCGTAGAACGCAGCCCTGGTCTCGTAGGCGCGGCGCTCCATTTCCGCCACCTCCCGGTCGAGCGCGACCTGCTGCTCCTCGCGGATTGCAGCGGCATGCTCGCGCTTGGCCCGGGCTAGACCAACGTACTCTCCCGTAGTGGGAGGTCGCCCTCGACCACGTTGGGCCGGCTTCTTCGGATCGTCCTCAGACGAGTCCGAGAGAGCCTCCGACTTTTTGCCCCCCTTAGATGTTTTGGGGGGACGCTTCCTCTTCAACGAACCAGTCAGAGTGTCGACGCTGATGGTACTGTCGTCTGACACATCACTGTACTGGTCGTTTTTCTGTCCACGCCTGGGATAAGGGGAGGTGCGGGCTAGGCCCTTGCTGCGAGTCGACACTGCCGGCGAGCTGGCACGACTCCCCTTTTTCTTCATGAATGAAGATTTGGGACTTGCGACGGAGTCAACGGCCGATTTCATAGAAACCACCGATGAATCGGACTCGACGTCGACGTCCCGTTCCCCTCCTGCTGCAGACACGCTGCGCGAACGCGCGGCGGTTGGCGATGAACTGCCAGCAGCCCTGGACGAACTGAAGGTTAGTTTCAGCCCGCCCGTCTCCGTTTCAACTCCGCCCTTCTCGGGCCTAGCCAGAAGGCTAACGTCCACGTCCTTCCCTTTGGGGTCGGACCCACCACGAGTAACCACGACGGATCTGGTATCAGACTCCGCCGACTTCTGCGAAACGTCTTTTAAAAAATGATTGAGCAACTTTGACATTAATCCCACGAGTGGAGAGCAAATAAAAGTCACCCCGTGCAGTGGCCTCATACACGGGGAACCCTACATACTGTCAAGGGCGGGGGATATTGACAGGTTTTAACGAGGTCTCTCTCGGGTTTTATAGTGTGTCCTTCACGCAGCCGGCCGGTTAAGGCAAGCCCTCGCTCCACCACGGAACCCGCGTACCCCACAACGCCGCGAGTGGGGGTCGTTGCAGAGACCGCAGTGGTTTACGATGATCGGAGGCTGGCGTAGGCCCCCGTTGCACCGCTTTCGCGGTGCTCCCCTTTCCCCCCCGTTGCGACCTGATAACCCTTAAGGGGCGGCCGTCTTTGAAATACTCCTCTCAAAGCTGCTCGGAAGGAGCAGCGAGTAGTGCGGCCCAAAGTAGACACGCACATAGGAGTTGCAGGGCCCAGAAGGGGCTCCCGCCTTGCCAGATGTTAGCCGATTGGGCCCAACCTTCTCCGAACGGAGAATGTTGGAACCACTCGTTGCCCAGGATGCACCACGCGGAGGTATCTGACTCGCACCCCAACCTTTTTTTTTTTTTTTTTTTTTTTTTTTCCCGGGGGAAACTTGTTTTCAAGTCATCCCATGGGGAGCAATTTGTCAAAGGCTCAACCCATTGTCGGGGTATGTGGGATTGGGCGATGGTCTGCCCGACCCACTAAAACCCCCGGGGCGGATTATCTCCAGCACTCCATGTACGATAATCGTGGGATCCAGAGATTTCACCCAGAACGATTATCGCTAGTAAGCCAGATGTTCGGCTACCTGCACATTACCCAGATGTTGTTGGGTGCTAAGGCAGAAGTGCGGCGTATCGCCGTCTTCTTCCACCCACTCTTCGCCTTCGGAGCTGATCTGCTTCAGCGTCAGTTTCACGCTCTCGCTCCGCTGCCTCCTTCTGTAACATCACATCCTCACAGAAGATAGCAAACGCCTCCCACGATCGTTCATTGCTCAATATGGCGCTAATCACATTGATCAATGACAGATCGGGGCCCACAACCGTAGCTAACGTGCCGCGTTGCTCCACCCATGCAGAACAATACTGTAACGTATGCTCAGCCGTATCATCCAAAGCGCCACAGTGATGACACATTGTGGACGCCTCCCTCCCCGCAATTCGGTGCAGGTAATGACCAAAACAGCCATGCCCTGTCAACACCTGCGCCAATCTGTAAGTGAGGATGCCCCACTTCCTCTGCATCCAACAGCTAAGAACAGGGCGCACCGCCTCAATGGTCCGAACACCATACAAGGGGGTCTCCAGTTCTGCCACCCATTTATGCACGAGCGTAGTTTGTGCCCGACGTCGAATCCTTGATAAATCTTCAAGCGTCTGACCACCAGCTTGAGCCTCCTTCAGGCGCACTCGATGTCGATACATCTCCGCCAGCATCTCTGCGTCTAGCTCCCACGGAGGGGTACCAGCTAGAACGCAGGCCGCGGCACCAGAGATGGTACGGTAGCCGCGGATTGTACGGATCGCCACAACACGCTGTGGTCTGCGAAGGTACGCTTTGAGCTTGTTGTTAAGCTTGTCCTTCCAGACCGGCGCCCCATATAAGGCCATGCTCCTCACCACCCCTGTGTAGAGGCGGCGACAGTTCGCACTTGGACCGCCGACGTTCGGCAAAAGCCTGCCAAGAGCAGCAGCTGCTCCCATAAGTTTTGGGGACATCAACCGGAAGTGTTCTTCAAACGTCCAACGACTATCCAGCGTCAGTCCCAAATACTTAAGGTGAGGTTTGAGCATGATGTTCACTCCATCCACACAGATTCGTGCACCTTGGGGTGGTTTACCCCGAGGGCCGTGAAAAAGAATCGCCTCTGTTTTATTAAGGGCTACCTCTAAGCCCAGCAATCTTATTCTACCGACAATAAGAGACGTGCCTACAGTAGCCAGCCTTGCCGCCTCTTCATAGCTACTACCCCTGGCTGTAACAAGGGTATCATCAGCGTAGCAAAGAATGTTCATGCGAGGCAATAATGCACCACGAAGCACCCAGTCGTACCCTATATTCCAAAGAAGGGGGCCTAATACGGAGCCCTGGGGCACTCCGCGGCACATAGGGCGATGTTTCATTCTCATATCTGGACCCAAGTAGAGAATTTCCCTGTTGTCAAGGTAGTCCGCTATTATTCTCCTTAGGTATTGAGGAACTCCGTGATACCGGAGAGCTTCTCTGATACACCCAAAGGGGAGTGAGTTGAAGGCATTAGCAATATCAAGTGATACTGCCAACACCCTCTCCCCTCGAGCTTCAGCCTCCGTTGTCAATTGCCTGAGTGCCATTATAGCGTCAATTGTTGACCGTTCAGACCTGAAGCCGAACTGCACCTCTGAGAGGTCGGGACCAACAGCGGTTAGGTGACGAGTGATCCGGTTAGCCAGGATACGCTCGAAAAGTTTGCTCGTCTCATCTAACAACACTATTGGTCTGTAAGCTGATGGGGAGCTTACTGGCCTCCCTTCTTTGCGCAAGAGGCACAATCTTCCAGACTTCCAGATTTTAGGGAAGCGCCCCGCTGACAGACAATCGCTAAATAGAAGCTGCAAGCGCTCTCCCAGATGTTGAAGGGCCAACGACACTACCCTACCTGGTACCCCATCAGGGCCCGGTGCCTTATTTTTCTTGAGGCGATCTACAGCTGCTTCCAATTCCGACTCAGTGACCGGAGGGGCCTCAAATTCCTCAATCTCCATAGAAGGGATCGCCATTACAGGTGGCGAGTACTCTACGTGATCCGGAAACAGCTCGGTGACGATTGCTGTTAAGAGTTCCGGTTCATACGTTTCAGTGGGAGACGCCTGGCTCATCTTATTCCGAACTACACGGTACGGACGACCCCACGGGTCCCTATCTAAAGTTTCTAGGAACTCGCCTCTTGAGTCATCCTTAGCCCTCAGAATGGCTAGTTGGAGCACCTTCTTTGCCTCTTGATACGAGCCGTAGTAAAACGTTGCTTCCGCTGGTGTGTGAGAACGCCTACGTCTGCACCGAGTATACGCCCTTCGAGCCCTATTGCATGCAAAACGGAGCTCCGCGATATCCTGCGACCACCAGTATACCTGCTTCTTGGGAGGGAACCGTTTGGCACGAGGCATTGCCGCGTCACAGACAGCCGTTAATGCTGTGCGGAAGCCTTCAGCACCGTTGTCCACCTCCAAGTTACTGGCAGGAGAAGAGACCCAACTCTGCACGATTGCCGCTTCGTCCGCCTTAGCTGCGTCAAGTTTTGTCACTACCCATCGCGGGAATTTGGCATTACCAGCCCCTTGACGAGATAGGTTGATGTTTCCCACAGTGGAGGCGATTTGGAAGCTGATGTAGAGGTGATCGGATAATGTTTCCACCTCTTCCAAGACATGCCAATCCTGAACACGCAAGGCCAGAGCAGGGGTAGCGAACGATAAGTCCACTATGGACCCCCCCGTCTGTCTCACACAGGTATTGGACGTGCCTCGATTCAACAACAGCATTCCAGATTCAACCATCCACTCTTCAACCCAGTCCCCATACGGCCAGGACCACGTCGGATTTGCCCAACCTTCACACTCCCGGGATTGCAGTTGCCTTTCACAGCAATGGCGTTAATGATGTCCGTCGCTGTTATGGACTCATCAAGGCCAGAAATGCGCATATCAGCACATTTTGTTGGCCTGGAGACTTTAACTGCATCCCCGAGAACACTCCTCAGCCTGTCTGCAAAAGAGTCCGCTTGCTCCGCAATGGCTGGTCCTGGGATCTCCAAAATACGGGCTCCCGTAGCTGCAGCTCTAATTCGCATCTGCTGAATGCCAAAGTCCGCAGGGGTAATCTCCTGCCTGGCCTTCAGCAACACAGCTTGATACGTCATGCCGGACTTCTCTGCCTCGGGCTGCAGTGTTAGGACAACTGCCAAAGTCCGAGGCGGACGCAAGTTGGGTTTTTTGCCCTTCTTGGGATTCTTGGCCGCCGGCGTAGTTGGAGTTTTTGCCGGGGGTTGAGCCTGCTTATTTGCAGCCTTCTTTTTCGCCTTTCGACCAACAACCTCAGACCATCTTTCCTCCACAGGAGCGTTGGAGGTGGATGGTACAGGCTCCGAAGCTTTCTGCTTCCGAGTTACAGGCTTAGTTTCGGCCGGAGGGGGGGCTTTGGTAGTCACCTTCCCTTTACCCTTCCCCTTTCTCTTTTTAGAGGGTTGTGCGCTTGGCGCAGTCTTCGCAGCTGGCTTGGCCCCCAGCAGAGCTGAAGCATTCTGCACTGAAGGGGTCAGCGAATCCTGCTTCTTTTTGGCATCATGCGCCAGAGGGGGGCGCAGCCGTGGCTCCGGAGGCAGCCTTGCCGCCAGGGAATCAATCCGGGTGTTTACCATGTTGCCCACTTGCAACATGATGGCACGCATCAGTTCCTGGTCAATCTCCTGTCTTGGTTTCTCGACTGTAACAGAGACAGGGGTAGGGGCGATCTTCGGCGCCGACTTCGCCTTTTGAACTTTAGGCAAAGCCCCGTCCGTATCCATGTCATCTATCTCCTCAAAGAAGTGAGTAGGGATGGGGGAGAACGTACGCTTCCCGTTCATGTTGTTGATGGTGGCCTCAAGAGTCACCATGTGCTCCTTCATCTCTTTCACTTCAGCACTCAGGCGCTTGTTCTCAGCCTGGAGTGCCCTTGTCTCATCCGATACTGTAAGCTCGCTGAGCCTAGCGATATTCTCCTTGTATGAGACCGCGACATCCTTAAGGAACTTTTGATAAGTCCCCTTAAGGTGGCTCGAAGTCTTGGCCACTTTAATAAGTACGGCCACATCTTTTTCAACCTGCTCCTTGATAGTTGAAGCCGTCTGCTCCTTTTCTGTATTCTCATACAGAACCTTGGCGGTTTTGATTCTCGTCTCCCTCATGCGACGAGCCAACTCCGCAGTCTCTTCCTCAGCTTGTAGTTCAAGCTCTTTTTGCCTGGCTTCTACCAGAGCCATTTTGGCTTTGGCCAAACCTACAAACTCCCCCGTCGTGGGTGGTCGGCCCCTGCCCCTGCGGGCCGTGGGTTTCTTCGAAACCGAACAAGACGACTCATCCGATTCCGCCGACTCAACAGCACGGGGTCTTTTACGATCCCCACCTGCAGCCGTGACAGTATCTGTAGAGCAGTCGGACTGATAGTCGACCTCCTCTTCAGCTGACACACACACCACATCGTCATCATCATCGCATGAAGCGCCTTTTCCCTTGGACAAAGTTCTCCTGCCGTGTCCACTACGGCTACGCGTTCTCGCGCCTATCATCTCTAACCTTGTCAAAGACACACTCAGTACTCGGCCCGATTTGGGCGTCGCACCACCACTACCAACAACTTTCAAGTCCTTCACGGACCCACTCGCCTTAACCTCGCCCTTCACGGGCCTTCGCCTCGAAACTCTTCCAGTAATATTGCCAGTTTCTGAAACCTGGTTGCCTATTTCAGAGTGGCCTTCGGTAGCATAATTTTCACGTAGTGGCCCGGGTACCACTACGTGCCGGGGGTCAGCCGGAGCGCATGACATCGTATTCTCAATATTGGACATTTCTCATATTACATTGCGAATTTACGGGTTCTTCCTCCCCGGATTTTACAACTTTACTGTTGGATGGGTTACGTTTTGTCTAACGGGTGTTACCTGTGTTCTCAGGGGTTTTTAAGAGTGTATCCTTCTCTGGAGCTGTCGTTTGTCGTGCCGGGTCGAAGCCCCCACGCCAAGCACGCCCTATATACGCCACAGAGGGCGGGAGGTGTCTGCGGGGTTTTAACAAGTTTTCCTTCTTGTCGCCCGAGTGGGCTGCCAGTCTGCCTGGACAGGCACGTACCCGGCTACGCCGAGACCGGGGTCGTTGTGCAAGCCAGAACAGAACAGGCGACGACTGCAAGAACATCGTAACAAGGGTTGGCGTGAAGCCCGAGTTCAAAACACCTTGCGCATGGAAGCGCTTGAAAGGCGCCCAGAAGGGGCGCCAGCCTACCCTATTCCCCCCCGTGTAACGACGCCCGGAAGGGGCGCCGTCAAAACTCCTCTCAAAGCCGCTCAGAAGGAGCAGCGAGCGTGCGACCCAGAGTGGGCACGCACGTTGGAGGTGCAGGGCCCAGAAGGGGCTCCCGCCTGTGTCGGGTTGTTAGCCGGTCAGTCTCACAGCAAGCTCCTCTCGAGGAGGAGGATGTTGAGGCTGCCCGTTGCCCAGGGTGTACCACGAGGAGGTCACCCAACACACACCCCGACTCGCACCCCAACCTAACCTAACCTAACCTAACCTAACCTAACCTAACCTAACCTAACCTAACCTAACCTAACCTAACCTAACCTTTTTTTTTTTTTTTTTTTTCCCAGGGGAAACTTGCTGACCAAGTTCCCGTAGACTGGGGCGACCTACGGGATATGTGGGGTTGACCTAAAAACGCGGCCGACCCACTAAAACCCCTGGGGAAACCTCACACCGATAATGTGGTAGGCGCGGTGGCTGTCACGGGGATATTGTTCCGCGCCTTCCACCGGCTACGCTGTAAGCGTCCCTCAGCTGACCTATGTGCCCCAGGTCAGCGAGGCCCCCCAGACGTGGGGGGGCCGGTCTTCGGTGTGGGTTTCACTGCGGCTTTTGCAAACCGCCCATCTGGTGCGCGTGGTCTCTCCCACGCGGGAGTGGTGGACACGCTCGGGCCTTCGCCCGGGGCCTCCGACTCTACCACCCTAACGCCTTCCGACCCTGTATCTCTCTCTCGAGAGACATTGGGGTGGTCGGTCGTGGGGACCTTAGGAGACGATGGTGGCTCCTCCACCGTCTCCATCACCTCCGTGCGGTCTAGTGGCAGCTCCACTGAGGGCTCCACTTCAGCCGGCATCCTCCTGGCAGTCGTCCCCGTTTGCTCGAGGGGAACAGGGCGGGCCCTGACGGCGGGGGGACTGCAACCCCGGCCTCCCATAATGTGGGCGTGCGGCTTCTTCGCCGTAGCGCATACCGCACACCTAGGCTCTTTCGAGCAGCCCCTCGCTTGGTGCCCTGGCAGACCACACCGGAAGCAAAGTCCGGTGCGGTCAACGGCACTGGGACACCTCTGCCTAGTGTGGCCCACGCCCATGCAGCGGTAACACCGCATTGGGCGGGGCTCCAAGGCGACCACCTGAGCAAAGTCCCATCCAAGGAGGAACCTGCCGGCCTCTACGAGCGCTTTTGCCACGCGCATGGGGCAACGCACGATCGTGCTTCCCGACTGATTTGGGCCCGCACGGATGCGTCCCACCCTCAAGTCCTCCACCGAGCAACCAGCCCTCGCCGCCAATTCAGCGGCGACGTCGTCCGTAGACAGCGAGCTGTCCAACCCTGATACGCGGGTTTCCGCGTATTTTTCGGGTCGGACGATTGTGGCCACGTCCGACAGCACCAGCTCAAGCCTTTTGGCGAGCTGGTCGGCCTTCGCACCGCTCTCCGAGCCTGACACCTCGATGAGCCGCGCCCCAGTGGCAGCCGTCCTCGACCTCACCCCCTCGATACCGAGGTCGGGTAGGGAGATGGCCTGCCTAGCTCTCTTGATGGCGTCAGCATATGTGACACCGATCTCGAGAGCCTCCGGGCGCAGCTTCACCACTACAGCCGCTGTTGTAGGTGGCCTGAGCCGGACCTTCTGTCCTCGCCTGCGCTTGCGCTTCTTTCGTCCAGGCGCTTCGCTGGCCGCCGTATGTGGCGCTGAGCGGACTGGCGGCACAGCAGGGCGGGCCTGCGCTGAAGCCTGGGCGGTGGCAGTCAGTGGGCGACTGGAGGTTGTCGCCGCATTAGGGACTCTCCCTTTGCCCCTCTTATTCCGTTTCCCACGGGTCACCGTCGTCCATTCGGACGCGGGAGGAGGACCCAATGGGGGCGGGACCTGTCTCACCTCCACCTGAGGGAGGGAGAGGCACTCCTCATCGAGGACGGACGAGGATCTCGCGGGCGTGGCCGGCCTCCCACGAAGTGAGAGAGCACGCACAGGCGCCGCTCGACCCATCTCGAGTCCGTCCAGACGGGCGTTGATGGAGGCATTAGACGCCTCCATTGTGCGCCTCATCTCTGTTAGGGCCTTTAAGAGGACCTGATCCGAGCTGGTCTTGGTCGTGGCAGGACGCTCCCGGCTGGAGCTCAACCCCGACCCGACCTGGTCGACCACGGTCCTCAGGGACGCCACCTCACGTCTGAGGGCGTGCACCTCTTCGCGGAGTCGGCGATTCGCCTCCTCAACGCGGCGTGACTCTTCCGAAGAGGTCCGCGACGCCAGGTTGGCGAGGCACCTCCGGATGGTCATCGAGGCGTTATTGAGAGTGCGCTGGCAGGTACCTCTGAGGTTCCCGGATTTCCGGGACACCTCCTTCACCGCAAAAGCGCACTTCAGCCCCACCTCGTGTATCTCGTCAGCCGTCATAGGGTCCGACGAACTGGCGATGAATGGAATGTCCACACGAGTGGCCATCTCCGAGTCCATCTCGTCAAGGGCCGCGGAATCCACCGTGGATTGGCCGGGAGTCGGGCGTCCTTTGGACGGCCCCGCCGGCTCAATCATGGCTGGCAATACGACGCCCCTGGCTCGACGGTCGGCAGACAGCCTCTTATCAAGCTCAGCGAGCTGCTCCTCCTCACGATCCAACTGCTCCTCATACTCCCGCATTTGAGTGCGGGCGAGGGCAGTTTTGGCCGTCGCAAAACCCGTCTTGATTGTGGCCGTTCTGCCACGTCTCGACGACGAGATTTTCGCCATAGAGGCTGCGGACGCCACGGACTCAACCCCCGAAAGGTCATCGGAGTCCAGGTCCGCGTTACGCAACCTCTTCCTCCTGCTGCCTACGGGTCTCAGGAATACGGAACTACCGTCCGAGTCCGAGCCCCCCGCAGCCTCCACTTCTCTCTCCTCCGTGCGCATCACGTTGCCCCCCCCAGAAACGGTGGGGCAGCCTGAGACCGAAACGGTCTCAGGGAGGGATTCTCCCGCCTCCCGGCGGGTACCCTCCTGGGGTATACTTTTCGTTTTGCGACTTTTCATATTAATAAGCAATTTTCAGGTTGCGATCCCTCCCTCACGATGGCACTTTAGGGGCTGCCCTTCCCCGGACCAAAAAAGTCACCCACGCGTCGTCCACACGCCGAGGGTGCCCTATATACTGTCGGGGGCGGGAGGTACCGACAGGTTTTTAGCCGGTGTTCTCCGGGGTGTTAGTGAGTTTTCCTTCTCTGGCCATTGGGCCTCCGGTCTGCCCAGTCACCGCGTACCCACGGCGCCAGTGGTGGGGTCGTTGCAGCGAAAGAGCAGATACCGACTTCGGGGCTGGCGTAAACCCCGGTTGCACCGCTCTCACCGGTGCCCCCTTCCCCCCCGTGCGACCTGAGAACCTTTAAGAGGCGGCCGTCTTTTTGGTACGACGCCCAGAAGGGACGCCGTCAGAAACTCCTCTCACTGCTCAGAAGGAGAAGTGAGTTACGCAGCCCAAAATAGGCCACGTATGGGAGCTGCGAGGTCCAGAAGGGACCCCGCCTAGTCAGATGTCAGCCGGCTGTGTCCAAGCGTCTACTACACGCCAGAGCGGGAGACTGTTGGAACCAGCCGTTGCCCAGAGTGCACCAACGTGGAGGTCATCTGACTCGCACCCCAACCTAACCTAACCTAACCTAACCTAACCTAACCTTTTTTTTTTTTTTTTTTTTTGACGGAGTGGAAATCTGCTAACAGACGCATCAGCGGGCAAAAGGGGTCCCGCTGTCCCGCTGGCTGTACGAGGCTCTTGCTAAGACTCTGTTCCAGGGCTGAAGCCCTAGAGAAAGCGAGTATAGGCCGACTCGGTAAAACCACTCCGATGTCCTCTCGTCACCTTGGAACCAGCAAACCAGCGATCATCGCGTCGTCCTCATCTGAGGAGGACGCATCGAACGCCGGCATGCCGGAGCCTGACGAGGTCATGGGAACCCTTTCGGACACTTCCACAACCCCGTCGGTTTGCTCGCCCAGATGGGCGAGCCCCTCTCCCGCCCCTGGTGGGGGGCGGGTGACCACCCTCGAAAACGATGGGCGGACACACCTGACCCGTCCTTACAGACGGGTCGCCGACGCGCCGGGACATACGAAGCGTCGGCCCTCAGTGGGGACCCGTGCAATGCACGGTCAAAGCCCCCCCTAGAGCTCGGACCGCGCTGGTTCCCCACAGGAGGCGTCTGCGGCGGCACGGATCTGCCAGAGGGCCATGCCCCCCGGCCCGCTCCGCGCCCTCCGCTGACCACCTCCCCAGGACCCCTCGCCACCGAGCATGGACAGAACCACGGCCGGCAGAGAGAGGTCCGCGCCAATCACAGCGACCAATGCGGAGCGCAGGACATCGAACGCAGAGCACACCACTAGGGCGCGCTGTGCCGCGTCCCCCGCCGCCCCGCAACGGTGGCACCGCGGGGTCAGCCCTCTCCCGATCCGGTGCAAACAGCGTCCGAACAAACCATGTCCAGACAGTATCCGCATCAGATGGTACGCGAGCGACCCATGGCGCCGCTCCGCCCATGCCCGGAGGACGGGACGCAAGGCCTCCAGACCACGCATTCGCGCAGCCGAGACCCCTTGCCCAGACCCCCAAACTATAGGCGGAACGTCTCCTCTCGTGCTCCCTCAAGAGCAGAGCGCCTCCCTTGGGGGCCAGGCGACCACCGCCGGCCCCCTTCTCCGCTCTCTGCCGCTGCTTTCGCTGGTAGACGAAAAGACACAACAAATCGCGAAGCCCGCCTGCCCTTCTTTGGTGACCCGGACCCCGACTCAGCTTCCGACTCCGACCACGAATCTGACCCGACTCGGACTCCGACCCTCACAAACACTTCCCAACCCTCGACACTCGGCACTCGATGCTCGACACTCGACGCTCGACGTTCGATACCCGAAGTCGTGTCCTACAACAAAAAAAAAAAAAAAAAAAAAAAAAAAAAAAAAAAAAAAAAAACCCACAAAGACGGAGCTCAGAAGGAGCGCCGCCGAGACTCCTCTCAAAGCTGCTCAGAAGGTGCAGCGAGTTGAGCGGCCCAGAGTAGGCACGCACACAGGAGAGGCAGGGCCCCAAAAGGGGGCTCCTGCCTTGCCAGATGTTAGCCGACTGGGTCCAACTTTCTCCACGGAGACCGTTGGAACCACTCGTTGCCCAGGATGCACCACGTGGAGGTATCTGACTCGCACCCCAACCTAACCTAACCTTTTTTTTTTTTTTTTTTTTTTTTTTTTTTTTTTTTTTTTTTTTTTTACGTTGGGGAAAATGCTTTACGCATTCGACTGCCAGGCCTTGGGGACGGCCTGGCAGGATATGTGGGACTCCTGCCCCTCGAGATGGTATAAGGGGGGGTTTACCCACTAAAAACCCCAACGGTTCCAGTCTCACCGCTTGGCGACCGGGACGGGAACGCTTGCGCAATCTTCCGCACCGGTCATACGGTCAGCCTGAGGCTGCCCTCTTAACTCTAACTGCAAGTTCGGCCGTGCTAAGCCGGTGTGGTCCCCACCACCTCCGGCCTGGCCTCCCTGAGGGTGATGCGCCACCCATCGACTGCGCCGCAGCAGGTCGGGAGTTTCCTCCGCACGACAAGCGCCGCTTAAGAGAACAGTGCTCCTTTCCCCTTCTAGGCGGGGTGACTGTAATTGTCATGACGACATTTCGTCGTCAGTCACCCTCACCTCCTCATTCTCAGATAGCGGCGCCTCTGGCTCCGACTCCCTCACTGCGGCTTTTGACCCGTTAATGGGTATTCCTCTGATTGTAGGAGGGCCGCAGCTCCTGCCTCCCATCAGATGGTCAGATGGGAGCTTCAAATCTGTGCAAATCGCACACTTAGGCGTGGCGGTGCACTCCGCGTGTTTATGGCCCAGTCGGCCGCAGCGGAAACAAAGTTCACTGCGGTCGATCACTGAGGGGCATCTCCCCCGGGCGTGCCCTGTCCCCATGCATCTAAAACAACGCATGGGGCGGGGTTTGAATATCTCGATGTGGGCTATGCTCCACCCGACAACGACCCTCTTAAGTTTGCCCAACTCTTTGGCGGCCAATATGGGGCACCGCACTAGCGCCGAGGCAGCTCCGTCTGCGTGTTTCCTTATTGCGCCAATCTTTACATCTTGCGCAAGACATCCTCCCTTCTCAGCCAACGCTAGAGAAATCGTCTCAGCGTTAGTACAGCCGTCCAGGCCCGAAATTCGCAGCTCAACCTTCTTCGTAGGCCTGGACACTACCGCCACTTCAGCCAGAACCTCGGCCAGCTTTCCTGCCAGCGCATCTGCTTTTGGCCCACTGTCTGCGCCGGGGATTTCAAAGATACGCGCCCCGGTGGCTGCCGTCTTTAATTTAAGTCCCTCAATGCCTAGGTCAGAGAGCTTGATAGCACCCTTTGCCTGCAAGATTGCATCCACATATGTCACACCGGATGCAGCCGCCTCCGGCCGCAGCGTAAGGACAACCGCTGTGGTTTTTGGAGGCGTCAGTCGTGCCCTTTTATTGGGGACCGTTGTGGCCAACGCTTTAGCCGGCTGAGGCTTGCGGGCTGCCTGAGTTGTGGCAGGTACTGCAGGCCGAGGTCCAGACGCTTCTGCAGCTGGGCCTGCCTTCTTTTTGCCCTTCTTTTTTCGGCTCACTTGTTGCCATGCCGAAGGAGCTGAGTTGGGCAGTGCAGGGGGCTGGCTTGTACCGGGCTGCGGCATCGCAGAACTGTCTGAAGCAGTCTCCGCGTATGAGCGTGCCGTTTTGGCTCTAGCTCTCGTCTGTGGAAGGGTCAGGTTAGGGAACGCCTCAGCTCCCCTGTCTGCAGCAAGCGGCGGGCGAGCCCGTGGAAGCACCGGGAGGCGCTTTTCAAGGGATTCTAGGCGGGTGTTAATCATCCCGCCCAGAGAAACCATTACCGACCGCGTTATCTCTTCAGTGAGAGCCCGGATGGTGTCGGGCTCTTGACTCAGCCGTGTGGAAGGAGGATTACTGTCCTTATTGAGAGACTTCTCTACAGTCTTACGGAGAGCCTCCATTTCGGATTTCATCCTCTCCATCTCTTTACGCAGGGTTTTGTTCTCCTCGGAGATCCTCATGGTTTCCTCTGTCAACGTACGTGACGCTACGTTTTCGAGAATCCGAGAGAGGGATTCTGCCGCCAGGTTTAATCGCTTTTGAAAGCTTCCCTGCAGATTCTTCGACTTCTGGCTGACCCCCTTTATAGCGTCAATGCACAGGTGGCCAAGCTCAGTCATTCTCGGCATTGAGGGGCACTCCGGAGTAGCCTTCAAAGGCACCCTGGTGGTAAGGGCCATTTCAATATGAGCGTTGAGTCGCTGCATTCTCTCCTCTTCGCTAACCGGGGGAGGGCGAATTTCACGACCTGCAAACTCGTTTGTGGCGGCGCGCATTGCCGCGTCTTCAGCCTGTGTTTTTAGCCGCTGTCGCTCCTTAGACTGTTTAGCGTTGGCTGCTTTGGCCGCATCTGCCTTCAGGCGGTCCGCCTCCTCGAGCTGCCTCAGCTGCTCCATAGCCCTCGCCAGGCCTTCCTCATCGTTATAGCCCGGATGTAGAGGTGGTGGTTGTGGCTTCTCCACCAAGGGCTGACTCATTTCACGTCCCAGTGGGACTCTTATACCTCGGCCTCGATGGGCAGAGGATATTTTCGACGTTGATGTCGAAGCTAGACACTCCGACACCGACTCATCGTCTGAGTCAAACAAAGTCGTGGCCGGGCGCTTTCGCCGACTAACCGCAACTTTAGACGGAGCACGAACGGGAGGGGTGGGGGAATACTCCTCCACGTCGTCAAAATAGTCCGACATAGCGTCATCCCAGTCCGAACCGATCTCCTCGTCTAGGAAGGGGTCATACCCCGACAACAGTTCCAACGGAATAGGATGGTTGTCTTCCTCTATAAGCGGGTTAGCCGCTGTGCCCGAGCCGTCTAACTCGAACTCAACGACTCGCCTTCTAAGCACCCTTTTGCCAATAGTTTTGGCGGGCCCCCCTCTTTTGCTGGGCGCACTCGTTTTCGCGACCACAGCCACAGCAGCCTCGCAGACCTCCCTGTCTGCGTCCGATAGCTCGACAACGAGCTCCCGAGGCCCACCTGATGTTAAAACGCCCGAACCAGGCCCACTACTGCCTTCTACGTCCCTCTCGGCCATGACATCAACCAAGTCCAAATTGGACCCGACATCTACACCGTCCTTCGCGGACACGACCGCAACACCGTCCTTCTCGGACTCCACATCGTTTCTTCCAGGGGCATTGACGCACTCTGGGGCCTGGTCGACCACCCCAGAGGGTCCTTCGGTAACATTCTTCACACGAAGCGGCCCGGGTACCGCTTCGCGCTGGGCGTCAGCCAGAGCGCATGACATACTCAAAGCATTGTCGGACATTTTTCATACAAAGTGTGAGTTTACGGGCTCTCCCTCCCCGGCTTTTAACGTCTCTGCTGACGGCTTTTTACCTCTGTGCTGAGCGGTATTACGGGTGGGCTCCCGGGTTCTAGAGCATTTTCCTTTGCTGGAGCTGTCGTTGGTCGTGCCGGGTCGAAGCCCCCACGCCAAGCACGCCCTATATACGCCACGGAGGGCGGGAGGTGTCCGCGGGGTTTTTACGACTTTTCCTTGTCGTCGCCCCAGTGGGCTACGAGTCTGACCCGAACGTGACATACCCAAGTACGCCAGGCATGGGGTCGTTGTTACGAACGGGACAGAACCCGCGAAGCTGCGAGAGCAGCGAGACAAGGGTTGGCGTGAAGCCCAAGTCATGCGCACAGAAGCGCTAAAACGGCACCCAGAAGGGGCGCCGATCTACCCTAATCCCCCCATGTAACGACGCCCAGAAGGGACGCCGTCAAAACTCCCTGCCGCCCAGAAGGGGAAGCCTATTGGTGCCGCACCAGAAGGGGCTAAGCCTATGGGAGTTGCGGTGCCCAGAAGGGGCTCCCGCCTGTGTCGGGTTGTTAGCCGGCCAGTCTCACAGCAGCCTCCTCATTGGAGGAGGATGTTGAGGCTGCCCGTTGCCCAGGGTGTACCACGAGGAGGTCACCCAACACACACCCCAACCTAACCTAACCTAACCTAACCTAACCTAACCTTTTTTTTTTTTTTTTTTTTTTTTTTTTTTTTTTTTTTTTTTTTTTTTTTTTTTGCCCGGGGGAAACTTGCTTCCAAGTCATCCCACGGGGAGCGATATGCTATAGGCTCAACCCGCGTTCGGGGTATGTGGGGTTGGGCGATGTTCTGCCCGACCCACTAAAACCCCCGGGGATCTACAGGCAGTCTGATATGTGGTTGGCGCGGATTCTGTCATGGATACTGGTCCGCGCCAACCTCAGGAGCGCTTGCCGCGCACCGGCAACTTACGGACTTAGCCGCTGCGCCCTTAGGCATTCTCATCGGTGGTCTCACGCAGTGCCTGTTTGGCAAACCGCCCATCCTTTGTCCGGTATGGCTTTCGCCATGCCGGGCGAACATGACCGGCGGCGAGATCCTCCTCGTACTCCGCCAGCTCTCGCTCACCCTCCAACCTGTCCCGCTCCACCATTTCAGCGACATCCTCGGCGGACAGGACCCGCCGCCCGGTACGTCTCCTAGCAGGAGACGCATTGGGGTGCGAAGTTCCGGAGTCCCCCGGGGAAGGCTGCGGTTGCTGCAGGGCTGGTAGTTGCGGCTCGAGCTCTGGCTCAACCGCTTCCACCGTCTCCATAGCCGTCTCAGGCTCACTTGCCCGTGAGGGCTCTGTCGGCTCTATCATTGCCGTTTCCAGCGCGTGCGTTGGAGTGGGCTCCACCGTCTCCATAGCCGATACTGGCGTAAGCGCCAGGGTGGGCTCCCTCGAGGTAGCCTTATTAGAGCCAATTGGTTTGGCTCTACTGGCAGGGGGACTACAGCCCCTGCTGCCTGTCACATGGCCGGATGGCCTTTTTGCCTCAGCGCAAACAACACATCTTGGCTTCTTTGAGCACTCCCTCATCTGATGTCCTGGTTGCCCGCACCGGAAGCAAAGACCGCTCCGGTCCACGGTGGAGGGACACCTTTGCCTCGCATGCCCCACACCCATGCACCTAAAACAGCGCATTGGTCGGGGCTTTAGGGCAGCGACTCTCGCTACTCCCCATCTAAGGGATAGCTTTCCCGCGTTCGCCAATGACTTGGCCGCTTTTATAGGGCAGTTTACGAGCGCCGAGCTTGATCCACCCGGGCCCTCCCTAATAGCGCCCACCTTCACTCGCTCCGTTGAGCACCCTCCCTGGTCGGCCACTGCCGTGACCAAGTCGGCTATGATGACCGAGTCATCCAGGCCTGAGAGGCGGATGTCCGCACACTTCTCAGGCCGGGTGATCACTGCCACGTCCGCTAAAACCTCCTCAAGCCGTTTGGCGAGTAGGTCAGCGGATCCCGCACTGTTGGTCCCCGGGACTTCCAGGAGCCTAGACCCGTTTTGGGCTGTCCGCGATCGGAGGCCAGACTGGATGCCCAACTCTTCCAGCGATATAACATCCTTGGCCCTCCTGATGGCCTGCGAGTAGGTCATGCCGCTCGCAATGGCCTCTGGCTTCAACTGCACAACTACGGCCGTCGACTTCGGTCTATGCAGTTCAACCTTCCTCGTATTAGGCACAGTCTGTGCCCTTGGAAGTTGGCCAGTTGCGAGTATCGCAGTGGGGGCCGCCCTCCAAGTCGTCTTCCTGCCTTTCCTCTTCCGGCGCGACACAGTGGTACACTCCTCGGTATCTGATGGCAGTACCGGGGCCCGGGGTGTCGCAGCGGAGGGGCCAGCGATAGGGGCCGCATTTACGCGGGCAGTCAGGGCCGCAGATGTTTGTTTCGGCGTGGGTCTGTTAGACGTAGAGAGAGGGGGGAACTCCTCCATTCTCCTACGCTCCGCCGCTAAGAGCGGACGTGTCCTCTCAGACCCGGGCAGTCTGGCCTCAATGCCATCGAGACGTATATTAAGTGCCGCGATGGTCGAGTTTAAAGAGCGGTGTAGGTCACCGCTCACGTCACAGTCCTGTCTTGGGGTGAAGGAACCAGACTCCCTACGGGGAGGGGACCTTCTCACCTCTCTTCTTAGGGCCTCCACTTCAGCCCTAAGCGACTGAACCTCGCTTTGTAACCTATTGTTGGCATAGGTCAGCCTTTCGGTCTCGTCATTGGCACAACGCGACGATAGGTTAGTCAGCGCGCGACGCAAGTTGTTAGCTGCGTCATTCAGCGTACGCTGATAGGTCCCCTTGAGGTTCCCAGATTTTCTGGACACCTCTTGGATGGCCTGGGCGCACCGCATCCCCAGCTCTTGCACGTCAGATGCGGATGGTCCGCCTGACTCTGGCTCCCACGGGATTAACATCCGGGTGGCAGCCTCCAACTCAGCGTCATCGATTGGAATCGGTTTCGCCTTAGTCTTTTTAGCAGGCTTAGTCACGTCAGGGTTGACACGGGGTACAGCGCTAGATTTTGGGGGCTGCATCGACCGAACCTCTTTACGGAGGCTGTGTATATCGGTGCCGACAACGGCAGCCGATTCCTCATCCCGCTTGCGGAAACTTTCGCGAAGTTCCTCGCGTGTCCTCTTGCCGAGCTCCAATTCGGCGTCAATCTCCGCCTGGAACTCCTCATCTTCCTGTCGTTCGAGCATCCTTCTGGCATGCGACAGTCCCATTCCTGTCGTTAACCGGGCCCCACGGCCACGGCGCGACGTCGACATCTTTGATGCGGTTGAAACCGCCGACTCGTTACCTGACAGGTCATCTGAGTCCAACACTACAGCATGTGACCTCTTCCGGCTGTCACCAGCCCCACCAACCACGACAGATCTGCGAGCAGACTCTGCCGACTCCCCCAAATCATCGGAAAAATTATTTAACATTCTTTAACCTTAGCCCACGAGTAGAGAACAACTAAATGTCACCCTGCGCAGTGGCCTCATACGCAGGGAACCCTAACGACTGCCAAGGTCGGGAAGTATTGGCAGGTTTTTACGAGTTTTCTCTCGGGTTTTATAGTGTGTCCTTCACGCGGCCGGCCGGCTAAGGCAAGCCCTCGCTCCACCACGGAACCCGCGTACCCCACAACGCCACAGGTGGGGGTCGTTGCAGAGACCGCAGTGGTTTACGACGATCGGAGGCTGGCGTAGGCCCCCGTTACACCGCATTGGCGGTGTTCCCCTTCCCCCCGTTGCGACCTGAGAACCCTTAAGGGGCGGCCGTCTTTGTAGTACTCCTCTCAAAGCCGCTCAGAAGGAGCAGCGAGCAGTGCGGCCCAAAGTAGGCACGCACCCAGGAGCTGTCGGTTTGCTAGCCGGTCAGTCTCACGCAAACTCCTCATTGGAGGAGAGTGTTGAGGCTGCCCGTTGCCCAGGGTGCACCACGAGGAGGTCAACCGACACACACCCCAACCTAACCTAACCTAACCTTTTTTTTTTTTTTTTTTTTTTTTTTTTTTTTTTTTTTTTTTTTTTTTTTACGTTGGGGAAAATGCTTTACGCATTCGACTGCCAGGCCTCGGGGACGGCCTGGCAGGATATGTGGGACTCCTGCCCCTCGAGATGGTATAAGGGGGGGTTTACCCACTAAAACCCCAACGGTTCCAGTCTCACCGCTTGGCGACCGGGACGGGAACGCTTGCGCAATCTTCCGCACCGGTCATACGGTCAGCCTGAGGCTGCCCTCTTAACTCTAACTGCAAGTTCGGCCGTGCTAAGCCGGTGTGGTCCCCACCACCTCCGGCCTGGCCTCCCTGAGGGTGGTGTGCCACCCATCGACTGCGCCGCAGCAGGTCGGGAGTTTCCTCCGCACGACAAGGGCCGCTTAGGAGAACAGTGCTCCTTTCCCCTTCTAGGCGGGGTGACTGTAATTGTCATGACGACATTTCGTCGTCAGTCACCCTCACCTCCTCATTCTCAGATAGCGGCGCCTCTGGCTCCGACTCCCTCACTGCGGCTTTTGACCCGTTAATGGGTATTCCTCTGATTGTAGGAGGGCCGCAGCTCCTGCCTCCCATCAGATGGTCAGATGGGAGCTTCAAATCTGTGCAAATCGCACACTTAGGCGTGGCGGTGCACTCCGCGTGTTTATGGCCCAGTCGGCCGCAGCGGAAACAAAATTCACTGCGGTCGATCACTGAGGGGCATCTCCCCCGGGCGTGCCCTGTCCCCATGCATCTAAAACAACGCATGGGGCGGGGTTTGAATATCTCGATGTGGGCTATGCTCCACCCGACAACGACCCTCTTAAGTTTGCCCAACTCTTTGGCGGCCAATATGGGGCACCGCACTAGCGCCGAGGCAGCTCCGTCTGCGTGTTTCCTTATTGCGCCAATCTTTACATCTTGCGCAAGACATCCTCCCTTCTCAGCCAACGCTAGAGAAATCGTCTCAGCGTTAGTACAGCCGTCCAGGCCCGAAATTCGCAGCTCAACCTTCTTCGTAGGCCTGGACACTACCGCCACTTCAGCCAGAACCTCGGCCAGCTTTCCTGCCAGCGCATCTGCTTTTGGCCCACTGTCTGCGCCGGGGATTTCAAAGATACGCGCCCCGGTGGCTGCCGTCTTTAATTTAAGACCCTCAATGCCTAGGTCAGAGAGCTTGATAGCACCCTTGGCCTGCAAGATTGCATCCACATATGTCACACCAGATGCAGCCGCCTCCGGCCGCAGCGTAAGGACAACCGCTGTGGTTTTTGGAGGCGTCAGTCGTGCCCTTTTATTGGGGACCGTTGTGGCCAACGCTTTAGCCGGCTGAGGCTTGCGGGCTGCCTGAGTTGTGGCAGGTACTGCAGGCCGAGGTCCAGACGCTTCTGCAGCTGGGCCTGCCTTCTTTTTGGCCTTCTTTTTTCGGCTCACCTGTTGCCATGCCGAAGGAGCTGAGTTGGGCAGTGCAGGGGGCTGGCTTGTACCGGGCTGCGGCATCGCAGAACTGTCTGAAGCAGTCTCCGCGTATGAGCGTGCCGTTTTGGCTCTAGCTCTCGTCTGTGGAAGGGTCAGGTTAGGGAACGCCTCAGCTCCCCTGTCTGCAGCAAGCGGCGGGCGAGCCCGTGGAAGCACCGGGAGGCGCTTTTCAAGGGATTCTAGGCGGGTGTTAATCATCCCGCCCAGAGAAACCATTACCGACCGCGTTATCTCTTCAGTGAGAGCCCGGATGGTGTCGGGCTCTTGACTCAGCCGTGTGGAAGGAGGATTACTGTCCTTATTGAGAGACTTCTCTACAGTCTTACGGAGAGCCTCCATTTCGGATTTCATTCTCTCCATCTCTTTACGCAGGGTTTTGTTCTCCTCGGAGATCCTCATGGTTTCCTCTGTCAACGTACGTGACGCTACGTTTTCGAGAATCCGAGAGAGGGATTCTGCCGCCAGGTTTAATCGCTTTTGAAAGCCTCCCTGCAGATTCTTCGACTTCTGGCTGACCCCCTTTATAGCGTCAATGCACAGGTGGCCAAGCTCAGTCATCCTCGGCATTGAGGGGCACTCCGGAGTAGCCTTCAAAGGCACCCTGGTGGTAAGGGCCATTTCAATATGAGCGTTGAGTCGCTGCATTCTCTCCTCTTCGCTAACCGGGGGAGGGCGAATTTCACGACCTGCAAACTCGTTTGTGGCGGCGCGCATTGCCGCGTCTTCAGCCTGTGTTTTTAGCCGCTGTCGCTCCTTAGACTGTTTAGCCTTGGTTGCTTTGGCCGCATCTGCCTTCAGGCGGTCCGCCTCCTCGAGCTGCCTCAGCTGCTCCATAGCCCTCGCCAGGCCTTCCTCATCGTTATAGCCCGGATGTAGAGGTGGTGGTTGTGGCTTCTCCACCAAGGGCTGACTCATTTCACGTCCCAGTGGGACTCTTATACCTCGGCCTCGATGGGCAGAGGATATTTTCGACGTTGATGTCGAAGCTAGACACTCCGACACCGACTCATCGTCTGAGTCAAACAAAGTCGTGGCCGGGCGCTTTCGCCGACTAACCGCAACTTTAGACGGAGCACGAACGGGAGGGGTGGGGGAATACTCCTCCACGTCGTCAAAATAGTCCGACATAGCGTCATCCCAGTCCGAACCGATCTCCTCGTCTAGGAAGGGGTCATACCCCGACAACAGTTCCAACGGAATAGGATGGTTGTCTTCCTCTATAAGCGGGTTAGCCGCTGTGCCCGAGCCGTCTAACTCGAACTCAACGACTCGTCTTCTAAGCACCCTTTTGCCAATAGTTTTGGCGGGCCCCCCTCTTTTGCTGGGCGCACTCGTTTTCGTGACCACAGCCACAGCAGCCTCGCAGACCTCCCTGTCTGCGTCCGATAGCTCGACAACGAGCTCCCGAGGCCCACCTGATGTTAAAACGCCCGAACCAGGCCCACTACTGCCTTCTACGTCCCTCTCGGCCATGACATCAACCAAGTCCAAATTGGACCCGACATCTACACCGTCCTTCGCGGACACGACCGCAACACCGTCCTTCTCGGACTCCACATCGTTTCTTCCAGGGGCATTGACGCACTCTGGGGCCTGGTCGACCACCCCAGAGGGTCCTTCGGTAACATTCTTCACACGAAGCGGCCCGGGTACCGCTTCGCGCTGGGCGTCAGCCAGAGCGCATGACATACTCAAAGCATTGTCGGACATTTTTCATACAAAGTGTGAGTTTACGGGCTCTCCCTCCCCGGCTTTTAACGTCTCTGCTGACGGCTTTTTACCTCTGTGCTGAGCGGTATTACGGGTGGGCTCCCGGGTTCTAGAGCATTTTCCTTTGCTGGAGCTGTCGTTGGTCGTGCCGGGTCGAAGCCCCCACGCCAAGCACGCCCTATATACGCCACGGAGGGCGGGAGGTGTCCGCGGGGTTTTTACGACTTTTCCTTGTCGTCGCCCCAGTAGGCTACGAGTCTGACCCGAACGTGACATACCCAAGTACGCCAGGCATGGGGTCGTTGTTACGAACGGGACAGAACCCGCGAAGCTGCGAGAGCAGCGAGACAAGGGTTGGCGTGAAGCCCAAGTCATGCGCACAGAAGCGCTAAAACGGCACCCAGAAGGGGCGCCGATCTACCCTAATCCCCCCATGTAACGACGCCCAGAAGGGACGCCGTCAAAACTCCCTGCCGCCCAGAAGGGGAAGCCTATTGGTGCCGCACCAGAAGGGGCTAAGCCTATGGGAGTTGCGGTGCCCAGAAGGGGCTCCCGCCTGTGTCGGGTTGTTAGCCGGCCAGTCTCACAGCAGCCTCCTCATTGGAGGAGGATGTTGAGGCTGCCCGTTGCCCAGGGTGTACCACGAGGAGGTCACCCAACACACACCCCAACCTAACCTAACCTAACCTAACCTAACCTAACCTTTTGTTTTTTTTTTTTTTTTATTTTTTTTTTTTTTTTTTTTTGTGCTTTTCAAATTTAGTTATTCAGCATTACAGACTTAAATTCAGCAATTACAGACTTGAATTTCGCTCCCAGTGGAGTATTACGCGCTGGACCAAGGGACCTTCACCCATCCCCCTCCAAATTATCCGCCTACCCCCAACCCCTCCGCTCCGCAGGGTAGGGAAAAGGCAGTGTCCACCACAACGCCTTCGACACAGATTGCCCAGTCAGAAAGAGGTGGGACGACTTAGCAAGAGCGAGGGTGGCTTATTGCTAAGGGCGTCCCGGTAAATATACAGCAGCCAAGCGACCAACCGTGGCGCAGGCCAATCTCCAGCGCAGCAATTTGGTGACCACGGAGCTGGTCCTCGAAGCTTCGTGGTGGAGAGTGGCCTTCGCCTTGGTGCAGGAGCCGTATGTGGGCAATACAGGCAGAGTGAGGAATTACGGGACGGCGAGGGTCTACCAAAGCGCAGGACAGGAAGAGGGGGCTGTCAAGGCGGCGATCATTGTCTTTGACGCCAGCCTTGATGTGGAACAGCACCCAGAACTCACAACGAATAACATCAAAGTCGTGAGGTTCCGAACCAGCGCTTGGTCGATCAACGCCGTCTCGTTTTACCTCGAACCTAATGCCCCACTCGAGCCCTACGTCGCCCAGATAACGAGGATCATTGCGAAGATAGGAACGGCAAGACTTGTTATGGGGGGCGACGCAAATGCCAAGAGCGTCTGGTGGGGTAGCGCACGAACGGACCTCAGAAGGCAGGAGCTGGCGGGGGCACTCCATCAGTGGCAGCTTCACATATTGAACACCGGAGATACACCCACCTTTGAAGTGGAAAGGAACGGGAGGACCTATCAAGGAGAAAAAAAAAAAAAAAAAAAAAAAAAAAAAAAAAAAAACACCATCGTATCACTGGACATAGAGGGAGCCTTCGATGCGGCTTGGTGGCCCAAGATTAAAATTAGATGAGATCCCAAGATTAGCGGAGGAGGCCTGCCCGGTCAACTTGAGAAGGGTCTTAGGTAGCTATCTAGAGGATAGGAGTGTGGAAATCAGATACGGAGGTAGAAAGACTGATAGATGTAACTAGTAAGGGATGCGTTCAGGGGTCGATTGGAGGACCGATCCTCTGGAATCTGCTGCTGGACCCATTATTGTGGCAATTGGCCAGGAGAGGGCACCATGTGCAGGCGTTCGCGGACGATGTAATGATGGTGTTTGTGGGGGACTCGGGAGTGGAGGTCTCAATGAAGGCTAACGGAGCGCTCTCAGATGTTTAGAATTGGGATGTCGGAAACAAATTAAAATTCGCTACCAATAAAACGGTAGCAATAACAGTAACTAGAAAACTTAAGTACGACACACCAATTCTAAACATGGGGGGGCGCAATATCGTAATGCAAAGAAAGATGAAGGTCTCACCATAGACGATAAACTCACTTTAAACACCCACGTCGCGGATGTCTGCAGGAAGGCCCTTAATATTTACAAGCAATTGACGACAGCATCAAGGGTCAGCTGGGGATTGAACCCAGAAGTAACACGGCACATTTACACCATGGCTGTAGAGCCAATAATAACTTACGCAGCGGCGGCATGGGTTCCCGGCTCTGTGGCACGTACCGAACAGTCCCCTCAATTCGGCCTTATTGCTGGCCGGGATACTGCCCCTAGACCTCCGCATTCTTGAGGTCTTGATGCTTCGGCCTTGTATGACGCGAGGAGGGGCAGGTCTCGGGCGTTGCTGGAGGACAGGGAGATGGAGGCGCCTGTTGGCTTCGCAGAAATCCCGCACCCCGCCCTGAATGTGGGGAGTGAGTTTGTGGCCCTCGGGGACCAGGAGGCCCTCGATAGGTACGCCGTGCAGGAAGTCCAAATCTAACCGACGGCAGTAAGATTGACGGGGGCGTCGGGGCCACCCTATCCATTTGGAAGGGGGGAACTGAAGTCAAAGCCGTCAAACTACTTTTAGCCGACTACTGCACGGTCTACCAAGCCGAACTCCTCACAGTCCAGGGCGCACTATCCAGGGCGACTGCGGAGATCCTCAGGAGGGGTGAAGCGAGCTACGGTATCTACAGCGACTCCAGATCTGCTCTGGAAACTGTAACCAATTGTAGCTCGCTCCACCGCTTAGCCCTCGATTCGCGGGCAAATATGCAGAAGGCCTTCGCGCAGAGCAAAACTGTGAGTTTGTTCTGGGTGAAAGCCCACGCAGGATTACCCGGGAACGAGCGTGCTGATGAGTTCGCGAAGGAGGCTGCAACTTCGTCGAGGAGGAAGCCGGACTACGATCGGTGTCCGGTCTCATTCGCCAAGCGATTCAATCGTGATGAGTCAATTAGCGAATGGGCCCGGAGATACGAAGCGGGGACGACGGCCTCCGTGACGAAGGTGTTCTTCCCGAATGCGGCACATGCGTATAAGCTGGTCAGGAAAGTCAAGCCAACTGGGGTGTTAACACAGGTTATGACGGGGCACGGTGGGTTCTCCTCGTACCTGAATCGATTCAAGTGCAAGGACAACCCATCGTGCATCTGTGACCCCGAACAAGAGGAGACTGTTCTGCATATAATAACGGAATGCCCAGTCCATGAGTATGAAAGAATGAAGTATGAAAGAAAGATAGGTATGAATGTAAATAGGGAAAACATCGCAAAAATAATAAGTAATAAATATATAAGAAACTCATTTATAGAATTTTGTACCAGCGTTGCCAAAAAAGTAATAATAAGAAATAAGACCTAGCCTAAAACTTATGTTTTCACCAGTATAAAGTTTTAACTTATTAGTATACTAGGATTAACAAAGTTGGTGAGCAAATTTTCAAGGTCTTATAAAAATGGTCAAAATTACTGATAAAATCTATATAAATAAGTTGTATTAAGTGTAATGTCAGCAATACAATTTATAATGTATTATTTTTTATTTTTTTTGTGACTGATAACCACAAAAGTGGTATCAATCGACGCGGCTCAGCGAGTCCGTCACGGCGGTAGTTTTTAAGTTTTTAGTTGGCAAATTTCCCTAAGGAAATTTCTTGTGGAAGGAATTCCCGTTCATTATAAAATCAGTAAAAATCTCATCTTGCAAGCGCATTTATCTGACAGCATTAGTGTAAAATTTTGGAATTTTAATTAGGTAGTTTTTGATTTATTTCACTTTCCGGACCGGCGGTGTGCAGCGGAAATCGCAGCCACCGTTTGTGAAACTGAAATAAATCCCCAGTTTTTGATAGCCTGAAGCTGGAATTCCTTTTACATAGGGTAAACTAGGTGGGCTATCTGGTGAAAGTAGTTTTTTAGGAAAATTTTGTAAATACAGCGCAAACCAAATGGTTTGGTAGCTGAGCAAACAATTTATCATTTTTAAAGGTGTTAATTTATATGAAAATATAAATATAATTATAATCGATAAATTTTATCTATTTTGTTAAAAAGCTAGCATGGGACCCGAAAATTACATTTCTTTGTATTTACAAAGCATAATTTTAGCATGCGAAATTCGAATGAAGATAACTGTATGCAGTATGGACAAGACCCCTTTGCCTTCCCGATGTAGAGCCCACAACGCCTATTGAAGTTTTAAGCAAAGTTACGGACTTCTTGGCGGGAAAGTGAAGAGTCATGTCTGCGGTTTTGTTTTATTTTCTAAAATTTGTGTTATGTCGAATATTAATGTGAAATAATGGTGGATTATTAACCGTTAAGTGTTCGTGAGTGTGCTCTCGTGTTGGCAAATGAAACAAAACAGTGTAATGTTACTTTTCAAATTCTCACAAGAAGTCTGCGTGTGAACTTAGTAAAGCCCCACATCTTTACTGAGATACTCGAGGGGTTGGGGGGTAATATCATTTCTCACTTCCCATTTCTATTATCATTCATCATCATCAATATAATATTGTTTATTTATGTATTACAATGAAATTAAGAAACTAATGACATGGCAGCATGGTCTATGACCTTAGCCGGTACCTTAAGGAACAAACTAAACTAAAAAAAAAAAAAAAAAAATAAGCAAAGTTACGGACAAAATCAAAACACTAATAAGTTGCCCTAAAACTAGACACTGGCTAACAACTGGCTAAATCGTAGCGAGAGCCATTTTACAAGAAATTGAATTGAATTGTAAGAATCATTGGCGAAATTATTGGTGTTGAAAAAACCCTACAGAACAGAAGCCATTTCACAAGACAATAATAGGTAAAGAATTTAAAAAATAGTGTACAATACTCTGCAAGTGCAATACTTGTTTTAATGTGCAGTTAATTAAGTAAGTGTTTGAGTGGTAATGTCGTGTGAGATCGTGGTGAGGCCCGCGCGGGCGGCGGACGAGCCCGCGCGGGCTGACTTGGTTCGGCGCGGCCTGTCTTCGCACCGGTGGGATGCGTTTCTACTGTTTTTCTTTCAAGAGGTTTGTCAATAATTTTATTATTAATTATCAGATCTCAAGAACAGAACAGAACAGTTTTCAAAGTTATTTATGTGTTATTATTAACAGTATAAAAACATGTATATTACTATAAAAGAACTAAATAAAAGCTTGTAATTGCTTTAAAGTTTATGCAAAGTTTAAGAAAACTATTCTCGCTACCACACTTTCTAGGTATGCTGTGTATCTCCTAACTCTGACACTCTGCACTGAACAACCTTTTACTAATGGAAAATGAGGAAACAACACTCGGACCGAAATGACCTGTAGTTGGGTACTTAGTGTGCCTAAATCAACAATATTTTCATTACATCCCTCCAGCTTATAGAAAGTTGTTGATGGATGTTTATTCCCTTCAATTAATGTTTACTGTAATCAACTAGGTACAGCATTTATATGCCTTTTAGATTCATATTTAAAAAAAAAAATAAAAAATAAATTATTCTCTTTATTAAATAGAATTTTTTTTTTACAATATTTTATTAAAAACATATTTACAATATGAAATATTATATACAGGGTGTCCAAAAAATAATGGATAACCCCCATCGATAGGCTTCACCATGGCTCCTATAATCTCAAATTTTGACCTTAGTAAAAATATCACGGTTTTTAAGATTTTTGGATATATGTAGTTTTAGAAAATAACCCACTTATGGTTTGTTTTTATCATGCCATTTCTACAAATGAAGAGGTTTTTCCATCTAGTTTAAAGTGAAAAAAAAAATGTACCATAATTTTAAAAAATTGGCTAGGTTAATACTAAGCAAATTTTTAAAATTACGGGCATTATGAGTACCGTACATTTTTTTTTCACTTTAGTCTTAATTGATTTAATTGACTGACAGGGATCATATTCACTTTCACTTTCACTTTGACAACTCGTACAGTATAACTTACAAACGGTGCGATTTACGAGAAACTTTGTTGACCTAAAGTGCTTCTATTAATGACCTCTATCCATAGAACCTATAAGGTTATGGGAAGCTTATGGAAGATCAACTTTTTTTAAGAAAATTATTGTCTTTTTTTTTAAAGAAAATTATTGTCTTTTTTTTTTAAGAAAATTATTGTCTTTTTTCCCATAGCCCACTACTCTAAACCTATTATAAATAGGTCATTCAGAATTTTATTGTTTATTGTGCCCACCCACAACCAACTTTTTGTAGGATGTGTGCTTTGAATAGACTTCCATATGTTTCAAACCAACCAATTTTGGATGTGCGGGTGAGAGGGCCTCTAATGTTGTGAAACCAAATTCCATGATCTATAAACTTTAAAAAAATAAAAACATAAAAAAGAAGAAAATTTTTTTTTATTATTTTTTATTTGGTTGATTTTGTATGGAAAAATACGAAATTATAAACATTTTGGCATCATGAATTTTGTCCAATAGGTCGAACATACTTGATTTTTGTCTTTATGTGTACACCTTCACGTTTATATCGCAATGTTGTAAATGCGACCGGGCGTGGTTTGCACTGCAGCTGACTGTCCAGTGCTGCGTGCTGGGCGGCGCGGTGCTGTTCATCTTCTGCGGCGTGTCGGCGGGCGCGCTGGCGGCGCTGCTGCCGGCCGCCGCCGCCGCCGTCGCCGCCGCCGTGCACCTCGCGCACGCCGCGCTCGCCGACAAGCACGTGCAGGTACCACCAGGCGACCAGGCGCTGCTCCCGACGCAGCTAGTTCATTACACCACTGCAAGCTGTGCTTTAGTGCTGGAGTTTGATTAACACCAGAAGGTTTATGATTACGATACAGTTTCTCCTCATGTAGGTAGTTCAGATATAACTACCGTATCTACTGTATTAAAAGAGTATGCCACGGAATATCAAAATTCATTTGGCTGTTTACACAAGGTTTATTTATTTATTTGTTTGCACGACAACAGAATGCAAACCACATTTCATACATAAACACAATAAAAAAAATACAGTTAAATTTAGACTCCGATTGTAGTCGGGCACAGCGCTTGCTTATTCTATAGGTTAACTAAACATTTGGCCTTTCTATTACTGATCGAACAAACAACTGTTGTTTTCACGCTGCACCAGTTGTCGTCGTATCTGGATTCCATATTCACTTAACATCAGATGAAATGGAGTGTTATTTGTCGTGCTATGTGTAAAAATATATATATATATATATAAATATATTTTGTCGAAATAACCATTGACATTTCTATCATTGATTGAATGCACGTTAGGTCGAATAGACGTTTGGTAGGAAGAACTTTTGAGCTTTTTTATCGCTTCTCGAATAGATCTAAATCCTGTGGTAATCTCGTATTAATAAAATAATAATTATATACTTGTAATTAATTGTATACTTTATAGACGTTTTGAATGTACCGATTTGTGTATGTAGAATATGCGCAAGGAGTTGTTCGGCTTCGTGGCGGAGTACCGCGGGCCGCTGGTGGCGGACCCGTCGCTGTTGTCGCCCGCCGTGGTGACGGAGCAGTCGGCGGGAGCGGGGGCGGGGGCGGGGGCGGGGGCGCGGCTCGTGGGCACGGCCAGCGTGGCGGACTGCTGGGGCGCGCACCACGCCGGCTGGCTTAACGCGCTCACCGTGCATCCACAGTCAGTGACGGCTTACACGCGTATTACATATCGCTGTATTTTTCACAATTTTTTTATTGACGAAAACTACAGTGTTTTATTTTTCTCATTTCTACTTTCGTTCTACTAGTAAATGTAAACGACACAGGACGGCCCATTGCTAATATCTATGCCATTTTTTAAAAAGTGACATACGGGTAGTCGCCGTTTCTCTTCTTCTGGCAGGAGAAAAGAGTTTGTGACTCTTGTCATTACCCACTACATAAGCTAGTGTGTTTATTGACCCGGGTCAAGATAAATTATCGTTAATGATAAGATTTATTATGTTAAGGATAAAAAAAAACTAAAGAGAGTTTGCTGATTGCCTCAAACGGCATTTTCAGCTTCGCCGGGCTTGTTTGGGGGCGGCGAGAAACTTAAAGGGATCCTCAAGCCGTATGAATCGAATCACCTTCGGAGGTTGTCCAGAGGGAACGGCATCACGCACTAGTGCGTGTCCCCGTGCCCTACTAGATTCTCCGAAGGGTTCGGATCGGATCGGGGAGCGGAACAACTCGAGGGCGCCTCTAAAGGCTCGAACCTCGGCTCGGGTTGACAGGGCCGTGGCGGTGGAGAAGCGCCCAGGTACATGTCTGGACCTGGTATAGAGCGCGTGTGAACTGGATCGTCGTACCCTTGTTCTACGAGTACAGTGTATTGGCCCTAAACTATTGTGCGTGTTTAGTGTATTCTGTAAATGTGTAGTGGCATTTAGAGGATCGGGCGGGGAACTAAATTGTATGAACTCGAACTCTGCAGTGGTTTGAGAGCTGTCTTGTTACAGTGTATTGTTGTCGCAGATGGCGGTTGCGCGGCGTAGGGCGCGCGCTGGTGGCGGAGTGCCGCGCGGCGGCGGCGGCGCGCGGGCTGCGCTCGCTGGAGTGCGTGGCCAGCGAGCTGCAGCCCGCCGCGCGCGCGCTGCTTCACCGCGCGGGGTGAGTACCTGTGTGTCGCTGGCGGCGGGCTGCGCTCGCTGGAGTGCGTGGCCAGCGAGCTGCAGCCCGCCGCGCGCGCGCTGCTTCACCGCGCGGGGTGAGTACCTGTGTGTCGCTGGCGGCGGGCTGCGCTCGCTGGAGTGCGTGGCCAGCGAGCTGCAGCCCGCCGCGCGCGCGCTGCTTCACCGCGCGGGGTGAGTACCTGTGTGTCGCTGGCGGCGGGCTGCGCTCGCTGGAGTGCGTGGCCAGCGAGCTGCAGCCCGCCGCGCGCGCGCTGCTTCACCGCGCGTGGTGAGTACCTGTGTGTCGCTGGCGGCGGAATGCGCTCGCTGGAGTGCGTGGCCAGCGAGCTGCAGCCCGCCGCGCGCGCGCTGCTTCACCGCGCGGGGTGAGTACCTGTGTGTCGCTGGCGGCGGGCTGCGCTCGCTGGAGTGCGTGGCCAGCGAGCTGCAGCCCGCCGCGCGCGCGCTGCTTCACCGCGCGGGGTGAGTACCTGTGTGTCGCTGGCGGCGGGCTGCGCTCGCTGGAGTGCGTGGCCAGCGAGCTGCAGCCCGCCGCGCGCGCGCTGCTTCACCGCGCGGGGTGAGTACCTGTGTGTCGCTGGCGGCGGGCTGCGCTCGCTGGAGTGCGTGGCCAGCGAGCTGCAGCCCGCCGCGCGCGCGCTGCTTCACCGCGCGGGGTGAGTACCTGTGTGTCGCTGGCGGCGGGCTGCGCTCGCTGGAGTGCGTGGCCAGCGAGCTGCAGCCCGCCGCGCGCGCGCTGCTTCACCGCGCGTGGTGAGTACCTGTGTGTCGCTGGCGGCGGAATGCGCTCGCTGGAGTGCGTGGCCAGCGAGCTGCAGCCCGCCGCGCGCGCGCTGCTTCACCGCGCGGGGTGAGTACCTGTGTGTCGCTGGCGGCGGGCTGCGCTCGCTGGAGTGCGTGGCCAGCGAGCTGCAGCCCGCCGCGCGCGCGCTGCTTCACCGCGCGGGGTGAGTACCTGTGTGTCGCTGGCGGCGGGCTGCGCTCGCTGGAGTGCGTGGCCAGCGAGCTGCAGCCCGCCGCGCGCGGGGTGAGTACCTGTGTGTCGCTGGCGGCGGAATGCGCTCGCTGGAGTGCGTGGCCAGCGAGCTGCAGCCCGCCGCGCGCGCGCTGCTTCACCGCGCGGGGTGAGTACCTGTGTGTCGCTGGCGGCGGGCTGCGCTCGCTGGAGTGCGTGGCCAGCGAGCTGCAGCCCGCCGCGCGCGCGCTGCTTCACCGCGCGGGGTGAGTACCTGTGTGTCGCTGGCGGCGGGCTGCGCTCGCTGGAGTGCGTGGCCAGCGAGCTGCAGCCCGCCGCGCGCGCGCTGCTTCACCGCGCGGGGTGAGTACCTGTGTGTCGCTGGCGGCGGGCTGCGCTCGCTGGAGTGCGTGGCCAGCGAGCTGCAGCCCGCCGCGCGCGGGGTGAGTACCTGTGTGTCGCTGGCGGCGGAATGCGCTCGCTGGAGTGCGTGGCCAGCGAGCTGCAGCCCGCCGCGCGCGCGCTGCTTCACCGCGCGGGGTGAGTACCTGTGTGTCGCTGGCGGCGGAATGCGCTCGCTGGAGTGCGTGGCCAGCGAGCTGCAGCCCGCCGCGCGCGCGCTGCTTCACCGCGCGGGGTGAGTACCTGTGTGTCGCTGGCGGCGGGCTGCGCTCGCTGGAGTGCGTGGCCAGCGAGCTGCAGCCCGCCGCGCGCGCGCTGCTTCACCGCGCGGGGTGAGTACCTGTGTGTCGCTGGCGGCGGGCTGCGCTCGCTGGAGTGCGTGGCCAGCGAGCTGCAGCCCGCCGCGCGCGCGCTGCTTCACCGCGCGGGGTGAGTACCTGTGTGTCGCTGGCGGCGGAATGCGCTCGCTGGAGTGCGTGGCCAGCGAGCTGCAGCCCGCCGCGCGCGCGCTGCTTCACCGCGCGGGGTGAGTACCTGTGTGTCGCTGGCGGCGGGCTGCGCTCGCTGGAGTGCGTGGCCAGCGAGCTGCAGCCCGCCGCGCGCGCGCTGCTTCACCGCGCGGGGTGAGTACCTGTGTGTCGCTGGCGGCGGAATGCGCTCGCTGGAGTGCGTGGCCAGCGAGCTGCAGCCCGCCGCGCGCGCGCTGCTTCACCGCGCGGGGTGAGTACCTGTGTGTCGCTGGCGGCGGGCTGCGCTCGCTGGAGTGCGTGGCCAGCGAGCTGCAGCCCGCCGCGCGCGCGCTGCTTCACCGCGCGGGGTGAGTACCTGTGTGTCGCTGGCGGCGGGCTGCGCTCGCTGGAGTGCGTGGCCAGCGAGCTGCAGCCCGCCGCGCGCGCGCTGCTTCACCGCGCGGGGTGAGTACCTGTGTGTCGCTGGCGGCGGGCTGCGCTCGCTGGAGTGCGTGGCCAGCGAGCTGCAGCCCGCCGCGCGCGCGCTGCTTCACCGCGCGGGGTGAGTACCTGTGTGTCGCTGGCGGCGGGCTGCGCTCGCTGGAGTGCGTGGCCAGCGAGCTGCAGCCCGCCGCGCGCGCGCTGCTTCACCGCGCGGGGTGAGTACCTGTGTGTCGCTGGCGGCGGGCTGCGCTCGCTGGAGTGCGTGGCCAGCGAGCTGCAGCCCGCCGCGCGCGCGCTGCTTCACCGCGCGGGGTGAGTACCTGTGTGTCGCTGGCGGCGGGCTGCGCTCGCTGGAGTGCGTGGCCAGCGAGCTGCAGCCCGCCGCGCGCGCGCTGCTTCACCGCGCGGGGTGAGTACCTGTGTGTCGCTGGCGGCGGGCTGCGCTCGCTGGAGTGCGTGGCCAGCGAGCTGCAGCCCGCCGCGCGCGCGCTGCTTCACCGCGCGGGGTGAGTACCTGTGTGTCGCTCAGCAGGCACCATCTCTCACTGTCAGTTCGGGGACTAATGTAGTTGTGGAGACTTTTACCAGATAGGGAAGATAAATCAAACAGCAATGTCGCAGATCGAATGAATATTTAAATTACAAACACGCACGGAAATTTGTACAAGAACAGAATCTGAAGATAAGGAAGGCAAACACCTACGTAAATGCGCCGCGTTCCACGCCAGCCGCTTTAGTGCACGGCAGGAGGCTTGATGGTGGAGGTGTCCCTCCGAGGCGCGCCTCGTATACATCGCACGGGCGCTGTGTGCCGTGAGGCTGAGCAACTTCGGGCATGCTGCGTCATGACTCCCGTATAGTGTTGCACAAAAATCAAATCAATTATTCAACATATATCTTTGTAGGCACTTATTGACGTCAGATCTTTTAACAATAAAGAACTAAAAGCTTAAACCAAACTACTGTGATTTTGGGAGACCCTTCGACTGAGAAGAGCTGGCACGAAACTTGAGGAATCTCTTTTCTTTTCTCTTCTATTGTATTGTATTGTATTGTTTAAATAACAGCTAGTGTAGTATCGAGGGTCAACACTGGAGTAACGGCGCCGGTTTCCCCCAGATGGGAGGCGCGCGGCTGGTACCACCGGCGGCTGTGCGGCGCGGCGCTGACGCTGATGCTGGCGCACCTCGCCACCGACCTGCCGCACGCCTGACCGACGCCGGACCGACGCCGGACCGACGCCGGACACACAAACTGTACACTTTTACGATTGCGATATGAAGATTTAACACGATTTCCTCGATTACGAATCTCAATATACTTTGTGCATACGTTGGTGAATCATAAGTATTTAAATAGGCACTGGGTAAATGTATTTGAAGTAAGTCCAGCGATCGAAAATCGCTCTCACTATCGATAGTTATTTTTTGATAGTTGTTTGTGCATAAGGTTTTCCATGGACTGCATTTGTAAAAGAAATCGAGATCTGTATTAAAATGTGATAAATATTTAGCATAAGGTTAAAATAATTCCAAACTTTAATATAAAGTTATACTGAAAAATGCCAGACTGTATTCGGAAAAACTTAGGTTTATCTAAGTACAATAAAATTGTAATGTACTTAAGTAAAAAATATTTGTACTGATTTTTTTACTTTTGTATTTTTCTTAAAGAAGTATATATAAGTGCTTACAATTTAAATGAAGTTTTATTTACAAGGCTACCGTGGAGCACCCGCTCAGTCTTCATAACGCTCTCAGTCCCGAAACAGGAGTTGCAGCTTGGACGCGCCCACCAGCACCTGTACAACATTCACGTTATTTAAAAGCTTCCGCGAGCACTACTCATTGTACTCATCTAAAGCCATATTGAATCAAATCATAGCGGCAGCATTCAAATTTTTTATTAAAAAATAAAATTACTAATATAGTTGCCTATTCTTGCAAGAAGAACCTGGTCAGTTGTACAAATCGGTACGAAATCCCAAAAACCAGGAGTAAAATATTAATGAAACAAATATTTGACTCCAGAACGAAGATATTTATTATTTTTTTTTTTTTTTTGAGAGAGATTGCTGATTGCCGCTGCGGCATTTTCAGCTTCACCGGGCTTTTTGGGGGCGGCGAGGAACGTAAAGGGTCCCTCAAGCCGTGTGAAACGAATCACCTTCAGAGGTTATCTAGAGGGAACGGCATCGCGCACAAGTGCGCGTCCCCGTGCCCTACTAGATTCTCCGAAGGGTTCGGATCGGATCGGGGGTTCGGATCGGATCGGGGGACGATATTTATTAAATGTTTGCATAGCCTATAAGTAATCGTGTAAACAACACGATAGCGCGATTCACAACATAGTGGTACAGCGCCATCTATCGGTGGCGACGCACATTTAACTGACTAACATTGTCGTTTGATTAGACATCAGTTAACAAATAAGTATGAAAATCCGTATGGCCTAGCCACGAATGCGTGGCGCAAAGCATTTTCAGCATGCATCAACGACATATACCAAATCGAGAACACGATAGGTAAAGAAGGCACTCTCCTTTTGGATACCATCTGGCAACCCTAGGAAGTGGTGTACCTCCAGCCGCTCGGGCGTGTGCCTGGTGCCGACGGCGGCGGGCGTGGCGGCGGCCAGCAGGCGGGCGCGCGGCGCGGCGCACGCCCCTCCCCGCGCGCCGCACGCGCGCAGCACCCGCCCCGCCGCGCGCACCGCCGCCCCCGCCGCCGCCCCCGCCCCCGCCCCCGCCCCCGCGCGCCAGCGGGACGCCGCCACGTTGCCCGCCCACTCGCACGCGCACGGCGAGTCCGTCTGGGGGGAAACGATAGGTCACGCGGAATTAGAAGGCCGCCGGCCGCGCTCGTGTGCGTTACGCGAAACAATTTAGGTTTTAATCAAATTATAAAAACGTATTCGCCGAAATAAGAATGAGGGACGAAAATGATTTATCTAATATTTCAGAATTTGGCATTAAAGGAGTAACTTTTAATACTGGTAAGAACACTTTTTAAGATATAAGTTAAAAAAAAAGGATATTATTTACGAAAGACTGACCTGGTCGGGCGGCGGGCACCCCAGCGTGTGCGCCAGCTCCGCCGTCAGCAGCGCCAGCCGCAGGCGCGCCGCCCCCGCCCCGCGCGCCGCCCCCAGCGCGTCGGCCAGTTCCAGCCACACGCCGCGCGCCCCCGCGCCCCCAGCCAACGCGCCCACCAGCGCGTCCAGCGCCTTCTAAAGAGTCCATTGCTGATGTGGCGGCGTCACCTACCGCATACGCCGCACATTAATCGTCACGAAGCAAAAACACCTTCTCAACCGTGTCAACAGATGGCGCCACAAACGCATACCAACGACGTTTAAAGCCAGGTGAAGCTGAAAATGCCGCAGCGGCAATCAGCAATCTCTCAAAAAAAAAAAAAAAAACCAACGACGTCGCCATACTACGACGATAAATAGTATGGGAAGCCTGCATCGTGATAGCGAAGTTTCACCATCTCCTTCGCTATATATAGCACCTCCAACTAACATCCATTGGACCTTGGTCCCCAAGCTATACCACCCAGCTCGGAGGAAGATCTTCCCTCCATCTTTCCACAATGTGGCGCACCTCCTACCACAGGCTTTCTACAGTGGTGACCCCGGCGCGATGCAGGCTTCCCATACTATTTATCGTCGTAGTATGGCGACGTCGTTGGTATGCGTTTGTGGCGCCATCTGTTGACACGGTTGAGAAGGTGTTTTTGCTTCGTGACGATTAATGTGCGGCGTATGCGGTAGGTGACGCCGCCACACTAGTGTTCAAAATTATGTACAGTCACAAGCATTAGAATGTAAAGATGCATTGGCATGTAATGTAACTTTTTACTTTTTTATTTTTCAAGTGCTAATTGTTGCACTGAATCTAAATTAAATATTCAAAAAATTTTATAAAATACAGTGAATCATTAATATTAGCGTTTAATTTTTTCACTGTATTTTATAAAATTTTAATAATATGTAATGTAACGTTACAGATTCGAGCATTACATCAGTGAGGGAAGAAAATCGGCCATGTCATCGCGCACCTTGTAATGATTACAAAACAAGTATACATCAGTGAAGAAGGAGAACCGAGCATTACAATGCGCACCTTGTAATGATACAATGTGTAATATCTTGATACAACTTGTACGCTCCTCTTATAATAATGTGTCTTGCCGGCCGCGGATCCCCCGCCCGATTGTTTCTTCTGGTTTTTTTTACGTAAATAACAACAATACGTAAATAATAACAGTGCCAGATCCGTGGCACACAATTATTAAGTAAGTAAGTTAAGTATTTTGGAATTCTACAAGAATAAATGAAATATTTAACAACAAAAACTACAAGTAAACCGGTCAATTAGCTCGCAGGCCACCATGGCGGATTACTAATGTTTGGCCAAAAAACGTTTCCCCAAATATCACATTGCAAACTATTTTGCGCAAATTTTCAGTTGGCAAAAAAACATTTGTCAAAACAACTTATTGCAAATTTTTAGTTAGCATATCACTTTTTTTGCATATTGTTGTTTAAGAAATAATTGTTTGGTTTTGTTAATAATTGTTTGGTTTTGATAATGTTTCATTTAACTAAATATTATTAAATCAAATGTTTAATTTAGCACAACTTACTCTTCCCAAAATATTGCATGGCATACGATTTACAAAACAATTTGAGTGTAATTTATATAATAAGTTATTCTAAATTAATTTTTATATTCAATTTTCTTATCGAAATTTAAAATGATTCATTAACAATAGAGGCGATCTGGCGCTCGGCGGCCCTATTCACTGCGGCACTGTTCTAATCTAAC
The DNA here is from genome assembly GCA_949315975.1 of Eudonia truncicolella. Taxonomy (NCBI): domain Eukaryota; kingdom Metazoa; phylum Arthropoda; class Insecta; order Lepidoptera; family Crambidae; genus Eudonia; species Eudonia truncicolella. The sequence continues at coordinate 12,935,354 of OX438847.1, read as the reverse complement.
CTAACCCAGGTGATTTAACTGGTGACAATTTAGCAAATATTTTTTTGGAATATAATATTTTCCAAAATAAAACATTTGCTATATTAATATTTGTCTTAATAAAACTTGAGTAAGTAAAATTTTGCCAAATGATAATCAGACTAAATGAATTATGTGCGAAATGTACAGTTGCTTAAGGTTCATTTGGAAAATGAAACTTAGGCGATAAGTTTTTTGGGTAGTGAAACTTGACGAAAATTAATTTGGTGAAAGGGAGAGATACCCCATATGGCCCATAAAAATATTCATAAATAAGTAAGTTTTGTTTTTAAATAAATAAGTAACCTGGCTAATGTCCCCGAATGCGTCAGTGTCGAGCAGCTGATGCAGCGCCCGCCGCGCGCGCCGGCTGTCCCCACTCCCCACCCGGCCCCCCGCCGCTCCGCGCGCGCACAGCCACGCCGCCGCGCACACGAGCTCGCCCTCGGCGCGCGCGCAGCCCGCCGCCACCGCGCCACACACCTACCGATACACTTCAACACTCAATTACTGAGCCACACTAAATGAAATTAATGAAATAAAATTACTATAATTTCGTATGAAGAGGGTACATGGGGAGATGTTGTGACAATTTTATACTCATCCTATTCAGCCAACCACGGTAGCATGCAAAAATACATTAAAATTAAAAATTAAATACAATAAAATTGGAAATAATCTAAAAGACTTAATTTAATTAATAAAATAAAAGACAACTAAATCAACCAAAAGAAGCAACTTTGAGGCTGTATGGTGCAGCTCCTCTGCCTTGTTTGTACAACAAGGTTACAACAAAAAAAAACGTATTAGTTATAATATATAGATAAACGTAGTAGTACGTATATCTTAACAAAGTGTGACTTCTTGGCGGGAAAGTAAAGAGTCGTGTCTGCAGTTTTGTTTTATTTAAAAAAAATTGTGTTATGTCGAATATTAATGTGAAATAATGGTGGATTATTAACCGTTAAGTGTTCGTAAGTGTGCATGAGTGTTGGCAAATGAAACAAAAGCCGCCGAGGAATTAGTAAAGCCCCACATCTTTACTGAGATACTCGAGGGGTTGGGATCCCATTTCCCACTTCCCATTTCTATTAACTATCATTTATCATCATCATAAAGGAATAAAATATTGTTTATTTACGTATTACTAAAGAAGATAGAACGGACGAATAGGCTTGATGGATTTCATCCGGGGCCGTAAAACAATACACAAAAAAAATCATAACAAAGTAAACAAAGTTTAAAAGTCATACCGAACCATTTAACAAGATATTGAATAAATGCCTATATTAAATGTCAATTGCCCTAATTACTAATACAATTAAAATTCAAGTCATAAATAAAATTAGTCGGTATACAATTTAAGATTAGAAAATAATACTTATGTCAATGCGCACAATTAAACAATTTGCTACAACAATAAATATCAATGCAAAGAATTTGAAAAGAAGAAATATCATTGCAAGAAATTTATATTTTATTGTATGCTTGAAACATATCTAGGCTAAACTGTTTGGTCTAAATGATTTTTGGTATCATTTACAATTAGTACCAGTGGGTGAGTACACCCACTGGTACTAATCAATTTTATTTTATACTATGTTATAGACAGTAGTCTATAACGTAGTATAAAATAAAATTGATTAAAGCTCACTATACCATAAGAATGATAACAGCAATATTTCGTATGAATATTACCTAAGTAATAACAATTAATATTAATATTGAACAAATGTATTTTCTTAAATAGGTAGCATAATAATTACCTTAACATTTCAAACCATACCACTATTTATATTTATCATTGTTTCGAAAGCTAAGTTTAGTTACATATCAATCATTAGATGACGTTGTACGGTGCAAACCTGCATCGCGCTATGGTTTCGTTTTCACGATGCCTATAACTACTAGATTATACTGGGTGGCGCAAAAGTAATGACCCTATTTGGTTCAGCTACAACATCTTTTCTAAATTAGAAAACTAAAATTAGTTTTTCATATATGTATATTTAGGCCATGAAATTTCATCGCATCACGATTTGAAGATGATGTCTTTTAAATGATGACCTCCAGAGTTGATGCACATTTGAGCCCTATTTATGACATTTACCATAACTTGCCGTAACACTTCCTGCGATATGTTCCTTATTTCTTGATGAATGTTTTCTTTTAGGACTGCGAGAGTCTGTGGCTTATTCACATAAACGACAGATTTCAAATAACCCCAAAGAAAGAAGTCGGGACAGGTGAGATCGGGTGATCTTGCAGGCCAGGGTAAATCTCTAAAACGAGAGATAACACGGCCTGGAAAAGCGTTCCTCACTAAGTCCATAGACTCGCGTGCTGTGTGTGCTGTGGCGCCGTCTTGTTGGAACCAGATATGCTCCAGCCCCAATTCATCCAAACTGGGTATCAAGAACTCACGTAACATGGATCTGTAGCGCTCTCCAGTGACAGTTATCGCATTGCCTGCAGCGTCTTCGAAAAAATAGGGTCCGATCACTCTATCAGCACAGACGCCACACCATACTGTAACTTTTAGAGGGTGTAAAGGTGTTTCTTGAATAATGTAATGCGCGGATTTTCAGAGCCCCAGAGGCGAGTATTTTGCTTATTGACATGCCCTGAGAGATGAAAATGCGCTTCGTCACTCATAATCAATTTTGAAGAAAAATCATCCTCTTCAAGGTTGAGGTTCATGACGCGCTGGCTGTACTCTAGACGAGCTCGGTGGTCAGTAGGCAACAGCTGATGAGTCATCTAAGTTTTATACGGAAACATCTTCAAGTCTTTGACCAAAATACGCTGCAGAGTCCGCCTGGAAATTCTCAATTGCGAGGCACGTCGGTCGCCTTGTTGAAATTTCTGGACACTCTTCCACATCTTGGCGCACAGCATCGATATTTTCGGCTGAACGGCCTGTTCTTGGTCTGCCAGACCTAGGTCTGTCCAATGTTGAGCCAGTTGCTTCGAGGCGTATGGCAAAGCGTCGAATTGTGCAACCAATCGGTGCCGGACGGTGGAGAAATCTTCGACGAAATTCACGTTGTGTTTTTATCACAGATGAATTATTCCGTAAAAACATTGACACGATTATTCCACGTTCTTGGGGAGTAAAACGGTCCATGATTATTTTTAGTGAATTTTACATTTATTTACTACGAAAGTTGAAATATCAAAATGACAGGAGATGTCATATAAAAAAAATATAAGTGATTTCTATAGTGCCAGTACTTTTGCGCCACCCAGTATGTATTTATTAAATTTAAAACCTCAGTTTTATTTAATAATAAAATAAAATAAAATAAAGTCGCTTCTGCCACATGAGTAAATACTCGAACAGAGACAGCTGAGTCCAAGCTTCCTTAGAGCGCGCTGCGATAGGTACATTACTACCACTAGCACGGCTATGTGTGCTGCGTGACCTCTCACCGACATTTTTCTTTTTTTGAGAGTGATTGCTGATTGCCTCAAACGACATTTTCGAAACTTTGTCGAACGCTTTCGCAACGTCGAAGAAAAGAGCTCCGGTGCCCTTGGAACGGGCCCTTTTATTGAGGCCGGATAGGATATGCTCCGTGAGGCGGTGCAATTGATGGGTGCACGAGTGTTTGGGGCGAAACCCAAACAAAGTCCCTTAAGCGGGATACTAGAACGCGTTTATAGTTTTCCCAGCGATTTGAGAAGACTGATGGGGCGATAACTAGAGGGGGCGTTACGCAGTTTACCGGGTTTATGAATACCTATGACAACCGCATCTTTCCACGCAGCGGGAAATATTGCGTTTGTCATGGCGCTATTGAAGATAGCTACTATTAAAAGGATAAGCGGGCTGAGCGGGTAAGATCTTAAGGATCTTATTTGAGATGCCGTCTGCCCCGGGGGCACTACGGGGTTTGAGTCGCTTAATAAGCGTTTGCACCTCATCCTCCGTAACGGGCGGGAGGGTTGCGGTGGGAGGGAGAGACGAGAGTCTATCGACTTCGCTATTGACCATATCGACATGGTCTTGAGGGACTGGAAGAGTGCTAGGCGAGCATTGAGACTCGAGGCTGTCGGCGAGGCATTCGGCTTTATCGTCGTCGTCAAAGGCGATCGAGTTGTCGGGTTTGTTAAGCGGGGGCATAGACGTGACTGTGTCCGACTTAAAGGCTCTCGCCAACATCCAACAAGCTTGGTGAGAGGGCGAGATCTCTTTAAGTAGGCCATCCCAATTCGTACCGCGGAGCTCTTGAATGCGCTCTTTAGCAGCGCGCTGCAAAGAGCGCATACGAACTCGGTTGTCCGAAGTGGGATAGGAGTCGTACGCGCGCGTGGCGGCGTTCTTAGCCCTCAATAGTTGCCTCACATCGTCTGGCAATTTGAAACGATGGTCACCCGTCGCTACAACCCGCCGGGACGATTCGCTTATAGCTTTAGTGAGATGACTACTGAGGGCGTCGACCGCGACCACTGTCTCGTGAGGCGAGGCAATGACATCGGGAATTTGGTTTAGTGACTCACTGGCGGTAGGCTCGCGTAATTTCTCAAGCTTATCCCAGTCAGTCACCACCTTAATAAAGGGGGTGGGGTCGGTGGGGGGGCCTAACTGTAAAACAGCCGGCCTATGATCGGAGGAGAGCGCGTGGATCGGTTCTATGGAACGCAACCATAAAGTTATGTTCCTTAGCAACGCCATATCTAACGGGTTGGGGGTGTGGTCATCCACTACCGGATAGTGGGTGGGCTCCATAGGCACTACGATATCGAAGAGCATCGACTCAGCGAGGTGGCTCATCACCCGACCGTTACGGTTGGTTGAGTTACAACTCCACTGAGCGTGTTTGCTATTGAAGTCGCCGGCAATAATGACGGCGCTATCCATAGCAAACAGCGCCTCGAGATCGGGTTATGTGAGAAGCTTATTAGGGGACAGATACGCGGACGCGATAGTGATCGACGGGTGGCCCGTCATGCCTAGCCGACAGACCGAGACCTCCATATCGGATAGCTGCGGGGGATCGAGCGGGACATAGTGAAGCGACCGCTTGTAATAGATAAGAGTGCCGCCACCGCGGTTATCTCTATCATTACGGACAAGGTTGTAGTTAGCCATGCGAGGGTCTCGGATGAATGGTTTTAGGAACGTTTCCTGTACGAGAAAAACATCGACGGCGTGTTCGGTTAGAAAATCGGACACCTCGTCGCGTTGACTACTGAGACCGTTCGCGTTGAAAAACGCGCGGGGAGCGGGGCTTAATTCTTTGAGGGGGCGTATTATTAATTTTGATTTTTTAAGAGAGTCAAGAAGGGACGTGATCATGTCTAAGAGGGGACCGTGATCATTGAATATTGTCGCTATGATCATAGCGGGACAAGCGTCGGGGGAAGAGGCGCCTTCGCGCAACTTCCTCTCCACCTCTACGATCTCGTCCTATTAACGATAAATCTTTACAAGGTCGACAACCGTAGAAACGGAAGAGAAGGTGATCGGAAGGGAATCTACGGTCGCGGCAAACGGATGTTGCGAGCGAGCTTTAGGAGTGACTGCCTTAGGGGTGGGGGTCTCACCGACAGGTTCACGTATGCGCCGCGAGGACAAACCGGTGTAAACCGGCACAGCCAGCGGACAATCTCAGTGAGTGGCACACGTGTTGTTTCGTGTTGTGATAGTCAACTGTCATCGCTCGTAAAATATTGTAGTTATTTGTGTTTTGTTATGTTAGATTTAAATTAGAGTGGTATACTGTAAAATATGGTTAATTGAGTATGAACAATGCCAGAAAAATTAAAATATTGCGTATTTCACATTTTGATCTTAATTTGATTATTGAGTAATGCATGGCAGGTAATTGACAATAAAAGAGATTGTACCGCTCTCTTAATTGATATGACAAGAGCTTTCGATTGTGTCGATCATTCGATTTTATTAAAGCAGTTAAATCATATTGGTATTCGTGGTAACTCATTAAAGCTATTGGAATCATACCTTAGCAACAGAATGCAAAAAACTGGACTAACTGTTTTTAACAAAGATAGCAAATCACTCGAAGTTGTCGAATCATGCTTAGAAAAGATAATTATGGGAGTGCCACAGGGTAGCATTTTGGGACTGTTGTTTTTGATATACATAAACGAGCTACCGCATGTTACTAAACACTTGTGTGTAATGTTCGCGGACGACGCATCAATTTAATTCGGGAGAAATGTAGATGTCAGTCTGGATGACTTTCGAAAGAATATATGTTTGACCTTAAACACATTGACTAATTGGTTCCATTCATTAAATCTAACAGTAAATTTACAAAAAACTCATTGTATTCAATTTAGAAACTACAAAAGGAAACCACTTAACCTGAATACTATGCTTAATAACATAAAAATTGATGAAATCGAAAATATTGAATTTTTAGGCTTAGTTTTAGATAATCATTTTAGCTGGAAACTCCATATTGAAAAAATTTATAAAAATTAATAGCTTTTGCTATGCTTTATCGGTGTTAGTTGATGTATCATCCATTGAGATAGCTATGAATGCCTACTATGAATTGAAACAAATTAAAAAAACACAAATGTTGAAAAAATATTCCACAAGCAGGATTTGAACATGCACCCTTCTGACATACCGGGTCAGGTGCTCTTCCAATTGAGCTATCGTGGTTCTAACCAGCCCGCCGAAATTATTCAACACTATTTACTTTTGACTTTGAAAGCCAAAGGCACCCATTCAATGTCAACAACTACCGTCATTAACACCCGATCATAATATTTTTACAAATACTAAAGATCCGTTAAGAAGTAGGCAAGCTTTTTATGAAATGTTTTGGTTTTGTTTATATAATTTTAATGCAAATTTTGTTGCGAAACAAATTAAAAAAACACAAATGTACACAAGCAAAATTAAATACAAAATAGTAAATAATAATAACACGCTATCATTGACAGGATGACGGTAACCATATTTACGGCGGTTTGACTGAAACAATCTATGTGACATTTTAAATGTCTCAACCCTTTGAGCGACTATATTGTTGACAACATTAAGGAAACTTTGTTTGGTACTGATATTTTTGGTTGCATCTATTTATTTGAGTACCCTGAATGTCACTAACTATATGACGCTGTCTGTATTTACACAAAAGATCTAAAATTATATCCAATTAAAAACTAATTATATTCATAAAATGGAAAATAATAAAAATATAACAAATTGAAAACTTATTCTAGGTTAATGTTGATAACTTTATGAAGTTTATTTTATAATAATAATATTATTTATTTATAAGTGGGAGATGCCCAGCCGAGAATTTCCCAGATATTTGTTTAAAATTCTTGTATTTTCATGGAAAATATGTTGATGTTGTTATTCAGTGCAACCAGGTCATTGTATAGACGGCACATTCTGACAATAGGATTGTAATATAATGTACTATTTTTACAATTTATTTGTACTATTTTTTGTCAGGTGCTCTTCCGATTGAGCTATCATGGTTCTAACCAGCCCGCCAAATTATTCAACACTATTTACTTTTTACTTTGAAAGCCAAAGGCACCGATTCAATGTCAACAACCACCGTCATTAACACCCGATCATAATATTTTTACAAACACTAAAGATCAGTTAATATTGCCTACCAAAACTTTGGACTGTCTGTTGGCTAGGAATTTTAAGTGTTTATTCTTCAATCTTCAAATACTATTTTGAAGCACATGACGCTTCAAAATAGTATCTGAACAATATCTATCTTACTAATTTATAAAATATCCAACTTAAATGCATACCTAATTTTATTAGTATGTTTAACAATATTAAAAAGTGTTTACATACATCATCAGTCAGCGCGTCTAGCATATCAGCATCAGCTTGCAATAGCGCAGGTGCTTGTATTACCACAGACAAGGTCTGTAACACCTCAGGCAGCAGGTCCGGGGTTTCGAGCCTCACTGCTGGCGGCTTGACCAGCAGCGAGCCGACGGCAGCGGCGAGCGCAGCCTCGCCCTCCGACCCGCTGGAGTCGGTACACACGCCGCCCTCGTGCTGCGCGCGCAGCGTCAACAGCTCCTGCTCACATTCAGCTTCACGCGCTCGCTGAGACGCTAAAGCTTCAGCCGACGGCATCGCCAGTATGCCCTGTCATACAATATGACAACTTATGATTTCAGATTGGAAAATAACTTGTGCCATATGAAAACGGTTCAAAAGGAAGCAACTTTGTTTATTAGCTCATGGTGTCGTTATTTGCGTTAGTCTGACAGACTTTAATGCAATAAATAAACGTAATGTAACACTACCGATCCTCTGGCCGACGTGTTGACTGAAATCGGTGGCAATTCATCATCATCATCGTATTCATCGCTCATTGTAGTCAGATAGTTTTGAAGACTGAAATGTGGCCGGTCAGCGGTCTGCAGTTTTTGATGGGAATTGGGAATGATTACGATGTACGATTACACTAAAACTCATACAAAACCAAGAGTTTAAATTTAAAATAGACTGTACCTACTTGTCAGTTTGGCTAACGGTGGTAGGGATGTTCGATCCAAATGCCTTGTATCGATATTCTGGATCAAGTTGGATCGTTACAAACTATATCGATCCTACTGATTCGTTTATTTTTTGTTGGATCCATCCAGAATAGATGATGACATAATTTACATTTTCTTCTATTATCCGTTTTTATAAAAAAATACCACATATTAGATTTTTTGGTGGAGCCATATAAAACACAATTTTATTATAAGTAATACATAATAATTTGATTGTGGCCATGGATATAATAGTATAGATATGTTACGTTCCTAGTAAATTGCGTATGCAAAACGTCGCGCTGCATATAGATAGCTATAAAACTACATTATGGTCACGTGATTCACTAAAGAATGACGAACAAAGATACGGTGAGCGCGAGAGTAAAAGAGATAGAACAGACAGACAGACAGAACGGATTTGGAAAGTAGGTAGAAAATAGACAGAAATAAAACAGGGTGTGTTTGTGTTAAATGAAAAACTGTTTTAACTTTGCAAACAAATTGACTGAGCGACATTTACATTTTAGATATGAAATAATGAAAGTCAAATTAGCGATTCAGTTTTTTCAAAATTCTAAATTCTAAATCATTTATTCAGTTTAGGCTACAAGTAGCTCTTGTGAATGTTACTATGGCATAGGTTCGTAAGTCTACTCTCGGCGGGAGATCTTGTACTGAGAAGCACCGGAAAGATACTCAGAAAGTGTCCAGCTCTTTTCTCCCTTACAGCGTCAAAAATTTTGGAAAGTGCCTTATCATAGCAGGACACTTTCCATTACAAATGAACACAAAAATATAGAAGACAACCACAACATGTTAAAAAAAAACAAAATAAAAAATCTAAGTTAACAAAGGGGTTTCAGTAATTTTTTATCGAAGAGTGGACTTCTTTTTTTTATTAATTCTAAAATTAATTCTTAATTTCAAAATCTATCCAGGATAGACTCACTCTGTTTAATAATTTTTTGCTTATTGGGATAAGATCCTAACAACAATTTTTTTTTGAAGCGACGTTGCCGAAAAAAAAACTCCAAATTACTTATACCCCTTTACATCAGGTAAAAGTTTCAATTTCCTCAATGTCATACAGTACAACTACAGTACTCTAGTAAAAGTCAAAAATTGTTTAAGAAAAACAAAGTCAAACTAAAGTGAATAATACAAAAAATAAGATAATATGCAAGAGCAGACCAGCCTCCACAGGCGTTATCCGTTCACGAGTATGACATATGAATCAGCCAACGCTCCGCTCAACCATAGGGAACGTAACAACCCGACAAACACGCCACCACCGCAGAGACAATAAAGAAAGTATGACACAGTTAAGATACTCTAAATAAAAACTTAATGATATATTTAACGCAACGCTGTTTGTAATCACTAATCAGTATAAAAATTAAATTAAATAAAGTAGAGTACATAATGTGTTTTTTATTATAACCTGGCTGTTTTATCATCTTAATATTCTTTGACTGTATAATAACCTTTTATAAGTAATAAAGACTTCACATGTTTTTTAAACTTACCTAAAGGTAAATCTAGTACAGTACTTAGTATTTTATTGTAATAGTGTAAGTATACCTTGCCCCAAGAAAGAACCAAGAACCTTCTGCAACCTGAACAATGTCATTACAAGTTTTGTCTTATTTCTAGTATTGAAATTGTGTACGTCACTCAGCACAAGCGTTGCTAATGCATTAGAGTTAGAACTCTGTAAACAGTTATTAATTTCTTCGAGATTCAAGGAAACAGCAGCAACAGTCGAATTTATCAAGAATTTTAATGACCTGTTTGACATTTTTTTACATGGATATAAAAAACTTATTTGCCAATAAAAAATGCTTCCGAAATCTTAGAATTCCTGAAAAAAGTGAAACAGTATATTTTGTCGCTGAAAATTTACAGTAAAACGAGACGGGTAATTAGACATCGAATTAAATTCACAAGAAACGGTTAGTGGAATGCAAAGGATTTCTAGTTTGCAATGAGAGTTTAAATAAAGTGGATACTGCAGATTATGCTGCTATTCGAAGGCATCCAGTCTAATTCACTTCGTTGCTTACGCACAATTGCGTTCCACTCTTCTTTTCTGACCTCATTAGAAGGAAACCTATATAAAAAAAGTTGTGAAAAGTTTATTTTAACACTGACGGGGTACAAAAATTCTATATTAGCTACTCCAGACTTTCAAAATCACAGTTCAAACCATCTCTGTACCAAATTTCATTACATCGGTTTAGCGATTTGTCCGTGAAAGCGTAACAGACAGACATACCTACTAACAGAGTTACTGTCACATTTATAATTGTTTCGGCTTCACCTTATTAAAATGTCTTGTCATTATGTCAAAAGACTTACGTACCCGTTGGCCATCTACAAGGCAACATTGTATTTTTTCTATAAAAATTATATCTCAGAGTTTATGCAAAACAATTCGTTTTATTTGGCTCCATTATGTCGGTCAAGACAATAATAGTAAAGTGTATGGACGGAATTATTAACCAAATTCATACCACTAAGTGTGCTATGGTATGATTCACGTCATATTGATACCTACGATGTCACATCTGTTTTTTTAATCTATTTCGTGGTCTTAGCACTTGTATTTTTTACGAAAAACTTAGAAAATAACTAAAAATACTTAGTAAAAACAAATACTTACAAGTGATAAGTGATCCCTTGAGCTTTATTCACTTTAGCACCAGCATTTGTGCACTTTCAAAACACACATGACGGCATTTTAATTATTTTTGTTCAACTGTCACGGACGACTTTGTTTGACACAAACTGATTGCTGCTGATTGCGATACGAGACATTTGGCTTGTAATGAGTTTTCAACTTAAGCTGCGTAGTGACATATCTGCTTCTTGTTTTATATAATATCATTGATTGTGGCCTAAAGCAACCAAGCGAACAAGATGTACCTACTACTTACATAAAAATAAAATGTTATCGTCACAAACTAAACTAAGTAGATACTTAATACTTATGCAGTAATTGACAGTACATTTAAATAGTTATGACGAAATCTACCGCCAAATTACCAGGGGCCCAACCGCCTAACCGATTGCTTTGGCTACGTGTATAGTTTATGACGTCATCTTGTCATCTAGCTAATAGGTATAGGCATATATCGAAAGCTATAGCCTATAGCTTTCGATATTGCTTGCATAGGCTGTACGAAATGACAAGATGACGTCATAAACTATACACGTAGCCAAAGCAATCGGTTAGGCGGTCGGGGGGCAGTTTACCGATCGATCCGATCCTCTATGCATGTGTGTCAGTGCACCAACGGATTGTATGCTATTGTATCGATACAAATATCGGGTGTATCGTATTGCTTTGTATCGATCCACACAAGTATGCGACGGATCGAACATCCCTATACGGTAGCTGTGAACTGTGAATGTTGTCAACTAAAATAATTTAATATCGATTTTATGTGTTACTTTTCTCTATGGATTTTGTCAATATTTTTGTTCTTGGTTCTTTGTGGATTTAATGATTTTCTGAACAAAGCATTGCGTTCATAAAGTAACTTGTTTAAATTGCGTTTGGGCGCTGTGTGTGGATCGTATCGTTCATAATGTGGGAAGAAGGAGGGGCCAGCACGGCCAGCAACAGCATCATCAGCACCAGCAAATATTCTGAGAACTCCAAACACCATGACGCGGTGTTCGGCGAGCTGATGCGGGAGTGCAAGCACAGCGCCCCGGGAGCCCGCCTCTCCGCGCGCTTGCGGACCTCCCTTGAAAGGCAATTATCATATTATTATTAATGTGGGCCTGATATTCAAGTCTTTCAAACTATCATAGCATAACTGATAAATTCCAATATGTTTATTAACAAAATTGTAGGAAGGTCTAATTTAATAAATACTGGTAGTCAATGCTACATACGAATGTAGCATTCCAAACTGAGGCTAAAGTATTTACCGTCTTGATTTTCTTACAATGAGATACCGCTTTGGTACTGATAAAGACTGGATCAAATCACAATTATTATTATAAAATAGGTAAAACTTTTAAGTTCTTTTAACTCTCGTAATATTCATTAAAGCATGTTTTAGTTTTGTCTTCTAAAACATCAACAGCAGTGACAATATTGGGTTTCTAAAAGATAAATAAGAGTTTACTCACAATGTGTGATGATGGATGATGGTGAGTAATCTCAAGTTGTAGTAGCTCAATGTAGTAGAACCAAAGTTACGATCACATTTCTACGAAATCACTCTTACAAATATTACAACCTACAATGGACATTGGGCTTAAAGTGTCGATCACTGGTGGCTTCCCTGACTAACACGTAACAGTTACAGGATCACACTGTTACAACCCTACTCACAAATTGTATATATAGAAGGCGAGCGGAAAGATGTTACACATCAATAATAGTCTCCCTCCAACCATGGACCCTGTAAAGTAGTGCACATCAGAATAACATTAAAGAGGAATGCACAAATTAATTGTGTGTAGATTTGTATAGACAAATTATCATGGGCTAGCAGACAAGAGTTCTGTTGGCCAGCCACAATGCTGGGTGTGGTTGGTGATGTGTGGCTGGCCTTGGTGCGCAGGATGTGCCCGCCGGAGCGGCGCGCGGTGGTGTGCCGCACGGCGGAGGGCTGCGCGCCACTGTTCGTGGCGTGCAAGCGCGGCAACGTGGAGCTGGTGGAGTACCTGGTGCACGTGTGCGGCGCGGAGCTGGAGCAGCGCGGCGTGTACGAGGTGTTGGACGACCGCTCCGTGCACTCGGTCACGCCGCTGTGGTGTGCCGCGGTGGAGGGGCGGCTGGAGCCACTGCGCGTGCTGGCGGACGCGGGCGCCGACGTGAACGCGTGCAGCGACAGCGGCTCCACGCCCGTGCGCTCCGCCTGCTTCATGACGCACCTGGACGTGGTGCGCTTCCTGGTGCAGCGCGGCGCCGACGTGCACCGCCCCAACCACAACGGCGGCACCTGCCTCATCAACTCCGTGCAGTCCGTGCGCCTGTGCACCTTCCTGCTGGAGCACGGCGCGCGCGTCAACGCGCAAGACATACAGCACAAGACCGCGCTGCACTACGCCATCCAGGAGCACCGCGTCGAGACCGCGCGCCTGCTGCTCGACCACCACGCCGACCCGCACCTCGCCTCGCGCGCCGGCGACGACGCGCTGCGCACCGCCTGCCTTAAGGTCCATATTAACTGTTATTTTTATTTATTACTAGCGGCCCGTCCCTGCTTCGCACGGGTAAACTTTTTTTTTTATTAAGACTATGTTACTCAGCGCTAATGTAGCATTCTAATGGTGAAAGAATTTTTTAAATTGGTCCAGTAGAAAGTGGTTTGTATGGGAAAAGAAAATTGTTGTTTTTACTATTCTCCTCATATTTTTTACGTTTTTTCTCTCCATAAGAACCTTCCTCAGACTTCATCAAACACAACTAAAAAGAAATCAGCCAAATCGGTTCAGCCATCCTCGAGCTTTGCGATTCACTTTTATTAATATAGATTATTATTTTGCCAGGCAAGCAGTTGCCGCAACTGGTAGTGCCTGTATCCTGGTAATCGTAATATATTGTAGTATCATTTTATGTTTTTTAAATATGTATATGTTGGAGGCTTAGGCAAGGCCTTCTGGGAACTTATTTATTTATTTATTTATTTATTCTACTATTTTACCACTCTGTTGCAATAAAATGTTTATAGCGATTGCTGTTAGCAACCGAGAGTACGTAGTTTGGCCATAGAGGTCACAATACCCATTTAATATTTTATAGGTCTCAATCAAGACTCCACGGCTCCTGCGGTCTTGCAAATTTGTAATGTTAAGCGCATCCAACCGGTCCTCATATGTGATTATATGATTGATTTAGTACAAGCTTAAAGCGAAAATTTTAAACGCCAACGGTGATCACCATGTGATATAACCAGAGGAGAGTGTTCTCTCCTCGCTCGCTGTGCGTGTGTGTCGCGTGCGCGTTGACGTGCGACGTGGGTTGCAGGGCGCGGCGCAGGTGGTGTCGCTGCTGGCGGCGCGCGTGCCGTACTCGGCGGAGCGGCTGGCGGACGCGCACGAGCTGCTCGGCGCCACGCAGTTGGACGAGTTCAACGACGTGGCGGCGGCGCTGGGGGCGTGGCGCCGCGCGCTGGCCATCCGGCACACGGGCGGCGGGTACATCGAGAAGCAGCCGGACGTGCGCGGCTGGCCGGCGCTGGAGGGCGCGCGGGAGTTCGCGTCGGGCGCGGAGCTGGACGCCGCCGCCGCCGACATGGACGCGCTGCGCACGCAGGCGCTGCTCGTGTGCGCGCGCGTGCTCGGGCCCACGCACAAGGACACCGTGCTGCGGCTCATGTACAGGTAGCCGCACACCGACACACTCCAACCGATCAGACAATGGGGCCAATCAGTGTACACGGAACCTGCGAGGCTTTCATATGGTTCATCTCTAATTGATATTGGAAAAAATTACATTTAACAGTTTTAGGGGCAATCTTCTACGCGTGCTTCCAGTTATCTACTATGTTACTATTGGAATGCTAAAAGTTATTATTAAAGGTTTTGGTTCTGACATTGTTGCTGTCTACGTTTGTTGCATTCTACAAGGTTTGATTCTGGGACCCTTATAATTCGTCCTCTTTTTAAGCAATATTTAGCGAGTGTTTTCACAATAATCTAAAACTTTACTAAAACCCCAATCTGCAAAACAATGCAAAAGCAATATCTTATTTGTCGAACTATTTTGTTTTCAAACATGCGTATATGCGAAATATAATATGGTTGTGTGGGGCGGCAGGGGCGCGGCGTACGGCGACGCGTTCCGCTACCAGCAGTGCATCGACCTGTGGATCTGGGCGCTCGAGATACGCATCCAGAAGGACTCGCTGCTCTACGCAGGTACGCTTACACCCGTAACTAGCAACCCTCAGTTCGGAATATACTTTACATTATTTTGGATTTTGCATATACAATCTATACAACGTTAGTCGGAACGGGGGCACTGTTGAAAAATCTAAATAGGTTTGATGCTCATGTTGTGAGAATTTTATTGAAGTGTCACAGAATGTCGTTCTTCATACAAACAAATAATAATTTCAAATATTGACACTGCAGTTCACTAAAAAGGTAAAAATCCATTTCTGCCACTAAAGCAATAAATGTGCGCAGAGGGGAATTTCGAACAACTGGTGAAAAAGTTTCGTAGTAATCAATGCCTGAAGCTTGGCTAAAGCCTCTAGCAACAAGCCTTGCTTTGTACTTCACCACTTTGCCTTCGGCATCCTTTTTTATTTTATATACCCATTTCCATGGTATAACCTTCTTGTTGGGTTTTTTAACTAACGTCCATGTCTTGTTTTTAGTCAATGAGTTAATCTAATCTTGCATAGCAGACTGCCAGTTTGCACTATCTTCTGCTTTAATAGCTTCAGCAAAGCTTTGGTTCACTAGTAATAGCAGCATTACAATCAAAATTAGTTTAATTTCTCTTATCTAACCTACTTCGAAGTGGTATTTTTAAAGTAATAACTATCAAAATGAATATGTGAGCAAAGCCGCGAACAAAAAGCTAGTGCTATAATAGTAGTTACAAGATATTGGACCGGTTATCCAAAGGTCGTGGGTTCGATTCCCACTCGAGCTTTCTAAGGCTGGTTTATTTTTTCTAGTAAAATTTTATCTTGTAGTTATTATTCTTAGTCAAATAATTTTTATTTTTTGTTTTTTCTCGAAAATTTGTGTATAATCTTTAGTTTAGAAATATAGATATAATTAGAAAATAGACATGTGGATATTTAGCTTATAGTAGTTATAAAGTGATCATATTGTTAAATGAGCTGTTTAACTCCCTGAAATAGTAAATAAATAAATATAAATGCAAGCTGTAACAGTAACGGCCTGGCCGCGACTTTTGGGTCAGGCGCTTTAGGCCGCTTTAGCGACTGACTCCTTGGCAAAAACCGCTCGCCGCTGCCGCCGGCCGGCACATTCATAGCGTGCTTCATACATTTTGTACATTGGTTTTTACCGCTCGCAGCGGCAAAGTCATGGCCGGGCACTGACTTACCTCCCCGCCTCCCCGCAGACACGTGCCACACGGCGTGCGCGCTGACGCGGCTGATGCTGGACGCGCGCGCCGGCCGGCTGGAGCGCGCGCGCGACCTGCCGCGGCACGCCGACGTCATGCGCGTGTTCTCGCTGCTGGCCGACAACCTGCCCGGTATGTACCGCCTGTACCGCCTATACCGCCTATACCGCCTATACCGCCTATACCGCCTGATGGGATTCACTTAATCGCCATGATGCATAACATACTTAAAACATACTTAAAAACCTATAGTTCCATGAATCGGTACATATATGAGATAAATAGTTTAGCGAATATATGTAGGCACATAATTGATAAGTTTTTTTATTTTTTTTTTATTAAGATTATGTTATGACAATTACAAACTAATATTAATTACATTAGTGGGATGACAACAGCGCATTTCATGACACAGGGCACAACAATTTTAATGATTCTAGTTATGTATCGAATAAGGACGTCCGCATTTCGTTCGGATCTCAGGCTGAACGCCGTCTCGCCAGCCTACTAAAAATTTCATAATTATTCCAATTTAATAATTGGATGGATGGATTGGATGTACAATTAAAAAAATAGAAATGTGAGGCATTCGTTTGCAGGTCTTTTAAACAAAAAAATAATACCAATTATTTCTTATTTACGTCAAGTCAGTATCCTTTTTTGGTAACTTTTTCCACTTAATACAAGTACTACATTAAAACGTAATCGTGTATAAGAGCAGATCGGAGCTAGTGGTATTCCCGTGTATAACGCGTGCGTGCAGAGAGCCGGCAGGCGCTGGAGGTGCGGCCGGTGCACAAGAAGCAGGCGGAGACGTTCGACCGCACGCTGCGCTGCGTGACGCACCTGCTGCAGCTGCTGCTGCGCACGGCGGCGGCGGGCGGCGAGCGCGCCGGCGTGGCGGCGGCGGCGCGCCGGCTGGTGGCCCGCGACGTCCGCAGCGCGCACACCGGCGACACGCTGCTGCACCTCAGCGTCTCCTGCCTCAACGTCATCCGCTCCACCTACTTCGCGGACGAGCTCTCCGCGCCGGTGCGTTCCCTATTTATTCACAAAGAAAGCTTGTGCTTTAGCAGTGGAGACGATAAATGAGCCGGTGATAACTTCTCTTAATCCGGCTCGTAGGGCCAAAAGATAGATTTATGTGGTGTAGTGAGAGTAAAAGAATACAATTTTGAGATGACACGTGACAGTCGACCATTGCTTACCGAAATAGGATAAAATATGAAAATTAAATGCTCAATTTACTTAAAGTACAAAAATAGTCTGAGCCGGAGGCCGGAACCTCCTTTTAGACTTTATAGAATGTAGCGGAGTATACCGCGTCGTGTAACGCGTGTAACGCGGGTGCCGCGGCTGTTGCAGCCGATCTTCCCGTCGGTGGACGTGGTGCAGCTGCTGCTGAGTTGCGGCGCGGACGCCGGCGCCCGCAACAGCGCGCGCTCCACGGCGCTGCACGTGGCGGCCGCGCCGTACAACTTCAGCTCCGAGCTGGTGGAGGCGCTGCTGGCCGGCGGCGCGCACCTGGACCAGCCCAACCGCTTCGGCGACCTGCCCGCCGACCTGGTGCCGCTGCACCGCGCCAGCAAGGTACGAGCCACAGCCCGAGTCTCTCGATTGACGCAGCGGACGTCCTTAACGTTCGTGAATGTGCATGAGCGTTGGCAAACAAAACACAAATTCTCTCAATTCCGCGAAAAATGTTACCAAAGTCCCACATTTTTATTGATACTCGAGAGGTCGAGGGAGTTCAAGAGAAAACGATTGCTCTTCTTCTTAATTTTTATTGAACTGTCAAATATTCAAATACACTTTTTTAATCAAGATGCTGGTGAGAATGCAGCTATGGTCCTACTGGATTACTCTCGCGCATTTGATACCGTTGACCCCTTACTGCTTCTGACAAAACTTAGGTACTATGGCTTTGATGATGCTGTAATCAAGTGGTTTTCGAGTTATCTGACAGGTCGTTGTCAAAAGGTAGAGGTTACGCAGCACGATGAAATTTATTGTTACTGGTACTAAATCACAGATCGCAAAGACCAACAGCCAAGCACTTGTTGACATCAAAATTAAAGCTGATAAAGTTGAGCACGTAGACGAAGCTCGAAACCTGCGAGTTCTGTTTGATGGTAATTTCAAGTTTAAGAAGCACGTATCGGATACAGTCAGTGTTTTTACAGGTTGAAAATGTTATACCAGATACAAGAGTATTTAGGCGTTGAAGTGAGAATTCACCTCTGCGAGACTTTAATCTGGTCCAAATTGAAGTACGTTGACACAGTGATCGGAGGATGTGTTCTTGGTCGTACTAAAAACCTGTACAGCGAGTGCAGAGTGCCTGTGGTCCCGCGGTAAGTAGCTAAAGCACTCGTTTCATGGGAATCAGAAACGACGACGGTACCACCACCGCCCGGGCCCGACACAATATCGAAAAGTTCGTTTTCGACATTGACACGAAGTTAGCGCCGCCCAAAGTCGGCTACGGAGGTGGTCAAATGTATATTATCGTCATATACAGCGGTGGACTTATAATTAGAAACGCTTCATATGAATTATGAAAGTTTGGAAGTCCACATACAATATTCGTGAAAAATGTATAGATTCAATATTTAATAATCATGCAACAATATAGCCACTCAATACGAATACTCATAAAATACATAAAAAAACAAAGCTATCTAAACTTCAATCATAAAAAGAGTTTAAAGCTTACATAGCTAATTTTCTGTCACTGGCCGCTTGGACGCCTAATTAGAAACATGCACGGCACATTCCATTTTTGAAATTGAAAAAAATAAAACTTCTTTCTAAGCTATTTCTATCGTTTTGGCGGCAACTGAACATCAAATTGGAATTTCGTTTAAAATGGGCAAAAATAAAAGTTGTAACGCGTCAACTAGGCAAATAATTGTTAATTTGCACGTCGACCAAAAATGGACGTACAGGAGAATAGCTGATCATTTAAAATGTTCTGTAAAGAAAGTTTTAAATGCTATTGACCATTATAAAAGAAACGGAACTATTGAAATTTTTTTTAGAAAGGCTCGGCCGAGGAAAACTCATTTTACGTTATCAATTATTCGTGTTATAATAAATAGTTTAAATCAATATCATCTTTTAGTTATTTATCACAGCATCTCTGGTGTCTCGTACATGTATAATGTTAAGTTCCGTTGGTAGTGTTTCTAATTATATGCCCACCAATCTCTTCGTAACCAGCGTAATAGATATAATTTAAATTTTCCAATTGTAAATAATAATTTATATTACAAGAGTGCTTATATATGGTATAAAAGTGTTTTCACACGACCTGCTCGACAATGCCTCATTATATATCATGCAAACCTTACTCAAAGTAAATCATTATAGCCCTTGTCTTTTGCCGGGGTGTAATGTTGTACTGAATTTCATTATAACCCGCCGGGCAGTAATGTGATTCTCACTTCTCTTATTCTTATTGTTATGCATTTAAAGTCTAATTTCGTAAAAATCGCGCGGCGCGCGGCTGCTGCAGCTGCTGGTGGCCGACGGCGAGGAGGTGGACGGCGGCGCGCGCCGCGCCTCATTTATTTGAAAATCGAACTTATTCGAAAATCGAGCTGGCCACGCCACGGCAAGCCGAACGAAAAAAAATCAATACTTAAAACAAAAGCCGCGAGTATTTCAATACGGTGCAATCAGTATCAGACAACACTGCAAAAGAAGATAGAATAAAACATTAAGAAAATGTCGAGTGACGAAAGTGATTTTCTAGTAGCCTTGGTTTTTATTGTCTCGCAAAAGGTGAGAAAAGTAGAGTATACTCCTCAGGGATAAAACTGATTTTGCCTTGGGCGCGCTTAAATCCTTCACTGCTCTCAGGACTCCATTTTGATTCCCTCGCTTCGCTCGGGAATCTACTCATAACCCCCTCGCTACGCTCGGGAGTTAAATCTGGAGTCCTTCGTTACGCTCAGGATTCAATATCGCGCCCGTGACATAATACAGTGCTTTATCCCCTTGGTGTACAATCTGCTATTAATCATTTGCCAACTGACATTAAAGCTTTAGATGACCATAATATATTTAAGCATAAATTGAGAATATGGTTGCATAATAATGTATTTTACACCATTGGTGAATATTTTAATTTTAAAACGGTTTAAGGTACAATGTATAATTATTACTTAAATTCTAATAAAACATGCATTTCAAACAAATTGTCGCCTTTTTACGTAATATGAACTGTACAAGTGAGGCATTCTCTCATTCATTGGGATAGATTCCGTTTTCACTGACGCACTTTTACCTCACGGGACGGCCGGTGAGGGGGAGAGGGAGGTGCCTGTGTTCCTGCAATGCGCCTGCCCCCGCCCCGCCTGCCTCACTCCTGTGCTTCGGTCTGTTGAGTGTACACGCATACCTGTTTTGTTTCTGAGATAATTATTTTTGACACTTGCGAATTTTCTGGTTTATTGTATCTGCATATCACGACTATCCGACATATCCGTTAATTCAAGCCAAGGGGCTTGAATTAACGGATTAAGATTTGCTGCAATAAGATTGTGCCTGTTTTTCTCCATCGGATAATAAGGTAGGTCAACATTATTTATTATTTTACTTTGATTTGTTTAGAATTATATTATTTATAGTTTTTTTCTTTAAATATAGTTGATTTTACTTGCATTGACTACAAGGATGCATGCAATACAACTGATTAACTGATTATTAAGGCCCGTATCGCAGAACAACACTCAAGAATGGATCTAGTTTCAAAACTGATTTCAGGCGCAGATTTTATTTTAGGAATTTAAAACTAGATTCGAGATCAGCACTCAGCCGAGTATTGATTTTCAATCATGAATCTAGTTTTGAGTTGCTTTCAAAAATAAATGGGTTCGAAGATTAATGGCATATGAATCAGTAGCCATTTTGTTTTTTTTTTTCTAAAATGTTGACGCAGTCTATAATCTATGTGAATCGATAGAAGAAAACTAGATAAGAAAACTAGATGATCAAAAAATGTAAATAACATTTTGCCGTAACATCACCGGTTAAAAGGTTATAGATAGAAAGATGTTAGGAATTTTAAGTAACTCCATCATTTTTGTTTTCTTATTTTAAGTCAGCTAGTGTTTTTAATCCTACCTACTACCAATATTTTACTAATATGCTAATACAAAAATTTATAAAAATAAAACACATAAAGGCTTACAATCAATTAAATTCAATAAACATCAATTTAAAGTGATTATCACTTGAAATAAGAAAAATATCTATATATTTTTGTTTACTTATACGTTTGTCATATCTGAAAAGTCGTAAAAACAATTTTTTCAAATGTATTTTGACATTATTTAATCGTGAAATATATTATTTTCAGTGGTGACTCCGGTCACAAAAATCAATATATCTTTTTAACCGATGATATAACGGCAATTGATATAAGAACGATACAACTTGGGCGTCTTTAAAACCAGGGCAAACAGGCATCTTTTACTGTCTGCGCGTGCTCCATCTTCGTCCCCATTGTCGCTTTCCATCAGGTGAAATCGGGGACAAACACGCAGTCACCAATAATATATATATACATATATCGCAAAATGTTATTTACTTTTTTGATCACCTAGTTGCCTTTTATAGATTCACATATATTTTAGACCGCGACACCATTTTCGTAAAAAATCAAAATGGCGCCCAATTCCATAGGCCATCTTCCATACTAAAATCTTCGAAACTACCTTCCTACAAAGATTCCATTCAACAATTTTATGACCGACAATTTGTTTGAAATGCATATTTTATTAGAATTTAAATTTCTGTAATACTCCGAATATATAAATTGTAAAGTTCAGGTTAGCACCTACTTATTCCAATTAACATTATTTTTTATAAACTGATGCTGGGACAAAGTTGTCCCAGAAAAAAAATTGTCGTAAGGAAGTCTCCAGTTCATGTCTCTGTTCTTCGTACTTTAGGTGAATAGGCACTACCTATTCCTATCACTGCTAATAAGGTAAACTATTGGTACCTACTGTATTTATTTTTTACAACTTGTATACCCAGCTTTACGCAATAAAGATTTTCTGATTTGATTCACCACTGTATGTTCGTAATATGTATATATGTATATCGTTAATTATCGTCTTTAACAATAATAATATTGTTTACTTATTCAATTTGAATGAAATCGAGTTAAACTCCTCCCTCCCTCCGGCTGGTGTCGCAGGTGCGGGTGCTCCGCCACGTGACGCTGGCGTGCCTGGCGGCGCGCGCGGTGCTGGCGGCGGGGCGCGACGTGCCGCCCGGCGTGCTGCCCGCCACGCTGCTGGACTTCCTCGACCTGCACCGGCCCTAGGTATACCCCCCCACCTCCCCCCCCACACCCACGTCGGCCGGCGCGTTGCCCGCCACGCTGCTGGACTTCCTCGACCTGCACCGGCCCTAGGTATACCCCCCCACCTCCCCCCCACACCCACGTCGGCCGGCGCGTTGCCCGCCACGCTGCGGGACTCCTCGACCTGCACCGGCCCTAGGTATACCCCCCCACACCCACGTCGGCCGGCGCGTTGCCCGCCACGCTGCGGGACTCCTCGACCTGCACCGGCCCTAGGTATACCCCCCCACCTCCCCCCCCACACCCACGTCGGCCGGCGCGTTGCCCGCCACGCTGCTGGACTTCCTCGACCTGCACCGGCCCTAGGTATACCCCCCCACCTCCCCCCCACACCCACGTCGGCCGGCGCGTTGCCCGCCACGCTGCGGGACTCCTCGACCTGCACCGGCCCTAGGTATACCCCCCCACACCCACGTCGGCCGGCGCGTTGCCCGCCACGCTGCGGGACTCCTCGACCTGCACCGGCCCTAGGTATACCCCCCCACCTCCCCCCCCACACCCACGTCGGCCGGCGCGTTGCCCGCCACGCTGCGGGACTCCTCGACCTGCACCGGCCCTAGGTATACCCCCCACCTCCTCCCCCACACCCACGTCGGCCGGCGCGTTGCCCGCCACGCTGCGGGACTCCTCGACCTGCACCGGCCCTAGGTATACCCCCCCACCTCCCCCCCCACACCCACGTCGGCCGGCGCGTTGCCCGCCACGCTGCGGGACTCCTCGACCTGCACCGGCCCTAGGTATACCCCCCCACCTCCCCCTCCACACCCACGTCGGCCGGCGCGTTGCCCGCCACGCTGCGGGACTCCTCGACCTGCACCGGCCCTAGGTATACCCCCCCACCTCCCCCCCCACACCCACGTCGGCCGGCGCGTTGCCCGCCACGCTGCGGGACTCCTCGACCTGCACCGGCCCTAGGTATACCCCCCACCTCCCCCCCCACACCCACGTCGGCCGGCGCGTTGCCCGCCACGCTGCGGGACTCTTCGACCTGCACCGGCCCTAGGTATACCCCCCCACACCCAAATCCTTGCGTTTATACCGAAATATAAAATGGGTCAAAGGGCACGGCAAATTTTGATTGTTGTCGAAAGCGTACTATCGTCGGTAAGATTTGATGTGACAACTTTAGTCATTAATATAATACGAATATTTAATGTAACTATTTAACTTATATCACATAATCACTAAACGTAGTCTTAAAGTAAATTTAAAATAACTAAAACTGATTCATAAATCGTTTCAGGAAACGCTCTACCACTTTTGATGCTAATTGTATTTCAGTACGATCACCGAAGCCACTCGTGATGTTACTCTGCCATCACCAACCTCTCTCTCCTACCTATCCCTCCACTGCAGCAGTGTCGTAGCCTTCAGCCGCCTGCTCATTCGCTCCCCGACTGAGAAAATTAAATACAATCAACCGAAAATTGAACACAACCCTGTTCTAAAACATTGTTTGATTTGTCGAAAACAAGAATTTGAGACTATAGTCTGCAACAAAAGACGCTGAACATTTTAATACTTTGTTGAAACAACTAAAAATGTAACAGGCGCTTGTCAACTCTTAGTGTAATGATAATGACACATTACTAATGTGATCAGCTGCTTTTGTTGGTGACCGTACGTACCGAGTCCGGTTGCTATTGAAGATGTAGCGATACTTACGCACTTCGAAATCAATACAGTGATCTCATAGCCCTCGGAAGAGCGGCCCCTGTTCTCTAAAAATGTAATCTCGTCGGAAACTGGTTGAGCTATTTCTGAATTTGTAAACTAAATAAATAACGACCTTTTCTTCTTACACCTGTTCTCATGTATTTTAGAATAAACTAACTAGGTATATATAACCAAGAAAATATGAAGTAGGCGCCAGTGCAATATAAAGACAAGTAGCGGTAAATTGGTTTTACTACGCCATATCGAATGCCAGCTGATCGGTGACAATTAACCGAAAACCCAATATATCGACATGCCATTTGATCGAAATTTCAATACACCGATTTTTATTAGATCGCTGTGACATTAAATCGAAATTTCAATAAATCGATAATAAATCGTTTATAGAGTATATAGAGTTATTAATGTATTTGTTTGGTCATAAATGTTAAGATTAGTTAAGTTGAAGAGTCTATTTTTATTTGTTTGTCCTGTGTTGACATATAAATATAATTTTACTGCTAAGATTCTGGGATTTTCATTATTTATTTAAAAAATCCTGCCTTTGATAATTCACACATCGATTATCTAGCTAGGCATTCGATTATTTGCAATTCGATCTTATAAAATATCGAAAATTCCTGCCTTCGATAAATTTATAGGATTTTTTTGTCAATTGACACATCGATCACCTAGCATTCGATTATTTGCAATTCGATCTTATAAAACATAGATCTAATTAGCTTTGATCTATTGGCCTAACGAGCTATTGATCTATCGATTATTTGTTATTCGATCAAATGGCATGTCGATATATTGGGTTTTCGGTTAATTGTCACCGATCAACTGGCATTCGATATGGCGTAGTAAAACCCAGTAAATTATAAGTATACATAAAAAGAGTTCACACTTTCCGCTGATATCAGTACTCTATTAGTCATAGTAATGTATTATTATTATATTGGTTAAGGGTAGTTGACTTATCGCAATAGAAAATACTTATTTTTATCATTACACTGATAGGTACTCTTTATTTATTGTAATCAATGGCCTCTCATGACAGGTGCAACCGTGAACTGTGTGTGCTTCCGTCGCTCAAAGCTTTGGAGGCGACATAATAATTTAATTTTAGAAAATACAACAAGCAGCTGCCCTTTATTACGTATGTTCTAGGCTCTTTCTCAAAATTGTGATATTTTGTATTTTTTTTGTTTTGCTAGTCTTAATGTGATTATTATCTGAACAAATTATTGACTATGGTTACTTGGGTGATTTTAGACTGTGAACAGTATTGATATCGATCTCACATGGTTCCTTGATCAAGCTATCGAGTGGGCGAGCCGGTCGTTCATGCTCTGCTCGCGGCGTCCGGACCGGACCGGCGGGCGCATGCTCGCATGCTCACCGCTATATTCATGTGTTAACGATTGTAGATGTGTATCCTATTGTAATCTCAATGATGTAGTAAATTAAACTAAATATGGTTCAAAATATTGTTTCATTTATTTATCTATGTACAAAATAAATTTCAAAATAGTACAATAAAACTTATGATTAATTGTAATACAACGGTATAAAATATTTAAAAAAATCAGTGTAAAATTAGAAGAGATCTTACAGATTCCTACTTATAAAATACAATGACGCTTCTAACTTTAAACACTAGTAAGGACTGCGGTGCATGCGATTTTGACTTTGTAGTCGAACGTAGTAGCGGTTTTTTAAATTATTATTTTTCAAATTAACACGTTAAATTCCCCATACAAAATTAGTATGGCCGCGCGGCATCAAATAAATATGGACGAAGACATTTCAAATAAAATATATGACACTTGTCACTTACGGACGGCGCACCCTAAAGGCCTACGCAGACCGGGACGGCGGCATGGCAAAGGATTTAAATTTTTACAAAAAAGTGGTAAAAGTTGAATTCATTTAGAAGTGATGGATTCCGAGGAAATTTCATTTCCGGCGATTGAAGCACTCGGCTACCTAAATTGTAAAAATAAGCTTAAACCTAGAAGCGTCGCCAAAAACTTTAAAGCATATAAAAGCACTTATAATTAATGGACGGATTGGTCATGATGAGATCCGCATGTACGAGTAGTCGTGGGTTAATACGAAGATTATGTTTATTGTATATCTATGTGCTGCAATAACACCGGCTGTCGATTAGCATTAGATGCTTCGTCTACGTAAGGAATCAAAGATTGCAGGGATGGTAGCTTCGATGTTTCATTAAAATGAAACATCGTATACGAGCAAAACAAATGATAGCAGCAAAATTAAATATAAAGATAGGATAGCTATGAGAAGGTAGTAGTGTTGAATCTGGAAATATTTATAAACGGGTCGAAATAAGTTGAAAGATTTACGGAGTTACAGATAGACGAATTATAGATCATCGTCATCGAAGTCAACCGTCACTCGGTTTGTATTATTTGCCGTCATAATATGTATAGTGAAAGCTGTTGCTCCAAATATGCAGGGCCATGATTGCATAAATGCGACAATTTCGATGAATTCTGAATAAACTGTTACCCGTTTCTGTTCTCTAAGTTTTGGGTAATCAAAGCTAATTTAGGCAACGGTTGCTGACGTAAACCTGAACACGGGTATTAAAGTGGTGAAATTGCCGACTGAGTGTTAATTGGATGTCAATTGATGGTACGCTAGTAGTGCAGCGCGGCGAGGGCGGCGGCGGCCAGCAGCAGCGCCGGCGCTCGGTGCGCATGCGCAGCGCCGGCCTGCGGGCGCCGCGCCGTGCGCCGGTGCTTGTCCACGATGAAGATGCGCCCGCCCATGCCTGCGTCCATACACATTTACGTTATGCTACTATCTCTGGCGACGGATAATACATTTAATAATTAAGTAATTGATAAAACTTTTGCAACAAAAATTACATGGCGGACTTAACGTCTGAAGCATTCTCTACCAATCAACCATAGGGTGGTGCAGAAATTACATGTTAGGTGCAATTATGTGATGC
This sequence comes from Eudonia truncicolella, assembly GCA_949315975.1. Classification (NCBI taxonomy): domain Eukaryota; kingdom Metazoa; phylum Arthropoda; class Insecta; order Lepidoptera; family Crambidae; genus Eudonia; species Eudonia truncicolella. The sequence continues at coordinate 12,907,733 of OX438847.1, read as the reverse complement.
CAAAAATAATATATAATTACTAAAACGCACAATCAATAAATCGATGCTAAACCTAAATGTGAACATAAAAAATACGACCGGGCTAAAGTTAATGGTGTTCTTCATTAATGTAGCGCTCGCAACTTTTGAATAAATCGCTCGTGAATGACACGAAGGAACCTGAGCGGTGCGTACCTGCGTGCGTGTAGCTGTTGTAGTAGACGAGGTCGGGCCACGAGGCGTTGGGCGCCACGAGCAGGTCGGCGGGCGCGCCTTCGCAGCGCCACGCCAGCGAGCGGTTGAACGCGCGGAACGACAAGTGCTCCGCGTCGCGCCGCCGGTCCGCGCCCGCCGCGTGCGCGCCGGCGCACAGCCCGCCCGCTGCACCATCATGCACACGGCTCTCATCAAAATCACTTAGCAAGTCTGACCGAATATTTTAACACCTTGAGTGCGATTTTTGAACCGGTACTATCGTTGTTCCTTTGGATGTGAGACATCTATAGCCGCGGGTAACACCGATTGTTGGCGTGGCGACGCACAGTGGTCTGGAAATTATGTTTCATATACATAGGATTTTTTTTTATATTAAACTTCGTTTTTGCTTAAACTTTTCTAACGTTTATTATTCCGCTTTTCTTTATATAGAAATTTATTTTGGTTTCGCGTAACTATTACTGAGAAATATATTTTTTTACATATGCAATGTATGAAAGGAAACTTATTAAGTCGATTTTATTAAAAGTCCTTGGAACTGTCAAGCTACAGCTTACATGATATTACTACTCGACCAAAAAAGATCTTACTTTTACAAGTACCAAAACCACGTGCGTCCCCGTTCAAAACAGAAGTATACATAATACACCATAATGAACTAGCTCGAGTTCCTTTTTAGAATGTAGAACATAATATACGATAATATACTGTATGTATGACTTAATCAGAAGCCATGTCTGTTTCATCCGCCAATTCTAGTGTAATATTTGGTGACCCCGACGTGATACTATGTTGTGCACACATTGCATATGTAAAAAAAATTCTCAGTAATAGATACGCGAAACTAAAAGAAATTTCTATATTTATTAATGTAATGAAAAGCGGAATATTAAACGTTAGAAAAATTTAAGTAAAAACAAAGTTGAATATAAAAAATTCCTATGTATATGAAACATAGTTTCCAGACCACTGTGCGACGCGTCGCCGGCGCCACCCTAACTGAAGTCACTGATTAAAAGAATTGAGTTGTCGCAATTGAAAATAAATGTTTATTACATAAAGTCATCATTTTCTGCCGTAATGCCGCGTTCGTGGATCTAGAAAAGGCCTATGATAGAGTGGTGAGGAAGGAATTGTGGTCAGCATTGTCCGTGAACGGTGTGAGCAGTGTCCTTATACGAGCATTGCAATCTCTTTATAGGGATTCTAGTGCTTGTGTAAGAATAAACGGGGCATACACTGAATGGTTTAATATCGAAAAAGGTGTTAGACAGGGATGTGTAGCGTCACCGTGGCTGTTTAATCTGTTCATGAACAATAGCTTGACAGATTTAAAAGAGAATGAAAGTGGGTTGAGAATGAATGAGTTACTCGTCAAATGTCTTCTCTATGCGGATGACCAAGTACTACTTGCGTCTTCGGCCGACGAGTTGCAGGAGATGGTAACGGCTATGGGTGGAACTTTTGTTAGAAAGGGAATGAAGATGAATGTAAAGAAGACGAAAGTGATGGTGTTTGAAAGAGATGAGGCAGTGACAGACTGCAATATTGTGATTGGGGATGAACAAATTGAACAGGTGAATGAGTTTGTGTAAGTTTCAAAGTGTGTTTCAAAGTTTACAAGAGATGGAAAGTGTGAGAGTGATATTGAAAGAAGAGTGAATGCTGGAAACATGGTGAATGGAGCTTTGCACTCCTTTATGAACAGTCGGAAGGTGTCTAACAAGGCTCGTTTGGCTGTGCATAGGGGGGTGTTGGTTCCGACACTCATGTACGGAAGTGAAAGTTGGGTATGGCAGAAGAAACATGAAAGTAGAATAAATGCCGTAGAGATGAGAGCGTTAAGAAGTATGATAGGAGTTAAACTGAGTGACAGGATAAGGAATAGTGAGATAAGGAAACGTTGTGGTCTGAAAGAAGATGTAGTGACAAAAATTGAGAAAGGCATGCTGAGATGGTTTGGCCATGTCGAGAGAATGGATGAAGAACGATTGACGAAAAAAGTGTATAAGGCGAGTGTGAATGAAAGTGTTGGTAGGGGTAGACCTAGGCTGACGTTTCGAGATCAAATCAGGGACGTCTTGAAAAAAGGCCAGGTCAAGAGTACCCTAAACCGAAGAGCATGTATGAAGGGAATAATGAAAGTGGACGAAGCGAAACAAGTATGTAAGGATCGTAGCAAGTGGAAAGAAGTGGTCTCTGCCTACCCCCACGGGAAAGAGGCGTGATTATATGTATGTATGTATGTAATATCGTAATATTTTATTTTTTCATTATGCCATATTTAGTTCCTGTCGTAATCTGTTCGCATATTACTTGTACAAAATAATTTCGATGTTTCACATCCTGCCAGGCGTCCCGTGACGGTTCACAATTTTTTCACTCTATTTTAGGCACTAGTAACATATTTTTGACGCTGAAAATTCTGAAGTCTTAAAAAATCAAAATGTAAAAAATATTATATTTCATGTCACTTTTAACGTAGCGTTCACCGGTGACATTCAAAAATCGTCCTCCTGGTGTTTGTGATGTAAATAATATCGATACTTAAAATGCCAAGGGCTTAAGTGACATGGAGTCAAGACATGGAGATAACAGTTATATCGCACGAGCTGCGCGGAGCTGAGCAGAGCGCGCAGAGAAGAGAGCTAGTGCGGTGGGTGGGTGGGTGCGTATGGCGTGCGTACCGGCGGTGGGCGAGAGGCGGCCGCGGCGCGGGTAGTGCACGCCGGCCAGGATGCGCGCCGCGCGCTGCGCCGCCTCGGACTCGCGCTCCAGGCCGCCGCCGGCCTCCGCCGTGATCACCAACGGGTGGTACTCCGTCGCCGAGTGCGGGTTGTTGCCGCCCTGCACCTGTATCACGCACACGCAACATACTCGTATGCACTATGGCAGTCGACTACTAATTCAGATCAACGCACCCCCCAACAATCATTAGTTTTCTTACAATAAAAAACAGTTTTTACGGCAAAAAAGATTTTTTACAAGATTTAGAGAATCATCATTATCTAGAATAGAATAGAACTCATTTATTTATAATTAGGTACACAAAAGAAATAACAGTCATAAATACTAAGAAATATTATAGCACACGATAAACAACAGGACTACGATTCTTACCCTTGTGTACGCAGTAAATTTAGTAATTTATTTTAACAAATGGTGGGATAAAAATAAAAGTTTGCATTAAATGAATTAAATAAATAAATTATTTACATAAAACATGGTAAAATTCAGATCATGACTTAAATAAAACCAAAATGTTTTGCCACAATTTGGCGTGCGATATTACAACAAATTTACTAATAAAACACTGTAGTTTCATCAAATGTTTAAGCAATGTTAGAAATAGTTTTGTAGAATTTAGACTAAAAAAAATGTAAGAACTTCGCTAAGTATTTAGAAGAGTAGAGTAAAATTATATGATAAAAAATAATTAGAATGCTATGAAATCTCTCGTGTACTGATAGCCGTTGATAGAAATCAAATAAGTAAGAATCTAGAGAATCCATTAACTATGGCTATGGGTGTACCCCAAGGATCAATACTGAGACCACTACTTATCTTCATAAATATTTTTTAAGAACTTGTGGGACAGTGTTTTTTACTGTTTTCTATCATTCAAGATTGCCTAAACGCTTTTTAGCAATAGACCCGTCAATTTTGTACTCTGTCTCTGTGTCAATTAATTAGTATCTACATTTTTAAACTGGCATCGCCTAACATCGCGACAGCAGTCAACCTGTGACCACAGCCGGTGTAACTAGATTAAAACGTCGAGTATAAAGAAGGTATATTATGTATTGAAATGAAACAACTTTTACGGATCTACTCGCGTTTATTTTATACATTAGTTTTAATTAATGTTTATCCTACAATATGTATACAAGATACTAACTAATTATGAGACCACCAACAGTTCAGTCTCCCTGTGACCACGAACCTTGCAAAGGGTTTGAAACGTCAGGATAAACATTAATTAAAACTAATGTGTAAAATAAACGCGAGTGGATCCGTAAAAGTTGTTTCATTTCAACGTGTAGTGTTCGCGTAAACTTTAAAAACAATAAGGTATATGTTTACTTATTGGTTTGTGTTCGGTCCCCGTTTAATTCATACTTTGATAGAATTAGTATTTGTTTTGTTTGGGTGCAAATAAAGTTAATATTATGATGAGTGTCCGATGATGTGGCACTGACCTTGAAGGTGTACTTGAGTCCGCGCCGCAGCTGCAGGTCTGGCGCGAGCTGGCCGTTGACGTACCAGGCGAGGGCGGGCGCCGCGGCGCGGCCCGGGCGCCCCGCCAGCCCGCGCGCGCCGCCCGCCGGCCCCAGCGCGAACCGGAACACGCGCAGCGCCGGGTCCGACAGCAGCGCCGTCTCCCACGCGCCCGCCGCCGGCGCCGGCCCGCTGCGCACGCCCACGGCACATTCAACACGGGCTCTCCCGATAGCGGGACGACAACACTCCCATCTTAATCATTGGTCACTCCTTGCTCCAAATTGAACGAGACGGAAAGAGGGTAGGGAGGCCTTTGCCCTGCAGTGGACACTGCAGGTTTATAATAATTATAATAATTGCTACATAGAGTAAAAGTTATATTGTTAAAGTTATAAAAAAATACCATTATTTTGCCAAGACAACAAGATACCATAAGTTAATAAAATTTTTAAATTCATATTTTTTTACTATAAAAAATATTTTATGTGGTACGCTGTCTTTAGCGGCAGTGCACCCATGCCGTAATGGCGGCGCGGAGCCCTATTTTCAGCGTTAAATTAAAATTATTAATAATCGAGTTCCGGGAGCTGGAACTTGTTTTTCGGAAATATCCTCCTCTTTAAGGAACTTTATTCAAAATATAGAATTATTAACAAAAAACTAAATACCTTTTTTTGTTGATCTTATTTTTGTTAATAACAATTGCAATTTTTTACGTGCAGTAAAATCGTCACACTGCATTTGTCTAGAGGTCATTCCGAATCCAGTGAGCTATTCATATTCTTAGGAGCTTTATGTCTATTTTTCACGTTTTTCAGCGTCTCGACCGGGCTATATAAGTGTTTTTCTTTAACTAAGCACTCCCCAGTGTCACAGTGACTCTGAAACCCAACTTTCAAAAGCACCCTCGCGTTTTCTGCTATGTGTTTCCTACGCTACAAAAAATCTAAGAGGAGAGAGGAACAAGCTCACTTCTAATTAGCCCAGCCATACTCAAACTTTTTTTATTGGGTCGCTTTATGGTTTTAGCTGTGTCGCGCAGGCCGCTACTTAATAAATCACAACATTGTTTATAAAAACAATGAATTTTTTATTAAAAGCGTTTAATTAATTGTTTATTTATATTTTAGTGAGAACGTTTTTTAATAATTTCATCTAGATCTGGCTTGTAATTGGTGCACGCTACTCTTAATACGTCATCGAGACGAGAATCTGTAAGCCGGTTTCTGTATGCGTTCTTTGCATATTTTATTTTGGAATAAGATGATTCACAGTCGCTGCGTACACAGACCACAATAATAACCGGCTGCGCTGCGTCTTATAATCCCGCGGAAATTAAAATATGACTTTCGTTAATATAATACGAAGCTACAACGGGCGGTCTACTTTTAAAGCTTGGCGGGTCGCATGCGGCCCGCGGGCCGTAGTTGAGTATGGCTGAATTAGCCTCTCCAGAAAATTTCCGAGGATCGTTTACTACAACTGAAATTTCTTGTCGCCTATAAAATTCATAGAAAATTAACAGCATGAATTAAAGTTTAAGACGCGGTACAAGTAATGATGACTGTCCGCTGTCATAGGAATGTGTGCAGGCAACGGCGTAGCACTAAAGTGTGCATGGCGTGTGACCCTAGGAACTGTAGACCTGGTTAGTCATCAAAGCGATACCTCTCTCAATAGCAACGTTACCGCAATGACTCACATGGTGAAGTTGAGGCAGTCGCTGGCGGGGCCCTGGGCCAGCTGCAGCGCGAGGTCGCGGCGCGGGTAGAGGCGGTGGAAGGCGGGCTCGCGCGCCGCGTCCAGCGCGCCCACCGCCCACACCACCGCCAGCGGCGCCGCCACCGCCCACTCGCGGTCCATCGCCTCCGCTGCAGAGACAAACCATATGATCCCCAATCCCTTGAGTATCTCAGTAAAGCTGTGGAGTTTCTTGCGCCCATTCTTCTCCACAGCTAAAAAATAGACGTCCCGAATGGGTAGTAGGTAAAAAAATGTTGGGACGATTCAAAAGCACGTCTGTTAAGTGTTGATTTTGAGTTTGAGTTGCTGCCGGTGGGCCCGGCCCGACTGACCCGGCTTGAGCTCGCGGCGGTAGGTGACGCGCGTGAGGCCGTCCTCGGCGCTGGCGGCCAGCAGCTGGTAGCTGTCCAGCCCGCCGACGAGGTCGTCCCGGCACACGCCGCGCCACTGCCCCAGCACGCGCACGCACTGCAAACGTACATTGCTATAAAGGCAAACTCTGACCTACAAAATAACCGGTATACAATTTTTTTTTGTTGTTTCTTTGTGTTCTTTTTCTTTAGTTACAAAAAAAATTTTGATTGTTCTTAATTACTTACATCGAAAATATTTATATTGAAAATGGTTAAAAAAAATCTGTGGATGTTAGAGCGCTTAAAATTAATATTAATATAAACGTTGAATCTGGATTGATTACATTTTTTTTTTTTTTATTTTCTGTATAAGAAAATTTTATAAGGCATTTATTGTATGAATTTTTTGAAACAGTCTGGTAAATATACATATACATTTACTTAGTGTAGTTCAATAATAAACAAATTAATAAATGTATAACAATAATTTATACCTGTAATTGGCGGGAGCTCGTGACACGTGTTGAGTATTTTTGAGATTATGTAAATCACTAAATTCACTAATCGTGAAACTACACTTGCAATATTTATAGCCCAGCAAAGTAATAATAAATTTACTTGAGAATATAATTAACATGAGAGTTACGCTGAGATAGTAAAATGATAATTGTAAACGTCACTACTACGCTCGATGCGTAAACAATAATAATGGTCGAAAACTGTGTAGGGAGTGAAAGAAAGCTTATTGTGTAAGAGAGACGGGAGACCGGCTTCGGTCTCATTCCTACTCCGTGCTGTTTACTGGGTGAGATAACTGATCAAGTGATTAATATGGCTATAAAAATAGGGGTTGGTGATAGAAGGGTAAACATTTAGGGTTGTATGTATTTTTTGATGCCACATATTGTAAGCCACAAAAAAAAACCAAAAAGTAAAAAATAAATATTTGGGATGGACCACCTTTATTTATCACTTAGGGATATAAAAAATAGATTACGAACGATTGTCAGTGGTTGTCTTGCCGCACGGACCAGCTCCGCGGCCACGGTAGACGCGCGCGGGGGAACGCGGGCTTAATGCTACGCCGCGCCTCCAGCAACGGCGGGCAGATCCAATCGCCCCCTCTACTCCAACGACGCACCAGCCACTCGGGCGCACGTCACACCGCGCTCGCTCAATTGTTGGGTCGAATTTGTACGTTGTTGCGAAATATACCAGCACTTATTATGCAGTCCACTTGCCTGTCCCTATCTACTGACCCTGATAGGTAGGATATAGCAGTTGGAACTACAGGTCCGGCTGTCTTTTCAAGTGTCCCACGGGAGTTCGAATCCTAGGCCCCTTGCCGGTCATGCCTTCGCGGGCGTCTCCAGCAGGTCCCGGACATGGGTTGGACTCGTGGTGGCTATGTGGTTAGCTGTAGAAGTGGGAATGTTCGTCTGCCTGGTTGAGGTCTGGCCAGGCTTCCATTTTGAAGATAATATAAGTATGTAGTGTAAAATTATTGTAAATTTATGAATCGAAAGTTCATGTTTTGTTTGTTTGTTTAAGTTTAATAAATGTTGGCAAACTTAATAAAAAAAAAAATAATAATTGAGCGTGTTACTGACCGGCGCCCGCGCAGAGATGTTGTAGTCGCTGGCGAACCCGCGCTGCAGGCTGGCCGAGTAGTACGCCACCGCCACGTCCGCCCCCAGCATCCGCGACGCCGACTCGTGGCCCGAGATGCCGAACGACATGTACTCGTTAGCCTCCAGCTGCGGCCGACAGGGAGTGCAATCATACTTATAAAAAACAGTTATTGAACCGGCAAACAAACATCTAAGACTAAGATTGTCGTTTCAGTAAAAAAAACGAGCGAGCCTTACAGTAGTCGCATATGATGTGTAACATTTGACATCTCACCTTAGTAATAAGCCATTTTAACATTATATTCTGAAAAAAAAATGGGTCAGGAAGAATAATTATTTTTAATGAAAATTGTATTTTATTTATTGACACTTAAAGAGTAATACAATACCGCGCGCTCATTCGTCAAATCAAATGGCGCGCGCTTCCCTGACTTTCTGTTACACACTTCCGTCCCATTTCTCGAAATCACTCCCACAAATTGCAAGAAAGCGAAAGAAAAGATGTTACACATCAAAAAAACTTTGCCTAATCCTCAATATTATACACTCAGATACATTACGCATGTACAGACGCCTGCACATCGACCTACCACAAATTGTCAAATTTCCTAATTAGACTTTGAACTTTGTAGCTAAGGCATATGGTTGAAAATGTATTGAAGAAATTTGACAGTCCGACTAACACAGTGTTATGTGCAGGCACTAGAACCACCACACGCTTCAATCACACGGTTTAAGGAACCTGTAAATTTCTCGCCGCCCCTTAACAAGTCAAAAGCAAACACTTTCTACTCCACTGCTAAAAAATAGACGTTCTGAATGGGTCAATGGGTAGTCGGCAAAAAAATTTATGGACCTTTTTTTAGTGTATTTGAATAACAATTTTTGACTTTGACTCGTAATGAAAGTAAAATATATAATGGTACCTTGGCGATGAGCTCGAAGGTGAGCTGGTTGCCGAACACCTCCCAGGCAACCTGGAAGTCGCGGTGCAGCTGCTTACAGTTGGGCAGCGACGTCCTGCAAACAACCACAGTTAGTTGGCTCTCACAAACTAGCATGGCGTGACATAGTTGCTTATTTACAGGAAAACAAAAACGAAGCTTCAAATATTTAGTTTTCGTGTCACACAAAGTTTAAACCACGACACGAAAGATACGTAAACGTCGCGTTTTCAAGTTAGGTATTCATGTCATGTATACATGTTAGGAAGGCAAGTCATAATGTCTCGGGTTCGGCTCATAAGAAGCATCAAGGTCACTCAAAGAGCAATGGAGGGCTCGGCATTTGAGTGGGATCGTAGTGATCAAATCAAAAGTTAGGAGATCCGCAGTAGAATAAAGGTTACCGACCGGTAAGTAGCATGAATACCTGGCGGCGTGCAGGCGGCGCGGCGCGGGCGGCAGCACCAGCGCGTCCTGCAGCAGCACGGCGGCGCGCGAGCGGCGCGCGGCGCGGTCCCACACGCTCAGCCAGCGCACGTCCAGCACGCTGCGCCCCGCCGGCAGCTCCAGCCGCACGTCCTCGCCGGCGTACGCGCGCAGCGGCTCCAGGCTGCCGGCGAGGACGATATGTCTAACTTGTTACTGCACGATCATGTTCCCCCAGCCCTCTACTGTCGAAGTGCGACACTCGGGTTAGCCTTACTAAGCTATTTGCTAGCTCTTTTATTATGCGAACCGAAAAAAAATGGCGACAAAACAACAATATTAATTTTAGTGTTAGTTTAAACATGCTTAGTAGACTAATCTTTGTTTCTTTATTTCTTATATAAGTGCTTTGTACTCACTATCCGTACTCGTCGGGCACTTGGAAGCCGTGTGCGGAGGGCTGCGGGCCCACGCCAGCCCAGAAGTACACCTCCTCGCCGCTGCCGTCGTACCGGAACTCCGGGATGCTGCGAGGAGTTACACTCTCTTATTTAGAACTATCATGTGTTATTTTTTTATAAGAATTTGTAAAAATGAGGTAATGATGAACAGGACAGTATGTTATTACCTGATCCTGTTGACGATTATCATACCAAGGGTATAGGGAAAAAATTAATGCAAACATGACTATTTTATATACAGGAACCCTACCACGCTCGCTTAACATGGGGATAAGCTACCGTGGCGGCGGGGTACTCACACGAGCGTGGCGGCGTCGAGTACGCGCACGGGCTGGCTGGTGGCGCTGCCGTCGCCGACGAGCGGGCCGACGCTGCGCGGCGCGGGCGCCTCCAGGTCGTCGGGCACGTACACGTCGCCGAACGTGTTCTGCGACCCGATGTCGTACACCGCCAGCCACTTGATGCGTGTGATGCGCTTGCCCTCCGGCAGTGTTAGACGCACGTCCTCGTTGTAGTACCGCTCCAGGATGTTTGTTCTACAATATTTAAATGTTTAAGTAATTTTTTTTAAAGCTTCAGGCGTTATTTTTATCTACATCTTAAGGCTTAAATAGGTAGTATGTTAAAAACAATACAATAACATCATAATCCTACCTATTTACATCCACATCAATTCTAGTGCAATTAGCAAAATTGTTTTAAATTATAAAATGTATAATGACCTCATTTATAACAAGTTCTATAATAGCTACTTGTCTTGAATGAACTAAAATAATTAATTGGAAATTTTAATCAGTACCAATAAACATATAGTTACCAATGTATTGCAACTTTTTACATAAACTTGTGTAGCCTATGTGCACCAAAGAAAAATAAAATAAAAATACTTACTTCCCATGTTGATTGGGCACTATGAAGCCTTGAGGGCCAGGCCGGCCCGAGTCCCCAGCCCAGAAGAAGGTGTCATCACCAGTGCCGTCATAGTTGAAGTTCACCAGCAGCACCGTCCACTCATCCTCTGCGTAGACGTCTCCTGACACCTTAGGAACACAATTACTAAGTATGTAAACAACTAAAGAGAGCATATAAATAAACAAAGCTTCTGTTTAACTTTTGAATATACTTTAGTATAGCATCAACTAAGTACAACCAATATTAAGTTCTGTACAAATAAAAATAAAAACATTTAATAAAAAAATTTTCAACATTGTGTTTTTGTAAAATAAAATTGTTTATTGTACGGTATTAGTACTAAATGTAACTAAAGATTGCCCCTATGTTACTACTGAAGTAACAAATTATGTTTACAAAGAAACTAAATACATTGAATACAGAAACTGTGAAACTTATTAAAGTTGACAACTTAATAAAGTTAATAACTTTAGTTTGAGTATTTGGAAGGGCACTTGACCAGCAAGTAGTTGTGGTAAGAAAAGGGTTATTTAGACAAATCTTAATTTAAAAGCAGCAAAATTGATTGGAAATATACCTGATGATGATAGGAGTTGAGCTTTCCGATGAATTTCCCTCTGTAAGGGCCGTCCTCATCCTGTGACGTGCAGTCTGGAAAGTTGACAACAAACTATGAAATTTGGTGAAAGTTTGTGGCAAACTATAAAGTTTGATTGTTAACAAGTTTACCTTGCGCTATGACAACGAGTAACAGTAACCATTTTATAAACATTTTCGTATCACTTCACTAACCTAAAGTTTACATAGAAAACATTACAACAAATAAGAGGTCATAACATTTCAATTTATTTCACGTATCACTTGCCAACTGCTGGTTGACTAAAACTCTTAGTTTCCTTTCCGGTTCTTTACATGTCACTTTCAAAACTTATTCAAGGTCTGACCTGTGATTGGGTGACGTTACGTCAACATTAAAAACAACCAATCAGAGTCGCATAAACAGTAACTTTCACTTTTCATTTCCTTGACGTTAGTCATAGCGTGTGTTACAATACGTTAAAATGCCTTAAGTTTTTAGGCAGCTCTTGTGGATTTGTTAATTATTTGTCCAGCAATGAGACATTATATAATTATGTGTATAGATAAAAAAAGTTTTATGTAATTCCTAAATTACATTCTTCTATTCAAAACACAAATAGTTTTTATTATGATTGCAACATTTCTTAACAACAGTGGATTGCTATTGGAAGATTTGAATTTCAAATTAGCGGGTGTTTTGATTGTAAAACTTTTGTGATTTGATTACGAAATGCTGCTGAAATTGATGTAGGTTAAGTTAACACAATAATATGTATTTAGGCGTGTCGAAGTACCTAATTTTAATCATTAATTAAAATGAAAGAAAACCTTGGATATATGTATAACTTTGATATACATATTAATTTAAAGTAGATGTAGGTATGTCTAAGATACGCCTGTCCTCTTTTTGAAGTCGCTATAACAACTTATTTTTAACTTTTACTATTTTATTTAAATCATCATCATCATCAGCTTGTAGGTACTAGTCCACTGCTGGGCATAGGCATCTCCAAGTGCACGCCTCCGAGCACGATCCGCGGCTTTTTAGCCGCTTCATTTTGCATCGCTTTGTGGATCGATTCGACTGGGTGATTGAGATTTGCATGTGGCTTTGTAGGTAGGTACCATAACTAGGTAAGTATTATATGAAGAGCAAACTACTAGAAAGACATAGGGGACTTTTAAATTTTTTGTTTCAATAAATAGCTAATCGATTCACACTGAAGACGGGTTTGAGGATTTGAAATATTTAACCCCGAGACTCGTTCTGTGAAATTTTCTAACGTAGCGTCTTTGTTCTCGCACAAGAATTGAGAGCCATTACGATTAACTTTACTAAATAAAACACAGTGGTACAAAGTGAGGGTTTATTTTAAGAATCCTTATACAATTCTGTAACACATAGTAGGTACCTACTCAATTAATATACATTTATACAATAGCAACAAATTTGGAGTACCTATAATCAAGTGGAGCAACGTAGGTAAGTATAAGTGGTAAAGTACAATGTCAATTTACGGCCATGGACGTACGTCCATGTTTACGGCCTTATGTTTGAAGGTGTTTTAAGTAAAGCTTTTGTTCTGTGATATGTAAGTAATTCAAGAAAATTTATTGTAACAACAGTCACACGCTAAACAGTTGGTATCTACGTATCTACAGTCAAGGCTTATATTAAATTATTTAAGGTCATATTTTAACATTACAATTTAATTTAAAACTTTTGTCACTCACTTCATTTATTGTTACCACCAACTGATTAAGAAGTACATAATAGGTGCGTGCATCTGCGCGAATCCTTGAACCTTTTGAAGTGTTAACCACTGGTCATCGAGAATATTTTTTTAACTTTCGAAATGACTAGCATATTCTTCATAGCTTATACAGGTATAGTGTACTTCACAGCGAAAGCATATGAATGGAGGCAATGGCGATCGGCGAGCGAGGGCTCGAGGTCGGTGTGGGTCTCACCGGGCCTTGGGCTCGCTGCCACCACGTCGAATCGGGCAATACGATCATCGTCATGGCGAACGGCTCAAGGGTGCTGAGTAGATAATACCTCCTGGTGATAAACGTGGTAAAACGCAATTTTGGCGCTCTAACCGCCTCTGTGGTATAGTGGTTAAGTCCACCGGTCTCAGATCCGGAGGGTCCCCAGGGTCCCCAGGGTGTTTGATTCCCAGTGACGGATACATATTTGTGTACTACATAGCCATTACCGCAGTTGTGGATTCCTGGGGAAGTGCGCTTCCACCTTCGGCCTTATCCTCACTAAACATCAAGTGAGATAAAGGCCGAGTGCTTACATCATAAACATTTAGTGCCATCTTCATACTGAAGTTTGGAGATCAGAACACAAAACTTCCTGCGGCCCCATGTTGCATATTTTACCTGACTATGGCTAAATCCAATTCACTGTCTGATGTCAACCAGCGTCTCGAAAAAAATCGTTGTGAACGTGAGCGAATGGTGAATAAATGAGCAATGAGCCAGGATGGGCTGCTACGTCATCATCATCTCCATCACCAGCTCATTTTAGGAGAACGAGTCATAAACCACCACGCGGCAGCCCAGTGCAGAATGGTGGTTGTTAACGACTGCTAATGCAGACAGTTATTCAGTATGTGAGAATATCAATAGACTTTTCTAGAAACATAGCAAGTTCATAGATATTTATCTAAAACTGTATACCTATCTCACGTCATCATAATGTTTTATACATATTTAGCAATTTGTTCCAAGAGAGTGCGCCATTGTCTCGCGGCCAATATAATTATTATTGTGATGAAAGTAATTTCTATGTACAATCCCAAGGGTTTTTGTCTGGCAGAACAGACAATATGCCAGCCATCGCTCCCATGGGCGTAGTCTGTGCCCTCTAAACTGGTATGCAGTGTAACAACTTCTTATAAGTACTACACAAAATTGAAGATTAGGTATATATTTCACTTTTTAACAAAGCTGTTATTATTAAATGATAAAATAAATCAAATACAAATAAAAATATTTTTATTGCATAGAAGACAAGTTTAAAAACTTAATCTGGGCACTAGGTATCACCTAGTTGTGTATACTATAAGAACGGTATTTCTTGGTGTGTGTGTTTTTAGGGTTCCGTAGTCAAAAAGGAACCCTTATACTTTTACCATGTCTGTTATATGTTTTGTCTGTCTGTCTGTCTGTCTGTCCCCAGTCTAACTCATAGACTCTTAGTACTAGAAAGCTGTAATTTGGCATGGATATACATATTAATCACGGCAACAAAGTGGTAAAGTAAAATTTGGAAAAAAATATTTTTTGTTAGGTTACCTCCCCTACACGTGAAGTGGGGATGTATTTTTTTTTCTTGTCTACTCCATAGTGTGGAGTGTCGTTGGATAGCAATTTTAAAAATATTGCGGGTTTGTGAAAACAGTTTTTTGATTGAGGCATCCGTTTGTGAACTATTAAGCTTTAAAGTGCAAAATTTTGTTAGAGTCAAGTGTAGTAGACAACAGTGACGTGTTTTTCTCGTTCTCCGTTTTATAATTGTTAGATAAGATAGTACTTATTGTAGTGCCAGTGTCCTTTCCTTTCCGATTAATAACACCGGGTCTAACTAACTTACTAGAATGGCGCAACGCATCTGAATCTGTCCTGCGCCACCAGACTGGCACCAGGGACCAGGCGTTGAGCTCGCGCGAGTCCTGACAGAAACAACAAAACACAAACACCGGGTCTACCGACAGATAATTTATTTGGAGTTTCCAAATTACATTAATTCGAAAATGTACCTAAACAATGAGCAGTTCAGGCTCAGTGTGTAAGTGTCAGGTGTTTGCTTTAGTGAATATGCCGCCGTGACGTAACATCAGTAACGTTTCCAAGTTGCCATACTGCCGCATGTTCTGTGATCTCAGTTTCAGCGCGCGTTCGAGACAGTTTCGATTGTGCCGAGATTGCTGCGCCTACCTTCGGACGCTGCGCATTGATTACTCCCCCCCGCCCGATCCTCTAAATAACAGCACACATTTACAGAATACACTAAACATGCACACCAGTTTAGGCCCAAGACACCGTACTCGTAGAACAAGGGTACGAAGAACCGGTTCCCACTCGCTCTACACCAGGTACAAACATGTACCTGGGCGCTTCTCTCCTCCTCCACGGCCCGGTCAACCCGAGCCAATATTAAATACAAAAATCGCAACGACATTGTAGACCTATCAGTGGAGCGTAACATTGAACTATCGTGTGTGGAGTTCAATAGTCTTGTAATAGTGTATGTATACCGACCCCCACCGGCCAATTTCAATATTTTTGAATCAGTAATGGAAGAGGTACCTGGTTAGAAAATTTAAATTAAAAAACAAAATTGTTTTAGTATGTGGAGATTTTTAAAAAAATATTTTAGAAAACACTTCCACGAGTGTTTTTCTTCTTGCCTTATTTAAATGTTTTAATCTTTTAAATCTATTTCTCGAACCCACTAGAATAACTTCACATTCGGCCACTTGTCTCGATATATTTTTACAGACTATGACCCTGTTTCTAAGTCACTCATTAGTAATCTTACGTCTGACCATTGCGGTTTAAAGTTTTGAAGGTGACCTACGATTTTGATATTATGGATGAACCAAAAATAGTGAACTGTAAACCAGTTACAAAAGAGCGAGTGGAGTGTTTCAAAAATAGTATAGCTTGTAAAATTGATGCATTGCCCTTTGTACAAGATGATCCAGATGTACTTTATAGTAATCTTTTTAACTTAATCAAGACCGAATACAACCAGGTGTTTACACCAAAAACAATAAAAATTACTCATAAACTTAAGTTCTGTGTTGTTTTCTAAAGGTTACGCGAACACTACACATTGAAATGAAACAACTTTTACGGATCTACTCGCGTTTATTTTACACATTAGTTTTAAACCAACCACCGTCGAGCGCCAACCTGCTGTTCTTCCATTTAGGAAAGGTGTCACTGACAAGATTGAACATATCTTAAAGCGAGCTCCAATCAACACTTACTTCAAGCCGCCGAAGAAGATCAACCAATTTTTACGACCTGTCAAGTGCAACATACTGCTTCAAGATGCAGGCGTGTACAAACTGGACTGCGACTGTGGGCTCTCTCACATCGGGCAAACAAAGAGAAGTGTAGGAACCCGTGTTAAAGAACACATAGCCGACGTCAAGCATAGGCGCGAAAATAAGTCTGCAGTATGCGAACATTCCCTTGAGGGGCCCCACCATTACATTAGATTTGATAAACCACAAATACTCGCTAGAGAACAACGATTCATCCCTAGGATGATACGCGAGGCTATTGAAATTAAAAAACATCCTAATTTTAATAGAGAAGATGGTTGGAATCTGCCACCAGCCTGGGATCCCATCATACAAAATATTAAATCCCAGCCCCAACACCATACTGCCAGACCAAAAGATACTGTAAGCTCTTTCTGCGTAAAACGGAACGCACCTGATTAAATTTAAATGAGGGTATACAAGGTACTAACTAATTATGAGACGACCAACACCTCAGTCTCCCTGTGACCACGGACCCTGCAAAGGGTTCGAAACGTCAGGATAAACATTAATTAAAACTAATGTGTAAAATAAACGCGAGTAGATCCGTAAAAGTTGTTTCATTTCAATGTTAAGTTCTGTGACTGGGCCACAACTGGTATATATAAAAGTAGAAATAAATTGTATGATTTATATAGTTTAAACAATATAACCAAAATGATGTGTGCATAGTAGCAAAATCTAATTACATTAAAGAAAAAATTAAAAAGTCTAATAATAAAATTAAAGCCACTTGGGACATTATAAACCGTGAAACAGGTAAATTTAAACCACGGGATAATACTTCACTTTAAAAGTAAACGATAACTTAGTCAATTCAAATTCACAAATTGCTAATATTTTTGATGTTTTTTTTGTAAAAATACCTGTAATAACAACGTCAAATTATATTCTTCACCAGAAGCTGCACAAACTTTACTCCAAAAATATGCAAAATGAAAAACACAAACATACTCTATTTGAATCAACAAAATAAAATTCATTTATACAATTTTTATACTGATATGATAGCCTTTATCAGCAGTGTCCTACAGATAACAAACAGCGTTGCGTTAATTCTTGAGTGTGTCATGCTCTCTTTATTGTCTTTGCAGTGGAGGCGTGTGCGTCGGGTCGTTACGTTCCCTAAAATATGGTTGAGCGAAGCGATGACTGATTCATGTGTCATACTCGTGAACGGGTGCCGTCTGTGGAGGCTGGTCTGCTCTTGCATACTTATCTTATTTTTAGTATTATTCACTATAGTTTGACTTTGTTTTTTTTAAACAATTTTTGACTTTTACTAGAGTACTGTAGTGGTACTGTATGACATTGTGGAAATTGAAACTTTTACCTGATGTTTTGTTAAGTTAGATTTTTTATTTTGTTTTTTTTACATGTTGTGGTTGTCTTCTATATTTTTTTTGTGTTTATTTGTAATGGAAAGTGTCCTGCTATGATAGAGCATTGTCCAATATTTTTGACGCTGTAAGGGAGAAAAGAGTTGGACACTTGCTGAGTTTCTTGCCGGTTCTTCTCAGTACAAGATCTCCCGCCCAGAGTAGACTTACGAACCGATGGCATAGTGACATTCACAATAGCTACTTGTAGTCTGAACTGAATAAATGATTTTGAATTTTGTAAAAATGTACCCTTTTACGTAACGGTGGCGTCGCGTCGTCGCCCACAGTCGGAATTTAAGTTTCAATGTGTATGGAAGTATGGAACGATTCCGTGACTTCATATTTTTTTAATTTTACTTTAGGTACCTAGTACATACACGGCATTACAGTAGTCTTAACCGCCTCTATGGTCTAGTAGCTAGGTTTGGACCCAGAGGTCCCTGGTTCGAATCTGGGGGGGTTATATGTTTGTGTACTCGGTTTGGTTGGTTATAGGTAGGGCTTGTTTTTCCACCTGGCTAGCTACCACTATCTTACCTAGGATTCCGGGTGCAGTGCGCATCCACCTTCGGCCTGATCATCACCTAACATCAGGTGAGATGAAGGTCAAGAGATAGTTCATTGAGCAATCAATTATTACATTAACTGTTCGTTTCTTTCAGCTACGGCAGCTGGGCAAGGCAATTGCTTTGAATTGCCACATTGGCAGAAGGTTTATGATTATAGATTAAGGTGATCGCGGAGGAAAGCTTGACTAACAAATATGTAACTAAAAATTTTAATAAGGCAAATAGTCGGAGCTGCTTCGGGCTCCCGAGCACTTGCACTTATCGCACTCAATTACACACACAATCTTTGAAGTTGGTGTTCGATTGAAGATGATATGAACATTGAGAGAAGCATAACGTCATAGATTATATCCCATGTTAGATAAAGTATAAGCAGACTCGTCTTCTAACTCATAAAGTTCTCTACAATTTAGGAAACCTTGGGTTTATTGCTTTTGCCTTGTTAAGGCGATTCCCCGTCGCCACCTTCAGTTTAAGTAAAATAGATAGCAGTTGGGGCTCACGCAGTAAATTGCGAACGTTCTTCACAGTTTGGGGGACCTTGAGTGCGTTACTTTTGGCAATTTTGACCGAATCTGCGTTGATGCGGTTGATCAATATGTAAACATGTGGGCTGGTCGAGTGCAGCTTGCACAAGCCGGCGAGCAAAACCCGCGGCGATGCGCGCGCGCCGCCAGTCCCGCGCTCGCCGGCGCCGCGACAGTACGCGCTAGTGTTGCCAGTGTTAGTGAATGAACTTCAACATGCGGACAGGGGAGGCGTTCGCGCTCCTACTACTCATCGGTAATTACACACCCTTTTTAAAAAAAAACAAATAGAATTAAGGGTTTCTCATGAAGCAATGGAATATTATAATTATTTCAGCCACATTAAAGTTTTCGTCTACCGTTCCAGTAATAAGAATATGATTTAAGATTTTAATGTTGTTGCCGCAGAAAATAATAAAAAATATTTTAACTAGTTTTTTAATCACACAATCTATAACTTAATGAAGTACATATATTTCTTGATAATTATATAGCAACAACAATAAATATTTATAAAAGAATTAGTAAGATACGGTCTGACTCTTCACCACAACTCAACTTACTAACATACACTTTCTACTTAACTGTAAAAGTTACTTTTGACAATAAAAGAAAAAAGTAGGTTTTGACCTAACGCTTAGTCACAGACTCCTTCAATGCGTTAATTTTTCATGATTTACTTACAATTAAAGTAAAAGTAAAGTAATTAAGTAAAGTAATTAAAGTAAAGTAATTGAGTTTGATTTAGTTTCGTTTTAAAATCGGGTTCTCTCAGAAAATTATTTCAAATAGTTTTAGTTTCGCAGTTTGAGTTTCTTTATTCGTTCGTTGTCGGTCTGCACAATAATTAAATAAAACTTTTAATTTCTGCTCGAGCAATCATAACATTACAACACTGCCGTCAAACGATTTATGATCTATCGTAATGAATATTATAATATGTAATATTCTATATTATTACATTTAATATAATATAATAATTATATAGCAACTAACTGGTCGATATCAAAATGTCGCGAGACAATGCCGAAGTAACTTTCTCCGGCCGGTGCCCGGGATCGGCCGCGCGGTTACATAACCGACCGAGATGTGTTCGCAGGAAAAAGATCTGCGTTTAACAATTTGTGGATGTCGCTACGAGATTCGGTTTATTTTAACAAAGCCGTGGTGCATTCCGCGGTTCTACTATTTCTTTGCTGTTGCGTTTTACAAGACGTTTCACAAGACACAATTATGTTATGTTTAATATTTATTTTGGTAATGCATTTCTGTACATCTTTTAAATGTTATCGATTCTCACAGTATAACGGAAGGAGGCGAAAGGGAATAAGTGGACTGTATTAAGGAATAAGAAGCAAAGTAAAACGTACAATTATAATTAATAGAAGACAAAAGAAAAACATACCAGGACAGCAACCAAGATGACAATCAAGTAAAAAGAAAAGAAGACAGAACATAATAAAAAATGACACTTAGAAAAAAAGGAAAAGTGCAAAACCTAAAAAGAAGTATTTACTCCGTAACACACAGTTTGTTTGTACTCAATGGCAAAGATCTTTGTAGCTTCATTAAAAATGAGCCCCCCATAATTCAATTCAAATCTATACTACTATATAAATCTGTAGGCTCTTAGGTAGTTGCAATTTTTCTGACAAATTTTGGGATAAATATTTATTTTATGACTCACTGACACCAATTTTACGATTTTTGAAATTTTTGTCTGTCTGTATGTCCATTTTTAACTCAAGAACGGCTTGACCGATCTTGATGAAAATTTGTATGTAGTAAGAACATGCGATTGTGCAAATGATAGGCTTTACAAAAAGGAAATTTTATTCACAAGTTTAAGCGGGCGGGTAACGGCTCTTGATGAAAATTTGTATGTAGTAAGAACATGAGATTATGTGAATGATAGGCTATATACGATGTTAGTAAACCTTATAATTATTTTGATTAGCATTCATTGATCCATTATATTCGCACAGCGAAGCGGACGGGTGACCACTAGTATATTTATATAAATTAGATAAATGTGAACAATAGTAAGTTTCGGAAAGTATAAATCGGTTGAATGACTTAAATTTACAATAAATTACTTATCAATCCCAATTTTTATAAAGATTTATAAACATTTCAAGCCGCGGCTCCTGTACCAACGAACCTAGCTCACAGAGTGTCGTTGTCGTTGGCCGGTCTCGCGCCGAAAATGAGAGGCTTCCCTTGTCAAAACTGGTCCATTATGCAGCCTGACCGGCACCGCAGCCTCCGCTCCACCTACTATACTATGATTAACGATCACGCACTTCACTTTTTACCACTGCCGCATGCCGCTTTCTATTCATAGCTGATTTGTTACTTAAGATACTTTTTGCGTGTCCTCATACGATAGGACAAACAAATAAGTGAAAGTTATCTAAACGATGAGATCGAGTGGTTTGAACTGTTAGGAGCTCGAGAAGCGAGCTGCCGCGTAACGGGGCTCCGTCATGATGGCTGCTTATCAAAAATGGCGGCCCTAAACGACCGCGCGCTCACCGCTCGCTGAGCGTGCGCAGTGGTGTCCGCCGCGGATAGCGCGCCGCGCCGGGGCGTGTGCCACTGTAATCCGGCGGCGGCGGCGGCGGCGTTGTAAACGCAAACACCTCATAATATTATGTTCGGAATCGAGCAGAGTGGCTTATTCCGCTATTGTTCATCACTTGGTGTTTGTTTACTTTGTTGATACAAGAAAATCTACTAAAGAAAAACAGTTGTTGATCGTTTTCGATACAAAATAAACTGTTCAAAAGTATACTTAAACTCCAAAATAACAGCGGTACTTATTTGGAGTCTATATTGGCACAGATTAAATAAAACATATAAATTTCCGCACACCACATTGCCTTTTTGTTTGTCGGGAATTCCTGAAGAAATGAATTTTTTTTCCGAGATACAAAGTCGCGTTTGCATTCTGAGGCTCTTCAACTATCTCTGTGTAAACAAACCACTTCTCTCTGTCCCTACGTTTGAACGTAACGAAGGTAAACTAGTAAGGCTTAGTCAGTCATGAAAAGTCAAGAAAACGATAAAATTTATAATTAAAAATAGAAAAAAATTGGTTGCCTGTAAAGTCGATATACGGGCGAAAGTTTTACGTGACAACGACTTTGAGTGGTAAAATAATTTTAATGTGAATATTCATTCGTATAGTAGGAAGAAGGATGAAATAATAGTAACAAATTAAAACATTTATTTATACAAAGAATTATATTTAAAACATTAATTTATACAAAGAATCTCGCACTGAATTTCATATTAACAAAATTTTATTTTTACCTTTACACATACATACGTATTTACCTTTCACTTTTTATGTCTGTCTCTCTCGCTCTTAGGTGGGCTAACCATGCCCGAGTGGAAGGGACGCGTGCCTCTCACTCGCTCTCATTGTGAGCGCATAACGTGAGCGGAGCGTAACGCAGTTTCTTGAAGTGTCACCCGGCAAACCAATTTATAAGACGTTGTCACGTCAATATATATTTGTTTTGAGATTAGCAATTTTGATTTATTTAACTTAAATTAACTTTTATTTAACTTAATTTTATGTTACCATTAATTGTTTATGCTTTTGTTATTTGATATGTTAAAGGTAAATACTGCGCACTTTTGTAATTGGGCACGTATATACCTTGTTAACTGTACATAAATGTGTTTTTGTATGTTTTCTATCTGTTGTCTGTAATTGTGGCTTAAATAAAAAAAAATGATAAAAGAAAATCATTTTGTTTTGAAATCAACGATGAATGAATTAGCAAAATAAATGATAGCCAGCCCTATTCCATATCGGGGGCCTATCACCGTACGTTGTAGACGTTCAACCTGTCCGTACCAAGCGGTTTGTTAGCTCTATTCTTATGCGAACCGCCAAATAGTTGAATCCGCTGTCTGGTCACGTGTTCACTGTTCATTTCTTGTCTTAGCATGTACCACCTTAGGTCACATCCTGCTCACCAACAGGCAGGATGGTGGCTAAACGCATAGACAGTATGCATAAATAAATAAATAAAAATAACAAAAACTTGATTTAAACTTGATAAATTTTAATTTGAACCATTTTCCTCTATCTGCCACTGGGAAAAAACCGTCGTCACGTAAACAGTTATCCTTTGTAAGTAGTGTCTGTAATCGCGGTCAGGCTTGGACGCTGGCTAGGTGTGAAGAGGTCCAGATTGAGGGCACGTGGCCGGCGAATGCTGGCCGGCCTGACGAGCGGTGGCGTTGCAGCCGTGGAATGTTGGCGCCGGCGCCGCGTCGGCGTGGCGGCGCAAGGCGCAGGGGGCGGCGAGTACCCTAGACAACTGAGGATGAGACGCTTGCATGATTCCTGAAAAAATGCCACAAATAGGATGCCAGTGGAAGCGGCGACAGAGAGGCAAGAGCGAAGTTTGTGGCGATTATGGCCCGTTTTCGATGGCGTTACTCCTCTCGCCGCTGCCATCAACCATTACAAGTGTAGGCGTTGAAACGCCGCTAGCTCTGCAGTTTGTGAAGTTAGGTACCATACGACATATTTGCAATCTGTCCAGATAGCTTTTATGCAGGAACCATAACCGGTTAGAAAATAATGGTCAAAACTTATACTCAGCTCTTGTTATTGACCGTACCTAGTTACGAGTGGCCTGACTCCTGAACCTTTAATGTATAAATTATGTCCTTGTAAACTTGCTGCTGTTGCTGCAAAACTTAGCCTTCTCGACATCGTCCTGCTGCGCTCTGATCGCGTATCGGCTTCACGATTAATACTGTTTGACAATACATAAAACTATCCTTTTATTCTGTTTTTGACACTGTTTGTTACATTGTCAAGCATATCACCCGCTATCGCCACCTCCTTTGCTGCTATGCGGCAAATATTCAATGAAAATTAACATACGACGGACGGACGACGTCTCTCGCTCGGTGACATTTAGACCTCGAAACAACCTCACTTAAACTGATTAGATGAGTTTTCATTAATATTATCTAAGTTATTTACAAACATTAAGATTAAGTTGTTTATATCTAACTTAAACAATAAAAAACGGCTGGTTTATTAAAGCATTGACCCTAAAGTAAGAGTTACTCAATATTTTGCAAACACTTAACTGCGCTGTTTCATCGCTCGTATCTAACCTGATCGCCGCCGCTCCGCTACCCACCCCGCTGTCTCCCGTGGCTCGCGGCGGCGGTATTAGCATACGGTGCCATTTCGCCCGCATAATGAGTGCGGATGGATGCCGTGGTCAGGCGCGCGACACCCGCCGGTCGCCACGGCCTCGTTTCATGGAAATCACTCGTTTTGGCTTAGCATATTCACGGGCGTTTACTAACAACACGCTGGTTGTGCCCGTAGTTTTAGGCAATAAGTTTACAACTAAACTTTATTTGTTATTGCGGTTTGTCGCATTCGTCGTAAGACAAAAGGATTTATTTGTATTAATAGCCTCAAAATGTTCTCTTTACTGTTTGTTACCTAAACAAATAAATAAAAAATGTATTTATTTTTTTACAGTCGTTGTAATAAAAAAAATATAATGTAGGAACGCTTTTGTAGATGTCTGTTTATCAGTGGAATTATGAATTTAAGAATTAAGAAAATCCATACCATACTAAACCTTCAAAAGGTTGATTTAGATTTAGTAAGTTCGGTTAAGTTGCACGTACTGAAAAGATATCATAGACTTACTTACTTACTCCGCTGGCTCAGCGATACGGAGTGGATCTTAGCCTCCGATACCACTGGTCAGACACTGGTCTATCTGGTACTCTTGTA
Source organism: Eudonia truncicolella (assembly GCA_949315975.1). Classification (NCBI taxonomy): domain Eukaryota; kingdom Metazoa; phylum Arthropoda; class Insecta; order Lepidoptera; family Crambidae; genus Eudonia; species Eudonia truncicolella. The sequence continues at coordinate 12,882,930 of OX438847.1, read as the reverse complement.
GGTATTTAACTACGTCATTTGATTTCTACTCTTTAGAATATTATAAAATATTTTTAGGAATTAATTACGAAACCTTTGTAATATTACTCTCTTGCCAAACTACGAGTGCTATGGCATCACACTTCACTTTTTAAGAGTCTTATCTCACCTCCGTTTTAGTAATCTTTTTATAATTAGTCACAAACTGGCCAATTTTATGTGCCAATCGGTGTTAGGCGGCGAAAAAGATTCGGTTCGACACAATTCTACAAAGTCAAATTCAAATCGACGTACTACCTTGAAAATATTAACAATATCAATTAAAGCGTTACCTTACACATGCCGTTTACATAATCGGGCTGTCTGTCGCCTTTGCAATTATGAAACCAACGTAGGCACGACCTCCCAAGTGGTTGGTTTAATTTGAAACTTATGTTTTTTACAAATAAGTACCTAAATGAGTAAGGGATCTATTGGAGCATCTTTTTGTTTCATTCATCGTTAATGAAGTGGACAGTTATGGTTATGGATTTCGTTATTTGTTATTGTTTTTGAATATACGTCGATCACAAAATATTGCAGCTCTAACGCCTGAGCTAGTGTACCTTTGGTTCAGGATTTAGCTCTACGTATATACCTACCTACATAAACGTTAACATTTAAAATATTTTTTTATAGGTTCACTGTTTCTAAAAGTATAATCATGGATAAATCAATTGTTACGTAGATAGCATATGTGTGACGGTTTAAGCGTATAAGCTCATTAAACTCAATGACAATAAAAGCTGAAGGAGACTGAACCGCTCTACAACCGGCACCCTCTACACATTGTAACCAGTAATTAAGTAGACTGTTTCGATGATTAAGTGAGGCAACCTGTAAAGCTGCCGGCGTGACGCGCGCCCGCTGTGACGCAGCGCATCGCTGGCGAGCTTGATGGAGACAGCGTCACGCCGACGCAGCCACTGATAACCCAAGTCCCAAGGTCGAGAACTGGAGGATAGTGATTGACAGGCGCAGTGGCAGGATAGCCACTGTGCTCGCCGCGCCGCCTTTGTCGTCCAGCTTATAGTATAAATATGTGGACCATGTCGATTGCATTGTCAACACTCTGCAGAAGAGATATCATGAAACCGGGTAACAATGCGAATTTTATTTCCATTCGATCACGTTTATGAAAACGAGAATTTGTATGTGGAGGATAGCGTCATGTCTATCATGGCGAGAGAATGGCTTAAATGATGTTCGGACTACGGCTACGTCGTAAAACGTACAGAAACGTACAAGACACGCAATGAAACAGTTAATAACGACGACCATTCATTCGAAGAACCTACGAAATGACTGAAGAGTATACATATATTATACTGTTAAACCACTAATACAGAATTGTGCTAATAATAATAAAACTTGATTTTAAAGTATATATTTTCTAGTATAGTATGTGCTAGGACCCCATGCATGATTTTTCTTTTCTTCAATACTGCGTCCAACTATCTCCTACTTTCCAGTTTAAAGCATAATGTCTAATAGTAGCATATTTTACTATCGTCATTACAGAAAAAGAGAAATCAGTTCGAAAGAAAATGTGCGCCGTGTAACTGCTGGAAACTGCGCCGAGCTGGGTACAGTCACGTGCAATAATATGCATATACGTTTTTTTAAACTTTGTATGGAGTTTTTTTTTGCTGTAGTCATACAAGCTTTGACGGTTATGGTTGCACTGATAAGTCGTTAATTTACCATCAATATTCAATTTATTAAGAAGTTATGTAGCAGCAATAGTTATAGATTATACATTTTGTCTGCACATTTTGCCAATGCTCTTGACGATGCTAGGGTTAAATGCGAGAACCCTCATATCTCCGCTAGAAATACTGATGTGATCCCATACCTTACACGAGCTAATTAGCTTAGTAGGTGGTTAAATAGGGCTGTTATTGATATGTAAATAGCGTATTAATTAGTAATAAATCTTTTACAAAAAAGTATATATGTTATTGCGTTTGAGAGTACACGCAGCGAGAGGGTAGAAGCTGGCCGTTGATGTCAGGTGAAGCTTTCCACGACGACGGGCGCTTCGTATGACGCGCGCATTGTCAGGCGGCGGAAAAGTGGCAACAAAGAAGAGTTATTTCAATGCATGCGATCGCTGACTGACTAGGCTTGAGCGTATCCTTCAATACGTATTGTCAATTCAATACTTCAATATTATAAACACAGGATTAAAGCAAAGACAGCTATGTTATCACAAAGTAGTGTAAAATAGTTATTTCAATAAAAACTGTCCATTAAAGGGCAAAGTAGTTAATGCTTGGCCCCGATTAACTTAGCTGCTTCTATCCGCTGATTGTGTTTATAAGGGGGCGGGCTCTAAGCACGCGAGGCTATCAACAATACCTATCAATAATAACAATACACGTCGTTAAGATAATATTATAGAGTACCTTAGTTTAATTCAAACATTTGTTTTACTAACTAAGTATATAACAGACTAGCGGCCCGTCCCTGCTTCGCACGGGTGGTCATTTTTTTTAATAAAGCCTATGTTACTCCACGCTAATGTAGCATTCTAATGGTGGAAGAATTGTTTAAATCGGTCCATTAGTTTTTGAGTTTGTTCGTTACAAACATACATTTAAAAATACAAAGCTTTCCTCTTTATAATATTAGTATGCATGTTACAATGTAGGCTTGTTCATAAAACTTAACCGCCCTTTCCCCGGGCACACCAAAAACATTAAACCCATTACATTTATACCTGTTTCTTCAACACATCGACACTTTGGTATGAGAGCGGACTACATTATGTATACAAGTATGTATACATGTACGTATGTATATGTATGTGTGACTAAACGACGCTGTGCTTTAGTCTGTGTCGTGTTTAGTTTAGGTAGTCGAGTTGTTACTTTATCCCCAATTTCACCGGATAGAAAGTGCCCATGAGTGGTGTGAGTGTGCGCAAGAGTTCACTTTATACAGAATACATGATGTCAATCCGCGGCGTGATGGCTAGCACGCGACACTCTCGCGGCGCCACACCAGCGCTGAATATGTTCAAAAAAGGTAACTTTAGTTTAACCTTCCTTTTGTCCTAATTTTATTTTAGCTGTCACATCAAAGATATAGTTAAAATAACGGAGTCATATATCTAGTAACAGGTAAGTAGTTCGCGTTACTAAGGTTTTTCTAATCTAAACTTATAGCTATACTAGCGGCTCGTCCCGGCTTCGCACGGATGGACTTTTTTTGTATAACCTATGTTACTCAGCACTAATGTAGCATTCTAATGGTGAAATATTTTTTTAAATCGGTCCAGTAGAGAGTGGTTTGTATGAGAAAAAAAAATTGTTGTTTTTACTATTTTCCTCGTATTTTTTTACGTTTTTTCTCTCCATAAGAACCTTCCTCAGACTTCATCAAACACAACAAAAAAGAAATCAGCCAAATCGGTTCAGCCGTTCTCGAGTTTTGCGATTAGCAACACATTTAGCGATTCATTTTTATTTATATAGATGTAAGATATATGTTTCATGTCCTATTGCATTGATTGGCGCTTTATAAAAGCTAGGATTAGAATGACCAAACAAAAGGTTTCGCGTTGTGTAGAAGAGGTGGCTAGTCGTATGAGTGAGCTTCGTAAGCTCCTGAGTAGTTTCTAATTATAGCCGACGACCTTAACCCACTCGCCGCACGGGGTGTGTCGCGTGTCGCGTGTCGCACGTCACACGTCACACGTCGCACCTCGCACGTCGCACGTCGCACGTCGACCGTCTATTTGTGATTCATCATCCACTGCCCAGCCTCATTCACTGCGGGCTATAGCCATATTTACGCTACCACCATTCAGAGACTGAGTAACGACTCTATACTCGTATTACTTTTAGTTCGCTGTGTCTCATGCGAGATGTCTTCCTTCTTCATTAACAATGTCTTAAATGCTTTATAAAATGCATTGTCTTGAAATATATCATGAAATTAGGTTTCATAAGGAATTGTACTTCGTGGTGTCTTGTAAGTGAAAGAACTGGTAACATCTAGTCATTATATAAAAATATTTCGTTTATCTTTTGTAAGAAATCCATTAACAATAAATAAATATGTCGCCGCGTGTGCCAGTGCCGGTGCAGTCATTGTTTTGTTGCGTTAATTGCAATGACAGTGACACGCTCTCGAAAGGCGTCTTGTGCGAATTACTGTCGTTTCATTCTCCAAAACAGCAATCAAAAAAAATCCACGTGCGGGATTAGAATCTGGGTTGGACAGAGCCACGATAGCATATTGGGTAGTGCATCTGATCCGGCATGTCATGGGATGCAGGTTCGAATCCCGCTCGTAGAATTTTTTCAACAATTTGGTCAGGTCAGTTTGCAGTTTGTAAAATCACCAAAAATAAGAGTTTCTCGCTGATTAACTCACGGGTTCTCCGCCAGTACGAGCTCTGCCACGTTATACTCAAGAACCGATGCCCCAGTGGCATTCCTCAAAACATGTGTTGCCAAAACAAAAATATGGAAATTGAGATTTGATTGGAGGTACAGTAGGAGTGGGATCTAACGCGGCTCGTGTGATTGCGCGCCGCATTCCGCGCACCCACTGGGTCAGGAGGCAACGGTACCTGCAACGGTCGCCCCCGCCCCCCGCCCCCCAGCATGCTTGGTGCGCAAGTATCTCAGCTGTACTGCTATCAGGAGCGCTGCACAACAAATGTTTCGGCTTGTTTAATCCGCGCTAGAATTATATGAGTGTGTCGGTGCGTGCGCCCGCCGCCCGCCGCTCGCCGGGGTTGGTAACGCGGTCACGTTTTATGATGATCGCAGCGGTTTACGGCCGCTCAAGTTTAGCGCCACGACGGCCGCCTCCGCTGCCGCCGCCGCCGCCGGCTCATAAAAACCCAAAAGGTGCCATTAAACTTTGAAATTGAGTAAGGGCTTTCATATCTCGCTAGTCGCTGCAGCATGTGTGGTGTGATGTGTGCCACGATAAGATATTTCGCAATTTTCGTTTACACTCGTTGGGAGCGATTGTATTAGATAACCTTTTGTTATTATGTTTCCGACAGTGTTATGTAGATGTTGCGAAAAACTAAAATGTTAATCTTATTATTCTATTTACATGCATAATTTAACGTAATAGAAGCAATGCCTGCACGCAATCTGTGCAGTCGTGTACAAACATACTTAATTTTAAATGAATAAAGTTGATGAGTGCATGGCGGCGACATACAAATAAAACTTTTTTTTCATAAGTAGGTAATAAAAAAAAAAAAAAAAATTTCAGACCGAGATCCATATAAAAGTGTTAGTATAGGTACATGATATCTTACAATCAATGAAACACATGACTATATTTATGTTTTTCCGTAGAGTACTTTGAAAACTTTTCTCGAAGTAATATGGGAATAACCCGATATGTGGTCGGCACGTGTCCCCTCTCGTGACGGGCCGTAGCAGAAAAGCATTTCGGCGAACCCACGCTAGACTCCAGCCAGTTTATTGCATTCCCTAGACACAGATTAATATTTAGGATTTCCCGGCCGGCGGCAGTAACACGGCTTTTCACCCCGGAAAAGGAAAGATAATAAGTAAATGAACATACTCTGTAAATAAGGCACTAATATTTATTTTTAGGATGTTTCTTTTAAGACCACCACCTCTGTGATCTAGTGGTTAAGACCACCGGCCTCGGACCCAAAGCTCTCGGGTTCCCAGCGGGGATATTTGTATCATGATAGGTATAGCTTGTTTTAAGTCCACCTGGCTAGCTACCTTCTAAATATATCGCCATAACATGACGCTATCAGATAGGAAGTGCCTCAGTAGTTGAGCATGACGGGTAAAGTTTATTTGTTATGTTATGATTGTATTATTTCTGGTAATAAACGTTTTTATTATTTTATTATTATTGTTTATAAAGTGCGCTTCACCTTCTGCTTTGTCATCAGTTCATCACTTAACATCAGGTGAAATGGAATTGAATTGAAGTGGTAATCTGTAAGAATTTAATATCTTATAAGAATCCTGCTTATTTGTAATGTCGTTGAGAGTTAATATTATAAAGCAGTTGCGATATTCGCCAATATAAAGCATCTGAATCTAGTTTTACTGTTTATGACGCGACCGTCGATACCTCAGCTCAGCTTTTGCGATCCACACAGTTATTGTTCGGGAAACGCGAACGGTTTTTTTGTGATATTGCGCCGCCCCACTGCCGCTTGCGACACGCGACCGTGCTGCGCGGCGGCACGGGCCGCAAGCCGCCGCCGAGGCGCGCCGCTTTAAACCGTTGCGCAAACGCCGTGTGTGTCGCCATACGTCACATTATGATTACACGCTTTGTTTGCATCTAAATAATTTCTTAACAAACATTAACGCGGTAGTTACCCCGTAAATAATTAGTCTAATGTTTTTGACCATGTTGTATGCTTCATACGTCGCACAAATAATTTGAAAAGTTTTGTAGGGTCAAAACAGGTCATAAACATATCATAATGGCTATTACAAATGGTTTACAGACACACGTCATGTGCGCGTTATGTGTGGGATTTTTTCTGACACTGTAGCTCAAAAGGCCATCAGCATCATCCGTTACACTCACTTTTCAAAGAACAGTAAATACCTTCTTAAAAAAAGTAATTGCCAGTTAATTTTATGTTTAATTTATATTGAATGCTACACGCCTCGTGGCTGCAATGCACGTCACGCTGGAGCCGCAAATTCAGCAGAGTTAAATAGAGTTAAATATAATTAATGGAATCAGGCAATATTTTGCGAAAATCCATGGTACAAAAAAAATGCAATTTTGCGTATGTAGTGTTGATTCCGCTAACTCACTCGTTTATCCAGCTTGGATGCAGCACGCATGCACCGGCCTCCCAGTCCCTCGCAGTTAAATATATAATCAAAACTGTAGCCTCAACTCAGTATACATATATTTAACATTTAATTAACATTTAAACGACAACAATATGGTTTAACCATATATTTGTTTGTAGTTTGTGGCTTCGGCCCTGTCGCTGCGCCTGCGCCGGTTACCGCGCGTCGCGCCGCCCACGCCGCGGGACTCACTGTCGTTAAACACAGGCGACACTGTTCATTATTTATAACTAAGATAAAAAGATAGTTTGAAATATGTATGTATCACATAATCTTTGATGAATTATTTATGTAACAGCTTCAGACTGAATGACATGTCTTTACGATAGTACGCACAATAATATGCATATTTGTATGGGTGCATACATTTGTATGCGCACACATGGACAGCCACTGAATAATGTCAATTCTGCATTGCGTTACTGTCAGAGCAGTAATTATACTAAGTTTTACGAGCAGTTCAAATCGCAAGCTTGCTTGAAGCTTTGTTAACTGAGCTAACATGACAACAGCACATAAACCCATGCAATGTGTGTGCCTCGAGTGGATGTGCCTGCATCGTCTCCGGCGTTCGTCGCGTCGGGCGCTACTCAGCTTAATCTGAGACTCGCTTTACGAGATTGCACTACCTGCCTGGCAAATACCAAAACGTCTGGCGAAGTACTGAGTGTCACTTTACACCAACCTGAACGTTCGTATAAGACACTCTAATTCCTTCTAGCTATGCTTGTATAAAAGGCATCTTTAACACAATAAAGAAGAGTCAATCCAGATTATTGCAGAGTTTCAGGCGTGTGTTGTACCTGATAGTTAGAGGTCAATAACCGTGAACACATTGAACACATTGGATGTGGACGTGAAGTGCAGCGCGATTACAGAAATTAGACAGAGACTAACAACTGAAATAGAAAAATCTGGAAACAAAAAATGATGTCACTTTGTGTCAACAAAAAATATTTTTTTTATATTTAGGGAACATCGTAAAACACAGGTGTTTCCTTTAGAGATACTATCACATTACACATACGCCGACTTTTAGAGTAGTTTAGTTGGCCGTTGTGACGTCACCACCGTGATGTCGCCACGAGGTCTTAGGGCGCCTTTCCACCAGAGTTGCGAGAGGTAGCTAAGCGATGCGCGACAAAAAATATTCCACTAATAGGATTATTTCCTCTTGCAATGTAATATAAAGTGATTCTATTCGTAGATTCTTTCCTCGCTCACCTCCTAGCTACCTCGCACAGCTCAGGTGGAAACGCAGCCTTATTCGGATCCAATGCGTAATTATAAAACAATAAAAGCCGCGGGTGCCCGCCGCGAGGTGTCACGTTACTGCTGAATCCACTCGTTAATTCGCTTTTCACTGTAATTAATACCGCCATTAGCATAGCGCGGCACCTGCACTATGATATCACGCCGGCCGACTCTTAGTCATCGTTTGTTTCAATAAACTGTTGTTGATGGCCTGGTGGTAGTCAACAACGCCGCCGAACATCTGGCGAATCGAGTCTGATCAGTTATTATTCAATAACACATAAATCACTGTCTGAAATCAAGAGATATTTTATACAGACGTACACGTGCCCCTTATAAATAACTAATTTGAGCGACGCTTTGAACCTTAGCTGTCATAATTACAGAGTAAATGAGGGAAGGGTAAGTTTCTGTTGAAATTTGTTATTAAGTAAAGTTACAAGTCTTAATAAGTGAGTAGCTTTGTCAGTTCTATTTTCAGCTTCAGTACTTCGGTCGTTGAAATAATCGAAGTTCGCTGAGTTAATAGCCGATTCTAAAAACAACTTATTTTACTTTTATTTGTAGTTTATTGTTAATACGTTAATAATAACGTTAATAATAATACGTTAATGTAAACCCTTTTAGAAAACCTAATATGTTTGTTTATAGGTATGGGTTAACATCTATGGGGTAACGGAGTTCACATATGGAGATTGACCCACTGATTGTCGTGAAGTTGTTATTAACAGTTTCATTTATGATTTACAATAATGAATTACCATTTCACGAAAACGTTAGGAGTGGTGCAGGATCTGCTTCCAACAAATCCAACGTCCGTTACTCCAAACGAAGCCATAAAATGTTTTAAAGTTAATTTTCGTATTACATTTTAAGTGAACTGTATGTTTTTATGAAAAACAAATTCTCTAAACCTAATCTATTTTGAAGCTAATGAATTTGAATTGCATCCTAACAGTTTAAAATGGCAGAAAAGTTCGTAGAACCAATAAATGCGGTGAAAGTTTCCGCCCAATTACTCGTTGCTATAAAATTTATAATTAATGTAATAAATAAACGTGAATATACATAATGATTAATAACTGTCGGTTGTATTTAGAAAAATGTTTGGGTGTTAATAGCTCTGCTCATGTAATGGCTGATCTCTCCAATCTGGAATAACGAGTGCCAATTGGCGGAAACTGATGTGGCACTCGTGCTATAGCCTCGGATAAACAAATCAAATCTTTGGTTCAAATGACTCGATAGCGACGAGAACTTTTAACTTTCTACATTAAAGGCGGTAGTTTAAAACGTTATGGCTAATTCCAGCTCGTAATGTAATTTGCATGTGACCGGCATTGAATTAAACTGGTCTTAAGATCTGTTCACATGATCCTTTGCATTCTTTGAAATTACATAAGTAGGTTTTTGATAGCCCATATTGTGTCCCACTGCTGGGAAAATAACTTAATTCTACGTCTCCGCAAAAAAAGAAAAATTTAATACACACGATTCATTATTAAAAACTTAAAAGTGTGGGTATATTAGTTAATATGCTGCAATGGTCACTTTCCACCAGGCGAGCCGTATGCTCATTTGTTAGACAAGTCACATTAAACAATAAAAAAACATGAGTGACATGTAAATTATTCACCAAAACTCTGCCATTGTATAATGTTGCAACTTGTTCCAATGAGTTTCAATAGAATGAATGACTTTAAAATTATGACATAGGACATGCTTTGTCTCTTCGGATGATGTCGTTCAAACTCATTCATATTTGTACGAGACCTTTGTTGCGTTGGCAGAGAGTTCATTTTGTGACTGAAGCCTTTATAGTTGCCACCGGATAGAGTGTAACAGCGGAGGTTGCACAAGCGGCCGGCGGCGGTAATCGGGCGGTCGCATCGCAGCGCCTATCATTACAATCTAGAATTATTAATCAACAGGTCCCCATAGAAAATCGAACGTTCGTTATTCATTTATGTATTTATTATATTGCATGTATGTGAATTGTGATATAGACATATTACAGTTTTGAGCTCTTACAAATAATAAAAGTGTTAGCTAAAATATTAAATATTCAAATATTTAAAAAGAGAGAAAGTATTTCTCATTAATCATTAACCTGTGGACTATTTTTTTTACTATTGGTTTAGTCATGGAGTTATCATTATGTGCAATTGTACACACGCCTGCACACCTGACTACCACAAACTGTCAAATATCCTCAATGGACTTTGAACTTTATGTATATGGCATATAGAAGAAATTTGATAGTTTTGGATAGGTTGATGTGCAGGCGTCTGTACACAACATTGATCAACAAAGGAATTTTAATTGGATTGATGATCGTGAATAAGATTCTTTTACCAACACGGTCATTTGAAAAACTTCAATTCGCGAAATCTCCTACTATCTAACATTTGACTCACGCACTGACCAGAGAGAGTATGTCTCGTGATCAGTGTCAGGTTAATATAATATACAATTGTTCCAATATTATTGCACAAAACTAAGTCTGTAATAACGATATAAACTGTCATTGTTAGTACAGAAAGGATTACAGGTGACCTACTGATCAAGTTATCTAATTACATTTTTTCCATCAACTCCTCCATTGAAGATCTGGGCTCTCCGTTGAGAAATGTCGCTTTCGAAATTTATTGTTTTTATTTTTTTATTCCTGCTATTGTTGCATGCTAGGCGTGTTTGTGGCTCCTATTGTGTGGAGGCTCTATGCTTGATTAACGACGCAGTTTTGGGCAGCGATTAATATCGAAAATGATGTAACGCTTAATGAATGCGAACATGCTATAAATATAGTATCCACGTTCGTATGCTGTAGAAATTTATTTAAGGAAGCGCCCAGCGGCCGGCGGGTCACTACGCTGACGATAAACTAAAATTAGATAACTGTATAGAAGAAAAGTGAAAAGCAAATTAAAACATTATAATTATTATAAGACATATAATTCCATAGCAGCTCAAGAACAAGGAGCAACCAAAAACAAAACAAAAGCTCTTCGACAGTTAATCCAAAAACATAAAAGTAGACATTTCCAAAAAAGTATTTACTCCGTAACAGCATCGTCACTGGTCACTCGTGCGCAAGTGCTTTCTACGCGTAAATAACTCGCCCGCTCTTGCTCACTGCATGCCTGTCGTCCATCCATAATGAGTCAACACACCGCGTTTAGACAACGACCACCGTCTCAAGCTGACATGCAGACAGTTTATGTATTAGCGGGATGTTATGATTAGAACTCTAAATGTTTACATTACAAAATACCTCAGGTTCAATAACAAAGAAACTGATAGAACCGAAAGCTGGCTTAGAACATTTAAATCCAGTCTAAATAGAAATGCTGTGGATGATTTTATTAATTAATATAAATCACAATACATTGTTAATCAGCCTTCATTGTTAAAATACTGAGCGAAGGTCTATCCGCATAGACAGATTGGACATCGAGACAACGAGAATAATGTAATCAAACTACGTATTGAATTGCCATTGCTCGTCTTGTCAATTTTGAAATTGATTCCTATACTACTCTCGAGTATTTTATATTTTTTTTAAGCAAAATCTAATCTAATATTTCTAATTGATGTATTTGTACATTTTATATTACATGTCTATATATTTTGTCTACTATGAATGTTTTCAGTTGAGTCTTTTTTGCTTTATTTTTTTCTCTTGACACCCTTACTGGTCGACTGGTAGAGAATGCATTAAGACATTAAGACCGCCTTCTGCTGTAGAATAAATAAATAAAATCTTTTGATTTTATGATATTCTTTTATATTAATAACAAAATATGATTAAGTTTTTTTCCAACATTTCATATTTAAAGTAAATTATTTTACACTAGACAAAGTTTCAAACTTTTGAAGAGTCGCAGGAACTAAACCACTTGACATGTTTTATACGTGATAATTCGTACATGTCGTCAGACTAAAGTTAGCGTCACAATCATTTGAATACGTTATTTACTTTAAAAGGCTATAAAAGTTTCAGTTCAAATCTTGCAATCATATTTAAGACCATTTTCAATAGGCGTATTGTCAAGTGTCGCGCGTTGATGTCTATTGTATTGCGAGGAAAATCAAACGCGAAAATATGCATGCAATGTGTGGTGTACCAGGCGGGTGTCATAATTCCTGCTATTGTTGCACGCTAGGCGTGCTTGTGGCTCCGATTGTGTGGAGGCTCTATACTTGATTAACGACGCAGTTTTGGGCAGCGATTAATATCGAAAATGATGTAACGCTTAATGAATGCGAACATGCTATAAATATAGCATCCACGTTCGTATGCTGTAGAAAAACATAATGACTTTTTAATCCTGTATGTCGTCGTAGCCCGCCTACCAATTATTAAATTTATTTTATTTTTTATTTTATGTTATTAGGTACACAAAACAGAATTACAACAAAAACATGATAAACGATTATGCAGTACAATTGTAACATTGGGAAGTCATAACTCCACACGATGTGCTCACAGCGTGTTCATCAACATTTAAAACTATGCTAACTTAAATTATGAGATTTTGTTTTTAATAATTATAATTTACGTTAATTATATATAATATTGTAGTTATCTTATATTATATAACGCGCGATCGATTAATCATATGGTTCACTCATCTTATGTGCATTCAACTATATATAGATGAAAAAGATCATTAATCCGTAATGTTATGTTTGAAAAAAATGACTCGTATATAATAAGATTTTTCTGTATCTTTTTTATTTAACTTATTATACATTAGCTTTGGCCTGCAGTTTCGCCTGCACAAAGTACCTCCAGAAACATAGTGTTTGACAGGGATAACGTTACCAACCTTCGTGTTGACGTGAAAAAAGGAAAGAAAGAAAAAAAGAAAAATATTTATTAGTCAAGCATTTTAAAACTAAAACTAAACGAGGAAAACTCACTTTCGCATTCATAATACGAGTTGAAATCATAGGCGTCCTAGGAACTATAGTGATGGAGTGATCAGTACAGTGTCCCCGCGCCGAGTGTGTAGTGCGCGATGTTTTCGCTTTCATCTCAGCGGTCTCGGTTCAACACGCGCCGCAAAAATGCGAGGAAAGTGAGAGGATGCTCCCCCTCCCCTCCCCGAACCTCTCCCCCCACACACCCGCCACCGTAAGCCCCCCCCCGGCAGCTAGCGAAAGTGTCTCGACCACTCTTGGAATAAGATGGACCGCACTACTTTAAATGAAATAATATTTTTATGTATTAAATGAGCGAAATAACGCCTCGATGACCGAGCAGCAAAGCGCTCGGTTCGATACCCAAGGTTCTGTATAAAATTACCAGGTCAGGCACGAAAGTGTGAAGGCGTGAATCCAAACTGTGTTTTGGGTTTTTCGATGCCCGGATAGCCCGGGCTTGTGATCACAATCACCAACCCGAAATTGGCAAACGCTTCAAACGACATGCGACAATTACTGAATGACAGAATAATGCATAATAATTAAGGTGGGAATTGTTATAGCTAATGGAAAGATTGGACAATCCACCACACTGGCCCGATGCGAGTTGGTGTACCGACGGCCACCTTACGCCAGCCGGGAGCAACGGCCTGGCGAGCCTTCTAAGCACGGAGCCATTTGAATACGGCACCTCTCCGGCGACCTGCATTGCGAAAGTCGATTCACCTTGCACAACCGCCGTGGAACGCACCGGCCACTGCGGCGACCAACTCACAACCTGGCTGACATATAAACCATTACGATAAACGATAGGGCAGCGCCACCACTGTTGTCAGGAAGCAATGATCGACACATGTTACCTTTAATCATAAGAAATTCCAGAAGATGGGCAGCAGCACTCTCTCTTTGAGGTTTACTCTCCATTTACTGCGATCGCCAACCCGCCTGCCAAGCGTGACGATTACGGCAAATGCCCTCATGTATCCTTGGGGGAGGCCATTGCCCAGCAGTGGACGTCTTTTGAGATTATTGGAAATAGAGGTCAGCAACGTCAGCCTTCCCGGTAGTAAAGCGGTCAGTGCAGCCGCCCGGATTGCGGAAGACCCAGGTTCGATTCTTGTCTGGGTCGGGTGGGCGTTTAATTTTTTACTGTATTTTATAAATATTTAATTTAGCTTCAGTGCATCAAGTACTTAAAAAATAAAAAATAAACATTTATATTTCATTTTACACAAATATTGTTGCGAACAAATTACAAATTGAAAAAAGACAAAGTGTTATACATACACACATCATACATAATGTTTTTCCTTATACGTTTCTTAAATGCGCGTCTTGTCAGTTCTCTATTGTCGATACAGTGGAATACTTAACAAGATGTTACCGTCTATTATTATGATTTGTACACAATAAACCAATAAATCGACTCTGTGAGGAAACAATAAAAAGCAATTTGTAGCAGTTAAAGCTTTCCACGTACAAACGCTGTCGAGTGGCAAAGTCTCTGCTGAAACTGGTCCCAGCAATAGAATAACTGCTTATTATGCTAAGAGGAAATTGCTGTAGTCTTCAATGGGTTCGCTGCTCCGTTGATAGCGGCAGACTCTTGTGAAGTGGACGAGGAAAGTCGTTTCGCGCGTGGTTTGTCGCATTAACGTTACTCTAATAGCCTTTCTTCCATTCAATGGACTACATGTCATAGTTAACTTCCAAATTCTTCACGCTATATAGCATCACTTTCAAAATGTAATTGTTACTTTGATCACCTCACTTTAATGGAACATTATATTGATCGACTATACAAACGATTTAGAATAACAAAGCATTCATTCTTATTCTACTACAACTAAAACAAGTACAATTTAACTATACATTAGTATTTTTACTAGTTAAAAACTTTCCTAAATCAGCTAGTATTTAGTAATCGCTGGTTACTGTGTCATGTGCATGCAAAAATATATTTAGCATTATGCATGTAAACATAAACGGATTTCTCAGCAGCATGAGCGCATACCGCGTCTGCGAGTGCTCTATAAATCTAATCCCAGCTCCAAATTATATCACATAGGGCACAGAGTGCCTTCATAAATAGCTCTGCGGTTTTACAACGAGATTGCTAGCGCAGGGATGGTTTATATTTAGAAAATTTATAATATAATCGATTTCAATAAAACACTTTGGTATGACTCCATCACTGAGTATGATTTACAACAAGGTGTCAGATTATTGAGCAATGCCAAATTATAAAGTGAGTGGGTATTAGATTTCAAGAGATTAGCTTACAAGACAGTAAAAGTAAGAAGTTATTTACCTGTTCTGTAAGCCATAAGAAATGCAGGAAAGCTAACATAAGGATATACTCGTTCATTAAGCATTGAGTTTAAGAGAGTGCATTATGCAAAGCCAGGTATTGCTTGAAGTAGATGCTGCGATAATCTTCCTCACAAGGAACATCACACATCGGTCTTAAAATGTAAGACGTAAGTAGATTTCATTTTAACTAGCCATGTCCGTGTAAAGAAAGCATGCTCATTAATTTTACTTCGTACCAAATGGTTTATAGTATCTCCAAATTCGTAGAGCCATCACAAGCTTTTCATGGCCCGATTTACAGTCACACTTTGGTTTTTTTAATTGCGTTAGAGCGGAGACAAAGAAAAGCGCGACAATGGCTGAGGTAACTTTAATAACAGTGTTACGTGACGGTGACGTAACAGCCGCGTGGCGGTAGCGTGGCGGCGGCGTGGCGAGCACGACACCAGCTATTCAGAGCGGCGCATCTTCTGACTAACTCGAGCCGAGGTCCTAGCCTTTAGCCCTCAGACAATTTAGTAGGGAATAGGGACACGCTTGCGTACGTAGTACTCATTATAATACTGTGCTTGTATGGTTCCATTCCCTTTAAAAACGGTGTTTCGATCACACGGCTTGAGTAACCCTTTAAGTTTCTCGCCACCCACAAAATGTCCAGTGACGCTGTAAACACTGTTCAGGGCCAAAAGCAAGCCGGCGCATCCCCTTGCGTTTCATAATTTTACAGTTGTGGCGTCACATAGCACCTGCAAATACGAGTACGCATAATCGTAGTCGTAAAAGCGAATGCTGGAAAGATTTAGTATTTTATGTAAGTACGACTCGTGCATACCGCGCGACCAATTTAAAACGGTTTTCTTGTTAATTAAGTTTTATACTGTTGGTAGTTCTAAAAAGTATTTTATTTAGTTTTTGTTTCTGTATAAACGTTTTGTACGCAGTGCAGCTATTGATCAGCGTTGCATTGAAAAGTAAAACATAAAACAACTTAATATTGAAAGACGGGGTAAAATAGTAAATATACATTGTAGGAAAGGGTTTTTTTTCATGGTCAAGTATTTTGTTGATATTTTTTTTGTCATCGTGCTATCAGTCTTTCCGACTATGATTAGATATATTGTGTGTGATTTTCTGGGGTGGAGATATTCTTCATCAGGAATATCTACCATATAAATAAAGTGGCTCAGTCAATGCTGCCGAGTTCTAGGGTCCTGCGCCGATTCAGCCGGTTCAAGCAATCTGGTAGTGTGAGCTGAACAGCCAGCTGGTTAGGAAGGTCTATTTTTATATTTCGTTGCACATGCGCATTTCTTTCTTGACCGTTGGCATGCTTAGGTGTTCGTGAACTTCTTCACGAACACCTAAGCATGAGTTTCTTATGAACCAGGGTGCGTTGCAGATTTGTTTGAGTACGTAATTCTGGGTTCTTTGAATTATATTTATGTTTGAATTACAGGTGGCTCCTCGTAATTGGATTCCATAGGTCCAAACTGGTTTTATAACTGACTTGTAATTTTTTGCTGATCTAACGCAAGCAATTGTTCAATCAAATCGCGTTACTATAGTTAAATTGTACGTATGCCTCTGCCAAAGCTTACAGCGCGCACCGGACTTAACACTAATAATAGAAAACTACCCGCAGTGAAGTCCCCCGTGCCCCGTGCCCCGTCAGCGCCGCCTGTAACCCTGCTATCGCTCTTCGCACTTCACTTTTATTTGTTGTAAACGCGGCACTGAACGATGGCCGGTGAAAAACCCACCAAAGCCCTACTATTAGCTTATTCAATTATTTATATATTCGGCAATATCACATTACATTTCTTAGAAATTAAAATATGTACCAGACAACGTAAATTCTTTGTACAGGCACCTACAACATAAACAATATATTCATCACAATAACCGTAACATAAGTCTGCAAAAAGAAATTAACTATTGTAAAAAGTATTTTTTTGTTGACTGTACTTACGTGGTACTTACCTACCATGCATGGAATGCTAAGGGATCGGATCGGACAAGCTAAATGTTCAATGGAGCCGATCGGATTTTACTAATAATAATTGTTGCAAATGGATCCGTTTAAAGGATCAGATTGGAATAACTCACATGACAGTGTTTATGCATTGCAAACCAAAATTATTTTATTCAAGTAACTAAACGAGCGCATGGTCCATTTTGCTCTACATAGCAGGATTCATCCCCCGCCCGATCCTCTAAACACAGCACTGCACATTTACAGAACACACTAAATATGCACACTAGTTTAGGCGTAAGACACCGTACTCGTAGAACAAGGGTACGACGAGCCGGTTCACACGCGCTCTACACCAGGTGCAGACGTACCTAGGCGCTTCTCCCCACCCTCACGACCCGGTCAACCTGAGCCGAGGTCCTAGCCTTTAGAAGCGCCCTCGGGTTGTTCCGCTCCCCAATCCGATCCGAACCCCTCGGAGAATCTAGTAGGGCACGGGGACACGCACTAGTGCGTGATGCCGTTCCTCTAGAAAACCTCCGACGGTGCTTCGTTTCACACGGCTTGAGGAACCCTAAGTTACTTGCCGCCCCCAAAAAAACCCAGTGAAGCTGAAAATTCCCAGCGGCTATCAGCTAAATCTTTTAAAAAAAGCAGGATTCGTTTTACTCAATGTAGCACCACAGGGAGACTGCCGAAGGTAGGCTTCATACTGTTCCGAGCTGTTCCGAGATTCCGGATATATGCGTGCGGTGCTCAACCGGTTTTCTATTAAGCTTAACTAGTGCAGTTTCCTTATTTTGCGGTAGCACTCGCGTTGTGCGCTTTGACAGCGAGCCACTCGTGGGTTAATGTAGTTCTCAGGAGTGCAAGAGAGTGTTAGCTGTGAAGCGGGACCCGTGGTAGGGGCTCCGAAGCTCAGCTGGGCACTAAGTGGCGCTAGACAATGAACTTTACTTGTACTCGCGGCTAATGGCCGGAATATGTTAGCAGGATGTAGGGTATCGTGTTTCTGCTATGTCCATGCTACTAGAAAATGGAAATATTTATTAATAAACAACTGTAGATTTTTTACGCTTCAACAAGAATAAAATGTTTAAATTTTCATTATACATGACTGTTTATCGTCAAACATTACACAAACCCTGCGGCAAAGACCTTAACCTGATGAGGATAAACCGCAGAGAACTCGGCAGAGGCCAAAAAAATATCTTTTTTTATGAAGTTATTATGTAGTACAATAAGATTGTAATGAGAGCAATAAAATAAAGATCAAAGTCTTAAGTGCATGTTACAAAGTGACCAGCGACAGCGGGTCTGAGCGCGTTCGTTGAGACTGCGTCCGTCCAGCTTTGTCATTTCCTCAACATTCTCTTAAATCTTAATGGTGGCTTTGTAATGTTATAAGATAACATAAAAGCAATTGTCGGAACGCGAACCCAGTACTTAAGAACGTTAACCTTAGAATAAATAGCTCATACGTTACCAGATAGCGGTGCTCTCCGACCAACTCACTTTTACACCCGCCACCTAGCAAACGAGCCGTAACTCGATGGCTATAAGGTGCACAATGGGCGTACAGCTAAGTCAGCGGTCGGTTGCATACTTATTTACTTTTTCTCTGACCATTTAAGGCCTGACCACTTTCTTGAACACTTTCTACGGACGTAATTCGCTGCTCGCCGCTTGTCTCAATTTGTATCTGTCGCACATGATCTCGTATTCGCTTTCAAATGGCGATGCATCCATTGTGTTGCTGTGCTTCCATTGTGTTGAAAGATAGTTGGAAAAGAAGATATTCTTAGATTGTACAAGTCTAGAACTGTAAATTGACCTTAGGTAATGCAACATCATACTCTAAGCGAATTGTTTGATTACTATGAATAATATTTGATAACCTTGTTTTGACTTTATAATTCATAATTAGTTTATTAATTAATTACCTACCTTTATTTGTACTTCACTAACATTAACAGAAACGTAACAGTAGAGACGAACACGCAAATGTACTAACCGTACACTTAGGCTATTCTATAATGCCTTTAACACCCTGATTGGTAGAGAAAGCCTAACCCCTTACAAATAAACAGAGAATAAGCTCCGAATAGTTATTCCGTGTTTTGTTCCTGCTATGTAAACTTCTTTTTAGATTAGAGTAAAAGAGACAAAACACGGAATAACTATTCAAAGCTTATTTTTTGTTTATTTGTAAGGTCTTTAGTCATTATGTCTACTTATTAATTAAAACAAAATGAAAAAGCTACCGTTATGTCTTAGCATTTTACAAATTCAATGACACAGTTACAGCCTTCTTTGATACCGTTTGCGACGTGGCAGGTCGTAGCCAACAACCTTTCCGCGCCGGCAGTGGCACAAGGCGAGCAATGGGCATTTGCGTGGTCGTACGCATGCGCCGAATGTCACGCTGCACTGGTTATGTCAGCCCGCCGTGCCCGCCGCGCCCGCGTCGGCTCGTGACAATGTCAGCCTTTACTGGAGACAGCTTCTAGCAAGTTCAGTGCAGTTACGATTGCAAGGTTTATCTGTTATGATACACTAATCTTACCAACTATTGATTTATTATAAGAAATCTTACTTCCTTAACTGAAAAAAAAAACAGAAAAATAATTAGAAAATTAAAAACTAAAGACCTATGAGTAAAAGATGTCCTCCAACTGTGGGCTCATGGGAACCGTCCTAAGAATGCTGGCAACATTGACCCTTTAGATTGCCAAATCTTTAGTTTATACTTTAATTATAAAGCCATGCCGGTGGCCGAGTGGTAAAACGCTAAGCTCGATTTACAGATTTATATATTTCTTTTACGCTCCGTTTCGTTTATATTTATTTCTTAGATTTTTTTTATAAAAAAATCTTGGTGACATGAATTCATTCGCTGTCAGCTCTAATCTAAAAGTATTGCGTATTATGTTGTACGTTTTTGCCCTATTTTCTCTATTTTACGAAAACACTACCAACCCGTTCAATGACACTAATCTATTTAGATCAAGCACGTTTTCCACCTTTGTGGCCTGGTGATTAAACCACCCGGGGTCAAATATCTACAGGTCCCGGGTTCTATTCCCAGTGGAGAGTACATTTACTGTACTCCTTTCCTTTGGTGTTATCGCTTGTTCTAAGTCCATTCGGCTTGATACCGCCATCCTATTTAAATCTGTTACTGTTACAATAAAGCCAATGTCTCGTAATTGAGAATACCGGGTGAAGAGTGCCTTCACGTTCGGTCTCATTAAACTCGCTCAGGTGTAAGCCAAGCGCTTTCAAGTTATTGTATATAAAATATCATCATAACCAACATTAGTCAGTGGACTAGACACTGACCAGCTCAAAATATACAACTATAAAACTTTGGGAACACCTTTTTACTAATTTCTGAGAGCTGTATTAACAGTTGTTGGCAATCACACACAGGGTGCGCGTGGTGGTTTACAGCTCGTTCTACATGTGGTGTTTCCATTCCCAAAGACCCCAACACCACTGTCCCCACGGACATAAAGCCACCTGGTGATGTCTATTTTTTAAATAAATGTTTATCTATCTATCTAATCTATCTATTTATTTATTATTATTGGTCTCGCATGTGACCGTGTGAAGCTTAGTGGCCGGCCATAGCCAGGTTGGTTCACTTGCTGAATCTGTGTTTGCTGACCGTGCTCGTTGTCCGCAGGGTCGTGCTCGGGCGGGCGGTACCTGGGCCAGCGGCTGGGCGCGCTGTCGGAGTTGCACCACGGCGTGCGCGGCGTCGTGCACGCTGTGGACGCACGCACGCTCTACATCGACGGCTTCCAGTACGACGGCGTCGGGCCAGGTAAGCAATACCTCACATTATATTACCAAACACTTCAAAGCATGTACTAAATGTCCGTATCTTCATCATCATCATCAGCCTACACTAGTCCACTGCTGGACATAGGCCACTCCAAGTGCACGCCTCCGAGCATGATCCGCGGCTATTCTCATCCAGCTCTTGCCAGCCACCTTATGAAGATCGTCGCTCCACCTTGTCTGAGGGCGTCCTAGACTACGTTTGACGATACGCGGGCCGTATGCTCGTTTATTAAATAAGCTCTTTGCTATAGTAGTTAGGTTATAAACGTTTATACAATTTGATATCCCATACAAACTTCCAAGTACCAATTTTTTCAGACCAATATGTCAATTTGGGAAAGGGTCGAGTGTTTTTGAAATAATTTTTCCAAATTATAATTTGTTGGCAAAAAAAATGTATCAAACGTATAAACGCTCTCAACGTTACCACTAACTTAGTAAACAAGCATGCGACTCACCTGGGACTCAAGTCTGTTAAATCAATAATGTCTCAATAGTGTATCGATAGCCTTATTTTGACATTGGGATTATGGGAAAACTGTCAAAATCAGGCCACTGACACACGATTGTGGACGTTTAGAATTAAGGCAGAAATTGAAATCAGAATTAAGGGTAAAATAGCAGAACTGAGGGCCTCATCGCCAGCGCCAAAGCAGCCCGAGGAAGCTTTAGTTCTAGGAGCCAAATCAAACTGGAACACAGTGATACAAAACAATACAGCACCACCGGGTCGCCAGCCGGTTGGATTCCCGGAGGAATCCTTACATACATGGACAAACAGCCTCCCTCAACAATATCCACAACACTTACCGTGGTGTGATTTGAACAGAGGAAAACCAAAAACCCAGGCGGACAAAGTCGAGGTCACAATTAAAATTTGATATTTAGTTCAAACATCATTTATTCAGTTTAGGCTACAAGTAGCTCTTGTCAATGTCACTATGCCATCGGTTCGTAAGTCTACTCTGGGCGGGAGATCTTGTACTGAGAAGAACCGACAAGAAACTCAGAAAGTGTCCAGCTCTTTTCTCCCTTACAGCGTCAAAAATATTGGGAAATGCTCTATCATAGCAGGACACTTTCCATTACAAATAAATACAAAAAATATAGAAGACAACCACAACATGTAAAAAAAAACACAAAATAAAAAAAACTAAGTTATCAAATTTACAGGTAAAAGTTTCAATTTCCACAATGTCATACAGTACCACTACAGTACTCTAGTAAAAGTCAAAAATTGTTAAAGAAAAACAATGTCAAACTACAGTGAATAATACTAAAAATAAGATAAGTATGCAAGAGCACACCAGCCACCACAGACGGCACCCGTTCACGAGTATGACACATGAATCAGCCATCGCTTCGCTCAACCATATTTTAGGGAACGTAACGACCCGACGCACACGCCACCACCGCAGAGACAATAAAGAGAGCATGACACACTCAAGAATTAATGATCTATTTAACGCAACGCTGTTTGTTATCTGTAGGACACTGCTGATAAAGGCTATCATATCAGTATACAAATTATATAAATTAAATTAATTACATTGGTATTGGTATCGTTGGTCTGTATAAATTGAAGCTACCGATTCAACTATTTTTGTGTGCAGAAAAGTCTGTCATGTATTTAATAAGACAAACTCAGTCACTACTTATCTCTTGGGTGTAAGCGAGCAGTTCCATTACCTCGTAGTATCGAAACAAACAACCATTTGCAGTGCGAGCGCAGTTTCATAGCAATCAAGTTGGGCTACATCTGTTCTTAACAAAAACAACACTTTTGCTCACTCCTCGCAATATTCCTTCACTGTGCTCTACTGTTCAGCTAAGGCAACATACACTTTATCACTACGGTAGTAAGGATCATAATGTGTGCTTCTTATTGATTGGGTGTCCCCTGGTTACTTTGAGGAAGTTATTACGAAGGCGGAGGCTAAATGGATCGGATACACAGATGCTTCCTACCAATGTAGGGAAAGGCTTCAACTTTTTCAATGCTTAATGAAAGTGACGTAATGAGTAACATATGTTAACATAATTACCTAAAGACC
Organism: Eudonia truncicolella; assembly: GCA_949315975.1. Taxonomy (NCBI): domain Eukaryota; kingdom Metazoa; phylum Arthropoda; class Insecta; order Lepidoptera; family Crambidae; genus Eudonia; species Eudonia truncicolella. The sequence goes on along the minus strand of OX438847.1, from coordinate 12,859,702 downwards.
TAGAGATCTGTTAACTTTAAAATTCCATTCCATTATCCTCAAGATGTGGTTGAGAGGCTTTTGACGCCGCCGCCGCGCCGCTGCGTTTCCACATTCGTCTTTATATACTAATTTACAATCAGGTGTGACGAAGAAAAGGGCTCCCCCCAATTTAAATAAATTAATGACTCAAAAGCTGTACTATATAGGTACTATATATAGTGTGCCATATTAAATTAAAACAAGTACCTACTAAGAAGAAGTAATTAATAAATTTCATGGCTTAGAAATGTACACCTTGGAGCTATTTACTTATAATTAAAATTCGTATAAGAAACTTATAATATAGAGCTTATTAAACTGTACAGGAATACATGAATAGAATTGAGACACAAAGTAAGAAGAGCCCTTTTGGAAGTTGCTAATTAATTGTTAAGTGAAGTTTCGGTGCTCGTAACGAACGCTCCCGCGCGGCGACGACGTGTTGTTCGGAGGCATCGCGCCGAGGCCGCCTCGCGAGGCCCTGGCGACTGTTCCCATACATTGCGAGGCACAAATTGCCCCGGTCGAGGCTACACTTTTTTCATGCGGAGAATGTTAACATTTGGGCAATTCATATTGCGCTTCGAGTCTTAATTAATAAAGGCTGTACCTACTGTACCTTCTCGAGAAAAGCTTTTGTCAGTTCACCTTTGACCGCCAGTCAACAACAGTTTGTTTATTAAAATTCGTTTTAAGGAATAAACAAAAGGGTGCGAGCAGAAATATAATTAATAATACAAGGCACTTGACGAGGCTTTTTGTGTCGTTGTCAAAGAACGAATGCTTGATTATGACTTGCAAAATATCTCGGATAAAAACGGTTTTAATTTTGTTTATTTTTATTTTATAAGTAAACACTATCGGTAGTAAAATAATGAATAATTGAAATATGCCAAGCAGTTTCTGAATAAGGCCAATGTTTTCTACGTGAATTAGCACGAGCAGCGAAATATATTAATGTGACAGTATTTAAAAAAGGACATTTTTTATCCAAAATGAAATGACAAATAATGTGAACTGACATCGCGCAAGTTGCTTAACCCAAAGATCGCAACCCGAACGCTCAAGCGGATATTCATTAAGTGAACATTATGCACTAAACTAGAACTAGAACATTTTCAACGAACTTTTTCCGCGTTACATTTTTTCATATAATTGATGATTGATGTAGGTATTTCAATGTGCAGTGCTCGCGTAAACTCAAAGAACAATGCATCTAGGCTCAGATGAGTAGAAGGCAAGCAAGAAAAGTAGCGCCCGCTCTTTGTAATCGCGAGCGGGATCGGTGACGTGGGAGATAGCGCGAGCGTCGCCTGAGCGCTTGCGTAACGAGCTCCCTCCAGAGCGGCACTCAGCCTTCATAAGCGATGAAGCACTTACACTAAGCATCCTCCTTTTCTTTAATTAATTATTTAACTAATCCAATTTCTATGGAAATATTATTGTGAACCAATTACAATTAACGGTATGAATGGGTTAAAATGTTTCTACGAACGGGATTTGGACCTTTTTATAGTCTCGGACATTTTCAGAATTGTCTGATAAACAAAAATATATGTTTTTGCTACTCTTGTATAGCTTTTGGCTTCGGACAGTTTATTAAAGTTTGAAACAAACTTGACAGTTTTTTTATTTGCCACAAAAGTATACAAAATAAAAAAAGCTTTTCGTGTCGTTTGCCAAACGGCCATACTCCTACGTTTGGATTGAATTGAGTACCCATGTAATGGTATATTATTTATGTTCTGCTTCGTGAATAATAAAACTTTATGTCATGATTATTTTTAACAACAAAATTTTAATATTATAGTTATAGTGTTGTGTTGATAAAAGTAGAAATGTTTACACAAACACTTCAATCAATAAAGTAACAATAAAATTTCGGATTCAAATTCTTCTTTGAAGTCTTTGAAATGTCTTTCGTTTTTGAAACACAGGTATGATATGACGACCTCCGTAGCCGAGTGGCTTGCACGCCGGACTTTGGGCGGCGCTAATTCTGAGGTCCCGGGTTCGATTCCCGGTCGGGTCAATGTCGAAAACTAACTTTTCGATATTGTGTCGGGTCTGGGTGGTTGTGGTACCGTCATTGTTTCTGATTTCCATGAAACGAGTGCTTTAGCTACTTACCTTGGGATCAGAACAATGTATGTGATGTTGTCTAAAATATATAATATATAAATATTTAATATGGGGTTGTTTGTGTTAAAAAAAAAAAAAAAAAAAAAAAAATTATTATTAAATAAGAATATTCTCTATGAGACATTAGATGCTCTGTGCTCTATGTGCTTTGGCGCGATGATTCTGACAGATGTCACTTATTTTTGTCTTTTATGTGTCGATTCATGTTTTTTACAGACTTAAGGTCTTACCGATTAAATAAGGGTGAAAACCCAAAGAATACAGTGTTTTATTACAACATAAGTGGTCCTTCGAGTTGGATTAAACAGTGTTATAGTGTAAAAACAAACCTATAGTAACCAAAGTGTAAAGTGAGTGAAAAAGAACCTTTCAAAGTTGTGGACTAAACATTATCATAAAGCAAAAGTTCCGAGTGTCGTGAGTAAAGAGAGACTTTGATAATTCTATCGTGTATTGTGATTAAAGACTTTGCATATTCACATATTTGGACTTAACAAATACATACATTATTATAGCAATATTGTTCCCGGAACTTTTTGGCAGCATCACTGAGCTTGACGTTTCACAAGATGGCAGAACTTAAAACACAAGTTGCAATTATTTCTGAACATTCAAATAAAATCCTAAAACTACTTGTTAACACTAAAAAGTGTAGTCGGTCTAAAATTACAAGAGGTTACTTGGAGACACGTTCAGAAACATTAAATGAATATTGGGATTCCTATAATAAACAGTATAACTTTATGATGGTTAACTACACAGAAAAGGAATTAAAAGTTCATAATTTTGATTTAGAACAGAGTTATTATTCTACTGAAGAGGCATATATGGATTTAAAGTGCTTGATAAAAGATTTGAATTATGAATTTGAATCTACGGCAAATAAAAACACTACAAACACTTCTGAATCATCAAAGATGAGACCAAAGTTACCACCAATTCCTATACCTAAATTTGATGGAGATTATAATGAATGGATTAGTTTTAGAGATTTATATCTTTCACTCATACATAATGATACTACTTTAACAAAAATTGAAAAACACCACTACTTGAAATCTTGTTTGAGTGGAGAAGCTGAACAATTACTAAGAAACTTTACACTTACCGAAGCAAACTATGATGATGCATGGAAAAGGTTAGTAGAGAGATATGACAACAAAAGAATTATTGTTAACAATATACTTCATCGCTTATTGAATCAAAAGAAATTGTTATCAGAGTCCGCACAAGGCATTAAAGAACTACTGGACACTACTTCTCAGTGTCTCGATTCTCTGAAGAATATAAAAGTTGACATATCTAACTGGGACTCAATAATAGTATACATAATTGTTGGAAAATTAGATTCTGAATCACACAAGCTTTGGGAACAGTCTCTTGAAAACTCTATTGAAATTCCCTACTACAAAGAGTTAACTTCGTTCTTAGAGAAAAGATTTCGAACTATGGAATTAGTAAATACTACATATGTTCAATCCTATCCAAGAAAATGTACTACAACACAAAAGATTACAAATGTAAAATCGTTTGCTACAGAAGTAAATAGCAACTGCACCTACTGTTCACAGAACCATTACATTTGCCACTGTACAGAGTTTGCCAGCTTACCAATTATTGAACGACAAAATTTTGTAAAGACCAACAACTTATGCTTCAACTGTCTTATCAAAGGACACAGTGTACTTCACTGCCGGCAGAGTACAACTTGTAAGAAATGTGGGCGACGCCATCACACTCTGTTGCATTATACAACTCTTGAAAAGACTGACCCTACAAGCAATAATTTCAATTCATCGGAAGAAAAGATAGAAAATGACGCCTCCTCTTGCCACACTATTTGCATGAAAACTGAAACTCAAAGCGATCAAGTTATTTTAGCTACTGCCCAAATAGTTGTAAAGTCAAAAAATGGTACTAGTTACATTCTGAGGGCGCTCATTGACCAAGGCTCACAAGCTTCTTTTCTAACTGAGGCTGCATCACAATTATTGCTTCTGGACCGTATTCCTGTGAATGGCAAAGTCACTGGTTTATCTAATTCAGCAGTGGTTACTACAAAAGCTATGGTACAATTTACAATGCACTCTACGAAGAAACCCACACCACAAATTAATGTGAAAGCTTATGTATTAAAGAAACTTACTTCTCTATTACCATCAAGGGAATTTTCACAAGATGCCTGGTCTTCTAAAATACATTTAGATCTTGCTGATCCCGAATATCACAAGCCAGGTCACATCGACATTCTATTAGGTGCCGACGTGCATGCTGATATAATTCAAGAAGGATTACATAGACATAATTCTCTTGTTGCTCTCAATTCTTGCTTAGGCTGGTTAATATCTGGAAAGGTATCACAAACTGAAACACAAAAACACGATGTTGTAGTCACTCACACAAAAATTGAAGTGGATCAGTTACTCAGGCAGTTTTGGGAGATAGAAGAAAAGTTACCACATGAAAAACCTATGTCACAACTAGAGATACAATGCGAACAGCAATATAAAGACACTTACACACGTAACGAGAGCGGTAGATATGTTGTTAACTTACCGTTTAGAGAGATACCCCCCACACTTGGTGACACCAAATCATTGGCTCTTCGACGGTTGCAGCTGATGGAAAAACGTTTTGACCGGACACCTAATTTAAAAGAACAATACCAACAATTTATGTTAGAATACTTGTCCCATGGTCATATGAAAGCTGTACCTGAAAGAGAACTTGACACTAAGAAACAAAAGTATTACTTACCTCATCACGCAGTTCTTAGACCTAGTAGTCTTAGTACTAAACTAAGGGTGGTGTTTGATGGAAGCGCTGCACCTGAAAAAGGAAAATCATTAAATGAAGAACTTCTAGTGGGTCCACCAATATTACAAGATATTCGTAATTTGATAACACGGTGGAGACAACATAAAATCTGTTTGGTAGCCGATATTTTGAAAATGTACCGACAGATTTTGATATCAAAAAATGACACTGATTACCAAAGAATTTTGTGGCGCAAATCTGCTAATGAACCGGTTAAGGAATATAGGTTACTTACGGTCACCTATGGCACGTCTTCTGCTCCTTATCTGGCGATACGTACTTTACATCAACTTGCGGAAGATGAGCAAGCTGAGTTTCCACGAGCTGCTGAAATAATCAAATCAGATATCTATATGGACGACCTAATGACGAGCGTGCCAACGGAAGAGGATGCAGTTATTCTTCAACGTCACTTGACAGAACTACTTGGTCGTGGTGGTTTTACTTTACACAAGTGGTCGTCCAACAGTGATCTCGTGTTGTCTCAAATTCCTGATGCTAATAAGGAATCACAAAGTGCGGTGCACATTAAAGTAGAAGGAACAATTAAAGCGTTAGGCATAGTATGGAACTCACAAACAGACAATTTTGAACTTAAGATAGATTTGACTTATGATAAGGATATTGTTACTAAACGAAATGTTTTGTCCGCCATAGCCAAAACTTTTGACCCTTTGGGTTGGTTAGCACCTGCTGTAGTTTCTCTTAAAATATTTATGCAAAAGTTATGGCTAGCTGGCTTGGATTGGGATGAGGAATTACCTCCAGAACTAAAAGGTGAATGGTTCTCATATGTTGAAAATTTTAATAATTCGCCTACAATTCATTTCCCACGCTGGCTACATGTGTCTAACAACTCCACGAAAGTGGAACTCCATGGTTTTTGCGATGCCTCTTGTGCTGCTTACGCCTGTGTTGTGTATCTCAGAGTTTGTGACGGTGGTGAGGTTAACGTACGTTTACTTACTTCTAAGACTCGCGTGGCACCTGTGAAACAAGTTTCCTTACCGCGTCTCGAACTCTGCGGTGCTGTTCTATTAGTTAAGATGCTAAACATTCTAGCGTATCAACTTAAAATTGATAAGACTTGTATTTATTGCTGGACAGATTCCACTATAGTTTTGTCGTGGTTGCGTAAAACGCCTAGTACTTGGACAACTTTTGTCGCAAATCGTACTGCTGAAATTTTAACAACAACGGAAAGTAGTCAGTGGTATCATATTGAGTCGGCTAATAACCCTGCTGATGCAGCTTCCCGGGGACTCAATCCAACTGATTTGCAACGATCGGAACTGTGGTGGAATGGCCCAACGTTTTTGAAAAACTTAAATAATATTGTTACTTCGAATAGTCGCTATATAACTGACACAACCTTAGAAACTAAAATTAAATTAACTACTTGTATTTGTGTTGAGAAAGATGAATTTGTCGATACTTACTTCAATAGATTTTCTAGCCTATCTAAATTGACTCGTGTAACGGCTTATTGTGTAAGATTTATAAATAATTGTAAACATAAACTGAAAATAACTCATAAAGGCCCTAAGGGTTATTTGACTGCTCTTGAAATAAAAATCTCTTTAAATATGTGTATTCGACTGTCTCAGTCAAAATATTTTGACCATGAATTCGATGTTTTGTCACAAGGTAAAAGTGTTCACAAGAAAAGTAAACTGTTTACTCTAAACCCATACCTGGATAGTGATAAAATTATACGAGTAGGTGGTCGATTGGTCAATGCAGTAGTTTCTTCATATGTAAAGTCACCAATAATTTTGAACAATAACTGTCAACTATCAAAATTAATTGTAATAAATGCACATCAAAAAGCTCTGCATGGTGGCCATCAACTTACAATTAACTATGTTCGTCAAAAATATTGGATTTTTAGAATTAAGAATTTAACTAAAACTGTTATTCGAAAATGTATTCCCTGTTTCAAACAAAGAGCTGTACCAAAGGTCCCATTTATGGGTAATCTCCCTAGCTATAGAGTGCAACCAGATCGCCCGTTTCGTACGAGTGGTGTAGATTTCGCTGGACCTTTTACTCTTAAATTGTATCCAGGTAGATGTAAGAAAACTTGTAAATCTTATATTTGCCTTTTTGTATGTACCGTAACAAAGGCCCTGCACTTGGAAGTTGTTAGCGACCTAACTTCATCTGCTTTTTTGGCTGCCTTCCGAAGATTCACTGCACGTCGCGGCCATTGTAAAGATATTTGGAGTGACTGTGGCACCAATTTTGTGGGTGCGTCCCGAGAGTTAGATGTAGCGTTTAAAAATGCCAAATCTAAAGTTGTCGCGGAAATAGCCGAATTGTTAGCTAATGACCAAACAACTTGGCATTTTATTCCCCCTCATTCTCCACATTTTGGTGGTCTCTGGGAGTCAGGAGTAAAAACAGTGAAAGGTCACATACGCCGTGTGATTGGCCAAACTTCCCTCACCTACGAAGAATTTTCTACCCTTCTCACTCAAGTGGAGTCTTGTGTCAATTCACGCCCACTTACCTTGCTTAATTCTACCTGCGATGAACCTCCTTTAAGCCCTGGTCACTTTTTAATCGGAGAACCACCAGTAACTGTTTCTGAAGACAATTTGATTGATATTAAACTTAGTCCCTTAGATCGATGGTGTATGGTACAAAAGATGATGCAATGTTTGTGGCAACGTTGGCAACTAGAATATTTAACTACACTCCAAAATCGGTATAAATGGACCAATAAAGGTGCAGACATCGAGCTAGGTACAATCGTCTTAGTTAAAGATGATCGATTGCCTCCTGGAAAATGGTTGTTGGGAAGAGTTATTGAGAAGCATCCAGGAGCAGATGGTATTACAAGAGTGGTTACTCTGCAGTACAAGGATAAAACCTTTAAGAGACCTGTTGGCAAATTATGTCCTCTGCCTCTGGATGACTAACTGGGTCATCTAACGAATTACCTACTGTTTAAGTGTTTTTAAAACTTGTTCATAATACCGGATTAAGGACTTGTATCGTCCTTGGGGTGGCGGGATGTTTGTGTTAAAAAAAAAAAAAAAAAAAAAAAATTATTATTAAATAAGAATATTCTCTATGAGACATTAGATGCTCTGTGCTCTATGTGCTTTGGCGCGATGATTCTGACAGATGTCACTTATTTTTGTCTTTTATGTGTCGATTCATGTTTTTTACAGACTTAAGGTCTTACCGATTAAATAAGGGTGAAAACCCAAAGAATACAGTGTTTTATTACAACAGGGGTCTTGCACAATCAAATCAGAGTCAATAAAGATATTCTCTAATATTTGTATCGAATTATATCCTAGCCTATCCCAACAAATTCGCGTATTCTCTCAATAATTTGCCGTACAACCAAGCCAAGCCGTCTGATAGAGGTCGTTCAAGAAACAAAGCCACTCGCCAAGTAGTTCGCGCATAACGGCGAGAGGGTATCCTATCATACTTTCGACATTTTTCTGTTCGTATTACAATTGTTCGAAAATTGTAAGACAAAGTTTTAAATACCAGATAGCCTTTTTGTTGGGACATCAACTTATTTAACGTACGTTTAATTTTCCAGAAAAACAGTTATCCGAATATCATAGCTATTTTTTATTTTGACAAATGTAATCCTTAATTTCTATTTGCCCCTCATTTCATGGCACAGCCACAAGGGTGGCTGGGACACTTAACGTTGAGTGGGATTTCAAATCAAATAGAATTAAATCAAAATTACCATCTTAAATCTGAAATTTTAAAGTTTGACAAAATAAAAATATTGAAAAGAAAAAAGAAAAAAAAAACGATTTCGTAGTACCTACTAAAATTCGTAAGTACAAAAGAAAATGGAGTTTAAGATTGGTAGCCCGGCGAGAGTACCGCGATCTCTTGACTCCCACCACCGCGGAAGTTTACGCGCACGCGTCAACTTTAACGCTACTTTGGTGTCGGGGGCGTAGCTACAGCTTTAAAGTTGAGCAAGATGAGGATGGAAACAAAACTGCCTGGTCGAAATTAGTAGCTTTAGCTTGCTACGCGTATACGTACCACAGCCACCGCTATATTAGCAGTTACCGTCTTTGTAGTCTATTGTTTACACCCACCAGTTTCAATTCAGGGGTTTTCCAATCGAGGGTTGCATAATTGTGTTACTCAGTTTGGTGGGTCGAAAATCTAGTTACCAATACTTTATCAAAGTTTATCACCATAACAACAATATTGGTAGTATTATTGTATCCAGATCCAGAAATTTAAGCGTTAAGCGATCTCTTGATGGTTTCGTACAGTTGGTTTGCAACAAAGGTTGATGAATATGTATTTGTAAGAGATAGAAGAGCGCTTCCACCTTCCGTGTTTATATTATCAACTACCATTAGGTATAATTAAGGTCGAGCGATTCCTCTTTACAGAAAAAAAATGTTAGGCGACACCAAAAAGGACCGACATCATAATGATTCCATTCAGTGCGAGGCTGCGACCCTCGTTCAGGCGGCAGCAGCCCCTTGCCTGCATACCTCTTTATGATCCGAGAAACTATAAATTTAGCTTTGGCGTAGCTGTTTGAGAGTTTGTTATGAATATAAAACGCGTGGCGCTCGGAATGGAATCGTAGACACACACAGGCTGTGGCTCGTGACGTCATTGGATGGTTCTGCTTCTTTCTCTTTGGGCAGATATAAAAATCTTCTAGTGCCAAACAAATTAAATGAAATTTTTCATATTTGACTTTATTTTTAAATCATACTCGGAACATCCTAAAGTTTATTGTGTATAAGACACTTATTCGATTACCAGTTATGTTTGTAGAAAAAACTATGAATCGTAAATTTTACAAAAATATATAGAACCTTGTCATATAGAAGAATTTTGTCTTTGTTTAAAATGCTTATACTGAAAAAACATGAATTTTGAGCATGTTTAATTACAACAGCTTATTTGCAACTAAAAATGTACGACTATCGCAATATATATTTTTAGCAAATATTATCTGCTGCTCGTTCTACACTCTTTATGTTTCTGTTATCTTCGTTTTATTCCTTCTATCTCCTTCCTATTATTAATGAATACAACAATAATGTTATTTTATGACAAGAATGGCGCGACGCAAGCGATGCATTAAATTCAAATTTAAATCTTGATTAGGATACAGCTTGCGACGTCACGCGCCGCGCGGGAAGAGGAAAACAGCTACCAACCTCATTGATGCGCCTGCGCTGACACGCCTTTGTCTTTACATTATATAACAACTCTTGAATCGATTATAGAACATGGTACAGTCAGCAAAGGAAGTCGCAGACCGCTTTATTACCATGCCATACTTATTTCTTTTCCTTTCAGATTCATTGTAATGCCTAAGGGATTTTAGTTATGCGGATTAAATTAGTTTGTCATTCTTTTTGTGTGTTTTTGTCTTCTTTTTGGGGGTTGGTTCTCTTTCCTTCTTATATCCTACAATTCTAACTACTGTACAGTTTAAAGTCTTCCTCTAACTAGGCCTAACTTTTAACGTAAAGACAAGTGCCTGTTAAATCATTCAGCTAGTTAGACAAAGTGCTACAGGGTTCAGCTACTTTTGCTGCTGACTGTACTATTGTACGTACGCCGCATGCGACACTCTTCAGCTCGCAGTTAAGTTAAGTCATCATGATACGTATAGACGCCTGCACATCAACCTATCTGAAACTATCAAATAGCTTCCATAAATGTTCAACCATATTCCTTAGCCAATAAAGTTCAAAGTCTATTGAGGAAATTTGACATTTTGTCTGACGTGAAGGCGTGTGTACATTAGCAGTGCTAGCGGCCCCCTCGATCAATCGTCGCGCGTCGATTGTAAAAACATCACCATCCGAGGTGACATAAAGAGCGATAGGGCTCTGTTACGATTAAGGCCGCGGACGCTGCCGACGCGAGAGTTTCGTCACCGATCAGATTTAATGCAACTCATCACATAATAGGCAAGGTACATACACATACGGAGACTCGTCCACCTATTTAGGAACCTATTTCTTTGTTAGGAATAGTTCTGGATACCCACTTGAATTGGAAACCACATATCCAACAGTTACTAAATAGATTGTCCTCATTTGTTTACGCTCTGCAACACCTTAAAAGAGTAACAGATTTTAAAACCGCCCTTACTGCTTATTACGCATATGCACACTCAAGCCTCTCCTACGGAATAACTCTGTGGGGGAACTCAAGAGTGACATACAGAAAGTTTTCATCCTCCAAAAAAAGTGTATCCGAATATTAACACAGATTGACCAACTAGAATCACGTAGACCCTACTTTGGCAAACATGAAATATTAACTCTAACATCGATGTACATTCTAGAATCTTTAAAAAACACCCATACCTATACTCCCCAATAAAACAATTAGAAGAAACAATAGAAATTTAAATAAACTTAAAGTCCCTTTCACTAAATTACAATTAATTTCGTCTAGCCCACACAATATGATAATTAAAATCTACAATCATATACCGAACTACATAAAGAACTTAGAAAGCCCTACAATCTTTAATAAGACTTTAAAAACTTTTCTTATAAATAAATGTTATTATGACCTACAAGAATTCCTCAACGATAAAAATATTAATAGTGTAAAATATGTTTATATAAAAATCCAATAAAATGTTATTACTTAAACTATGTGTTACCTATTTTTTGTTTATTTTATAAAAACATCTACTTAAACATTGTATTTTAATAGTAATTTTACTAATAGTAGTTAAGTAACCTAGTTAGACCTCTTAAGTACTTGCTGTGCCCTTGCAGGGCGTCACGTGTATACCTACTGGAATTTCCTGTTTATGTACCATCTATAAAAATGTAATGTGACATGCAATAAACAAATTTGAATTTGAATTTGAATTTCAACAAATCTTATTGTAAGTAATTAAAATATCCGATGTCGAATGATATCAGTAAGGTTGAATTTAAGAAGCAAGCGAGAATAGACGTGTCCTAGAAGAACAAAAAATATTTTTGAGTGTTATTTTGACCACTTCAGGTCATTCTATTATCATACAAATAAAAAAAAATATAAAGTACGTATGTTTTTGTAAGTCTTAAAGTAGAAGATAAGTCTTTAGTCGGTTTCAATAGCTGTAGAATGGAAAAACAAATTAAATACGCCATTAACAGCTGTATCGAGCTCCAAGTTCCATTATAGAGCTGCCAGCGTCGAGAGCTATTGGCGGACGGAGATTGATGCGCGGCCCGCGCCTGCGTTCATTATGCTCGTGCAATGCGCTCGGACGGGCTGTTCTGATTCTAGTGACGGATTAATGTATCTACAGTCTTATATACTGTTTTCTAAAGAGTACGCGAGCACTACACATTGAATGAAACAAAAGTGTTTCATCAAGATGCGACACATTACTTGCGTTTATTATCTAAAAAAATAAATTGTATTTTTACGTTTCACGCGATCATAACAAGGGAAACAAAATAACAAAATACAGTATAATGTATTTCAAGTCAAATATCTACTTACTAATAACGTCCTCGTGTGGTGCTAGGGATAAAGAATTGCATCCCCGTGTGGTGCCGGGGATAAAGAAGAAGGCGACGATGGGACCATTCCAGAGGATGGGCAGAGCGTCTCTCTGTGATTATTCTTACTTTACTGCGATCGCCAACCCGCCGGCCAAGCGTTGCGATTATGGCAAATTCCGCTCAAAATGATTTTATCCTTGAGGGAGACCTTTGTCCAGCAGTGGACGTCTTTTCGGCTGAGATGATGAGATGATGAATAACGTTTTGCAACTTAATGCTGACATGAGCATCAGGCTCTGCGGCATACTTCGGGGCAGTCTAAGTCCACCAATGACAGACAGTTATAGACTGATGATGAATCGCACATTAGCAATTACATGAACACCCGTAACCATATATTTATTATACACAAATGAGATCGAGCCATTACCTACGCCGCTGGCCACCAGAAAACTGTATGTGTAGTCGACTCCAAACGCCAATGTCTATAATGTAAATTGGGTTATAAATCTAAATTAAAATCTTACTTCTGAAAAGTTGGGTATTTATTTATTTATTTATTTATTTATTTCTATAGGTACACAAAGAGATTACAATCAATGCATGAGTACAGTAACATATTTGGTTAACCTTACTAGCTAGACGGTAATCCAAAAGGAGTGTACACAGCATGACATTTTGGGTATAATTTGAAACGCAACAATGCTGGTCCTAAATGAAGTTATAGTTAAAACAATAATAATAATAATAATAATAATAACGATACGAACAAAATATAATAATATAATATACAATATCGTGTGGACCGATACCAACAAAATCGCCTCTTTCAAAGTGACCAAAGAAAAGTATACAGACGTTGGGAAGGAGCTGATCAACGTGTGAGCGACGGGCAGCTACCAAATGTTGATGCCATGACTAATTTCTGGCGCAGCATTTGGTCGGTGCCCGTCGAGCACACGGAAGGTGACTGGATGAGTGTTGTCAGGGAGGCGTGTGAACCTATCGAGACCATGCAGGCTATACATATTAGTACAGCTGACGTAAGTTGTGCTATCCGTACGGCCCAAAATTGGAAATGCCCAGGACCGGACGGATTGCACAACTTTTGGATCAAGTGGTTTCGATGTTCACACGAGTTACTGGCAACGCAATTCCAAGAAGCCATAGAGCTCGGCTCACTCCCAAGTTTGTTGACTACTGGTGTCACTTTTCTGCTCCATAAATCAGGTAGTACCACGGAACCGAAAAATTATAGACCCATCACGTGCTTACCAACATTATATAAGCTCCTTACATCCATTTTGAGAACAAAAATTAACTCGCACATTGTTGCAAACAATATTTTGGACATGACTCAGAATGGATGTAGGGTTGGGTCCCGTGGTACTAAGGAGCTTCTCCTCATTGACATGACCATATGCCAGAAGATTCGGCGAGGCAGAGGGACTCTCTCCACAGCCTGGATTGACTATAAGAAGGCCTATGATTCGGTGCCGCACTCATGGCTGGTAAGGATTTTAGAGTTATATAAAATTGATATAACTCTAAAATCATTTTTGATGTCATGTATGCGGCAGTGGACCACGGTCTTGTGTCAACCAGGATGTCGAGATAGAGTTTCTGCCACGCAGGATTTTATAAGGATAGAGCGTGGCATATTCCAGGGCGACAGTCTGAGTCCTTTATGGTTTTGTCTAGCTTTGAATTCTCTTAGTACTTTATTAAGAAATTCAAGGTTAGGCTGTCGACTGCGGAGAGGGGGTGAAGTTTTGTCGCATTTGTTGTACATGGATGACCTCAAGTTATTCGCACCAAACAGCCAAGACTTGATAAAACTGCTAAAAATTACTGAGACTTTTAGCAGTGCCATCAAGATGGAGTTTGGGGTGGATAAGTGTGCGGTTATGCATGTACAGCATGGGAGAGTAGTAAATTCAACCAATTTACAACTCTCCGATGCGATAGACTTCAGATCTCTCTCTGAAGTTGAAACATATAAATATCTTGGTATGTCACAGTCTTTGGGTGTTGATGACGGGGACATAAAACAGTCATTACGGGAGCGATTCTTTTGCCGCTTGAGAAAAGTATTTAACAGTCTTTTATCGGGTGGCAATAAGACACGTGCCTTTAATGGCTGGGTTATGCCTCTGCTCACATACTCCTTTGGCATACTAAGATGGACTCAGACCGAATTGGACGCCTTGGATAGGAGAGTCCGTCAAATGCTCACGACTTTCAGAATGCTACACCCGCGCTCATCTGTTATGAGGCTGTACATCCCGCGGAAATGTGGGGGTCGCGGCTTTTTAAATGTCAAGGACCTACATAACCGTGAGGTGTGCAGTCTCAGGGATTATTTACTTAACAGTGAGTGCGGGATGCATTTGGATGTCGTGGCAATTGATAGACACTTTACGCCGCTCTCCTTGGCAACAGAAAACTGGCGCAAACCAGTGGTGCTAAGCACTCTCGATCGCAAGGACATATGGAAGAGCAAGGTGCTACACGGGCGCTACTATCGGGCTCTAACTGGGCCTGATGTAGATTTAACTGCCTCGGTGAACTGGCTACGTTTTGGTGACCTCTTTGGAGAAACCGAAGGTTTTGTCTGTGCCATTGAAGATGAAGTTATCAAGACGAATAACTACCGGAAATATATTATGAGGGACGGTACGGTCGACATCTGTCGGGCATGCCGCCGTCCAGGAGAATCACTCCGACATATTATTTCTGGTTGTTCTCATCTTGCTAACGGAGAGTATTTGCACAGACACAACCAAGTAGCCAGAATAATTCACCAGCAACTTGCTCTTGGATATGGCCTTGTTGAATCGGAGGTGCCGTACTATAAATATGCACCTGCGCCAGTACTCGAAAATGGTCATGCAACGCTCTACTGGGATCGCTCTATCATTACGGACAGGACTATTGTCGCCAATAAGCCTGATATCGTGGTGGTTGACCGATCCCAGCGCCGGGCAATACTGGTTGATATCACCATACCTCATGATGAGAACCTCGTGAAAGCCGAGAAGGACAAGCTCAGTAAGTACCTTGACTTAGCTCACGAGGTGACCGCCATGTGGGATGTTGATTCAACCATTATTGTCCCGATAGTCGTTTCAGCGAACGGTCTGATAGCGAAGAACCTCGACCAACATCTTAAGAGGCTCTCGCTTGATGGTTGGATCAAGGGTCAGATTCAGAAGGCAGTACTCCTTGACACGGCACGTATTGTCAGGAGGTTCCTCACTCTGCAGCCCTGATCACCGGTAGCTTGGGCCCTGCCCCGCTGCTGGTGGTACTCTAGAATTAGTTTTTTATAATGTTTTATTGTTTTTTTATTAAAATATTGTAAAAATCTAGTTTTAAGAAAGAAAATAAATAAAGAGTATAATAATAATACAAAAAAGATTAAACAATGTAAGGACATTAACACTTACAATAGTAAACGGAGTAAGGTGGGCGTCTATCTAACTGACTGACTCCGCTCCACTGGACAGACGGAGGAGGAGGTTGAGAAACATGATAATAATGTCAGGATCGATACAGAATGGGTCTACAATAAGGTTATTAAATTGTAAAAAACTTGAGGCACGCAGCAGAGAGATCGCTCCAAATTAAAACATTCCCCGGTACGCGCCGCGCGGAGTTGGCAACTCAACGGGTCGCCAGCTTCGCGCCGCGTCGCTGAATCGATGTTCCCCGGTGCTCCACATTTACGTAATGGAACCAGTATTATGTACAAATGTATGCCTTAATAAACTAATGTACAGAGTATACGCCTTTAAAAGTTATTCTTCGTTAGTTAGTTTTGTCGCTTTTACTGTAATCTGAAATTAAGTTTACGAGTAGGTACATCACAGGAACCAAACACATCATGTCCATTCCAAGCTTATACTTTGTTTATACCTATGAGTTCTGCACACACTTTTGACATGGAATCGTACTTATTCCCTATGTAATAAGAATCACGAGCTATCAGCTGTGGTCTCGATTATACAGTCTTTGTAAAGTAACAATAATAATCGCCAGCAGCGGTACAGTATTTGAAATAATAAGCTCCGCGTTCGCCTGTGATTGGCGCGAAGACATTCTTTTTATTCCAACACTTTGGAGCCGGAACAAAAAGGTCGAAACTCGCGAGCTCTCGCGTGTGGCTAATGTGACGAATGTGAGAGGTTCCTCAAGATAACAGCCTTAATGAACTGTACAAGGAGTTTAGGTACACACACACACACGCACACACACACACGACTTAACAGATATATTTAAAGTTATGTACTTCGTTGTTTGACGTTTTGTACATGTGTATGTTATCATTCGTATGTTTACATTGCGTGGATTTAAATTTACTGTTTAAATTATAGGTATTTATAAATATGATATGTTTTATCAGGTGCCTAGACCTGTCACAGTTAAATAATACAATGGAATCCCTGTAACAAATTTTTAATTATTAATAACTATATACTCGTAACTACATGTAATAGATATTGCAATGTCTATGAATGAAATGCTTATGTACATGAATTTGAACTTATATTTTTGTTGACAGCTGCATACTTCTACGTGGGCTCCTCGAAGACGCCCACCTCGACGGGGGCGATCCGGCTGCGGGACGAGCGCGGCGGCACCAGCCCGCTGCGGCGGTACCGCGGCGAGGGCGTCACCATCTCGCTGCCCGACGGACACTCGCT
This sequence comes from Eudonia truncicolella, assembly GCA_949315975.1. Classification (NCBI taxonomy): domain Eukaryota; kingdom Metazoa; phylum Arthropoda; class Insecta; order Lepidoptera; family Crambidae; genus Eudonia; species Eudonia truncicolella. The sequence continues at coordinate 12,842,526 of OX438847.1, read as the reverse complement.
GAAGGATGTGCGCTGGTTCAGCGTGTGGTGCGACGAGTACTCGGTGAGTGCGGCAAGGGCGTCACCATCTCGCTGCCCGACGGACACTCGCTGAAGGACGTGCGCTGGTTCAGCGTGTGGTGCGACTAGTACTAGGTGAGTACAGCAAGGGCATCACCATTTCGCTGTCCGACGGACACTCGCTGAAGGACGTGCGCTGGTTCAGCGTGTGGTGCGACGAGTAGGTACTCGGTGACTGCGGCGAGGGCATCACCATCTCGCTGCCCGACGAACACTTGCTAAAGGACGTGCGCTGGTTCAGCGTGTGGTGCGACTAGTACTAGGTGAGTGCAGCAAGGGCATCACCATCTCGCTGTCCGACGAACACTTGCTAAAGGACGTGCGCTGGTTCAGCGTGTGGTGCGACTAGTACTAGGTGAGTGCAGCAAGGGCATCACCATCTCGCTGTCCGACGGACACTCGCTGAAGGACGTGCTCTGGTTCAGCGTGTGGTGCGACGAGTAGGTACTCGGTGAGTGCGGCGAGGGCGTCACCATCTCGCTGCCCGATGGACACTCGCTGAAATACGTGCGCTGGTTGACTTGGTAGACCCTAAGTTTTTACCAAAGATTAAGCTAGCTAAGTTGCAAAGGCTAATAGCATAAGAGGCATTGCTAAGGCATAAGAGTGATTTGTAAAAATATTTGCTATACTTATATTTTAAGAAACAACGCTGTCTATCGTCCTAAGCGAGCTGTTCAAAAATTCGACACAAACAACAATGTCTCATTAGCTCAGTTGGAAGACCAGTCCGGTCACACAGATTGCGAAAGATCTTAAGTTCGAATCCCACCTGAGGCCAGTCGTATTCCTTTAAATGCTATTTCTAGATTCATCATAAGGTGGCAACAAAGTCAGCGTAGCGAACTATGTGTAATGACAAAACAATATTTGATCGGATTCCATTGTTATCGTGATTCATGAATTCCATGCAGTTGCGTGAAATGTGTCTAGCTAGAAAGGTAGTGCGTAGGTTGATATGATACGTGCGTGAAGTATTACAACAACCTGCGCGGAATGCAGACGGTATGTAAATACGGCCGTCCGTCAGCGCGCGCGCGCCGGTGTCACGTTTGATGCGTGGACAGTGTCCGGTCGCTGCGAGACACTTTTCACAGCAGGCACAGCCAACGGGCGCTTGGATCCCTCTCGAGCACCACTTATGGTGTGAGTCTGGAGAGTGGGTTGTCCGGTCCCGATCCGGTCCGAGCCCCTCGGAGTCTCTAGTAGGGAACAGGGACATGCACTAGTGCATGATGCTGAATCCCTCTAGAAAATCTCTGACCGCTTAAGGCCCCGGCTGCATTAGCAGTCTTTAACAACCACCGCACCGCACTGGGCCCGCGTGGTGGTTCATGGCCCTTCCTCCCTATCCATCCATAGGGAAGGCTCGTGGCCCATAAAACATGGAACAACAACAACAACGTGGAACATAAAATGAGCTGATGATGATGATGACGATGATGATGATGATCCAACAAATGGGTTGTACGGTGCTGCATTGCACCCTACACTACAGTTTAGCAAGTCCGCGTCGATATAAACTGCCTTCGTGTTCTACTGGGTAAACTCAGCAGAGGGCCCGAATTTCACTCCCAGCGATTCAGTTTTGTTGGTACCACCACTACATGTCGTCTATCGCTATATGTTCCGGTGGTGACGTTTGTGAGGTTGTGATGATGGAGGGTTCCATGGCGATGGTAAATAAGTACTGCGTCTCTTTATGTGATGTTGTATATTTACAGTGACTACATTGTGACTAACTTATTATCTAAACCTTACAAGACTATTTATACAATATAAACTCTGTAGATGTTGGAGGGAGGATGCCGTGTCTTATCTTAATCAGATCTACACGCGATTAGGAATTCTTTTACAAACTCTTTAACCATACGTGAGGATAGGGAATTATGTGGCGGCCTGCGGTCTGCGGTTTTATATTAACAACGCTAATATAAAATGTTTTTGTTTTGTTTATATAATTTTAACGCAAATTTTGTTGCGAAACAAATTACATAAAACACAAATGGTGAAAAAATATCCACGAGCAGGATTTGAACCTGCACCCTTCTGACATACCGGGTCAGGTGCTCTTCCAATTGAACCACGATAGCTCAATTGGAAGAGCACCTGACCCGGTATGTCAGAAGGGTGCAGGTTCAAATCCTGCTCGTGGATATTTTTTCACCATTTGTGTTTTTGCAATATATATAATTTTGCGTTAAAATTATATAAATAAAACTAAAACATTTTATGAATAGCTTGCCTACTTCTTAACTGTTCTTTAGTATTAGTATTTGACGACCTCCGTAGCCGAGTGGATTGCACGCCGGACTTTGGGCGGCGCTAACTCTGAGGTCCCGGGTTCGATTCCCGGTCGGGTCAATGTCGAAAACGAACTTTTCGATATTGTGTCGGGTCTGGGTGGTTGTGGTACCGTCGTTGTTTCTGATTTCCATGAAACGAGTGCTTTAGCTACTTACCTTGGGACCAGAACAATGTATGTGATGTTGTCTCATATATATATATAGCTGTCCCACTCCTGGGCAAAGGCCTCCCCACACTACACTAAATTATTAATTAAATTATTATTATTATTTGTAAAAATATTATGATCAGATGTTAATGACGGTAGTTGTTGACATTGAATTGGCGCCTTTGCCTTTCAAAGTAAAAAAGTAAATAGTGTTGAATAATTTCGGCGGGCTGGTTAGAGCCACGATAGCTCAATTGGAAGGGCACCTGACCCGGTATGTCAGAAGGGTGCAGGTTCAAAGTCTGCTCGTGGAAATGTTTTCAACATTTGTGTTTTTGTAACGTTTATATAGTTCTGAGTGGGTTATTCTGGCAGTTAGAGATAAGATCGACAGCTGCTTAGAGGTTGAGGAATTCGGCTGAAATCTAAATTCATATTCAATTTTGGCCAATCGTTGTCGGGTGAAATTTGTCGAAGCATCGTTACGATGACGTCGGCGGCGCCGCGCCGTCTCGCGCTGCAGACAGCGCCGTGACGTCACGCGCTGTCACGTGGAGTTGACACTGACAAATGACAGTCGCGCAGCTGGCAAGCCGCCTAGATTTCAACCTGATTACTAGAAGAATTGTTCACTTTCTAACCTATTATGGTCTGCTAATAGATTTACATAATAGAAAATTGGGTCAAAATTTAAAAATCTAGATCACCATTTTTTTTTGTTTCAATCCATAGCAACTTCACTGACTTAATATCTTACAAACAAGGCAATATTTGTTAGAGTTTGTAACTGGCACCTGTTAATTAGTTTCAACCAAGACTTACACAACCCACGTAGGCACAGACTGCTCGACTCATCACGAAATGTCAAGATCTATAAAGCTATCACACTTGACGTTTTAAATGTAGATTGCAGAGTATATATTATTGGGAGTGTGGGATGCTAAGAAAGCATTTTTTAAAATTCTCTCAAGATCAGAGTTTTGTGTTGTCAGGTCGCGGGCTGCCGCTAATAATAAAAATTTACTTTATTGAACACCTCGTAGGCCGTTGCTCTCACAACTTTCTTCAATAGCTCCGGTAGCAAACAGCACCATTATAATATTATAATTATGAACTGAAATAACTTTTTAAATAAATTAACACGCCATTATTCAAGCTTAATGGCCTATTAACGTCTTATCATCACCAATTTGCATAACACAAGCGTTACACCGAAGAGCATTCGTAAGGCGAAGGAAATTTGAGCAGTTCCTTGAGTAACGCAATTTCTTCTGCGTCGAAGCACGAAATACGGAGGCTGCAGAAGGTCAGCTCGAGCGTACACACGCCTGCACATCAACCTACTACAAACTGTAAAATTTCCTTAACAGACTTTGAACTTTATGCCTAAGTAATATGGTTGACATTGTATTGATAAAATTTGACAGTTTTGGATAGGTTGATGTGCAGGCGTCTGTACAAATGCGCTAGAGCAACGCACACTGACAACAACTCACGGGCACAGAATCTCGCAACAGCTGCGGCCAGCGCGCTCGGACTGGTGCGAGCTGGCGATGGTCTGCGTGCGTTGCTAGAGCGCGTTTGTACTAATGAAGCTTACCTACTGCGGCCTGCAGTTATTTGTGAAGACTCATGGCTGTCACGTGAGGTTGAGGAGCAATCAGCGGGTGATTCTATTACGGGACAAAAACGGGACGCGAGCGTGCGGGGTAGGGCTGCCACCAATTTTTAGGGCGTATATTAAACTATAAACTAATTAGGAAAGTGGCACCAGGTTCGACGGAAACGTTTGATCGTCACTTCTTTCCTTTAATCACTAAAAATACCCTATTTTTTTTTTACTTTAGCAACAATTGAATACAGACCATCTGCTTCCTCGCTGTGATCCAGTAAAATTTCAATGAAATTCTACACCATAATAGTTTGTAAAAAAAACAGAAGTAAATAGTAGTCTAAATCAAAGTCCGTTTCACTCATCCGTTCGATTCCTAAGTTACGCGTGAAATAGCGTTATCTACTATAAAAGTATATTTCTCAGAATAACAGAGGGCCTCCCGCGATACAGTAGGATATTGTGTATATTTATAGTAGAGGTGGTAACCCTAGTGCGGGGATGGGGCGCGAATACACTGGCAGTAGGGAAGTAATTAGAAAAAAGTGATCTTTGAAATCGTTCATTAGTACAAGTCAAAGAACCAGTTGAACAACTGTGTGGACGCCTGGGGAATGTCACGTATATAGACGATAGACAGCTGGCTGAAGATTTAAGTTCTTTTGGATTTATAGCGGAGCTGGTCTGGCGCTGTCTGGTCTGGTTTCTTGCACAGTAAATGCAAAGTGAAATTGGATATATCTGTAAAGTTAGACTGCGTGAAGTCGCGTGTGTGTAAATGCCCAAACCCTATAAATAACGAACCTGCAGGTTTATAGTCATGTAATCAATCGCTATCAGTTAATAATGTTATACATAATGTTAACGCAAATTTTGTTGCGAACAAATTACAATTTCAAAAACAAGTGTTGAAAAACACAATTACTCATTTATCTATCTTAGATGATAACATTCCTTAACACTGGATTATATGAATTAGAAAAAATAAAAGGTAAAATAAATGTAAATAGAGCCGTGCAAGTTTCATTTCAATGTGAACGTGTGTTTAGCAAACAACTTAATCTATAGCATTTACCACACATTGTAGAATTCGAAAAGAGCAATACATATTTATAAAACAAACACAAAGTTTGTCATGAAAACAAAAAAACACATTATTTGTGCGTCGTCTGATTTACCAGTATTAGTTGATTCGTGCAACCGCCGAAGGCTGCGGCGCGGACGCGCGCGCCGTCCGTCCGCGCCGCAGCCTTCGGCAAATAATTTATCAGCCTCCGTCGCGATCCATTTGCTGTTGCCAAACTTCAGACGCAGATTACTCCATTGTTTCCGACAAAGAAGTTTAGAGGCTTTGGAAAATTCAAATGTGACACAGACCCAGAGATTTGCGGCTTTATATTCTTTCAACTTTTGGACGTTTGTCTAAAAGTGTAATAATACTGAGCGACATAAAAACACGTTTCCATTTATTGCGTGCGGGTTCGTAGCAACACTTGGTACTTTGTAAATTATGTAGAGACTCGGTTCCCCAACTGTCGTTTACAAAACATTATAACTTCATTTTTACCCTATGTTCATGCCCCGTTATTTATGAATAAGTGATCAATATACTAATAAAGAGTAAGTTGACCGAACTATCGTCAGAAACAAGCTGCAGTAATTAACAAAACTTAGTTTTACGAGCAGCACCGGCCGGCTCGCTCGCCCGGCTGCTGGGCGCCCGGTCGCCTGATTTACACATCCAAAGCTGTGTGCACAACCTAGTTTGCGTTTTTAGCGTGCTATCCTGTCGTTTATTGTACCGAACTTGAAATTTAGAGTAGTGGATACCGTGTCTAAGCCGAGGAGCTCGATAGCGCAACAGCTTGTGTGTTCGGGATGTGATCTTGCATGCAACTTTCACAACGACAGGTCAGCGAATTGAAATAACCTGAGCTTCTTCGTTGGTAGTCATTAAAGCCCACCAGCTCGCTTTAGACCAGGTAGTGGGTAAGTCCCAGCCCACCTTAGTTAATTTAGGAATACCTGGGACCAGCCACAATGTTCAGTGAATGGTAGTTAGGAGTACATCGTACTTGTAAAACAAAAGCTCAAAGTTCGACTAAGTCAAATTATCTCAAAAAAAATATTGTTTTAACTCAGTATTCGTATATTTGTACGAGTATCACATAATATTGATCGACGTAACATATAGTACAGTTATACAATGTACCAGTGAGCATTATTTCCCCAACATTTAACGAAAAATATTACATTGGTTGAGTCCCGAGGTGTCTGTCGGTTTTGCACTCGTTCCACACTTTCGGAATAAAATGTGCGCTGCTGATAAGTCACGAGTGGCGGGGTTTGGAGTCCATTATGCTCTTTGGTCGTTTTGCCGTGTAATTGGGTCACGCGGCGTTGCGTAACGCTCAAAAACACACGTCCTTTGTTACTCGGAGCTTTTACTGCGACCTACATTATAGTTCCACTTAAGCCTGATCCGATCCGAACCCCTCGGAGAATCTAGCAGGGCAGGGGGACACGCACTAGTGCATGATGCCGTTCCCTCTAGAAAACCTCCGAAGTTCAGTCTCACATGGCTTGAGGAACCCTTTAAGTATCTCGCCGCCCCCAAAAAAGCCTGGTGAAGCTGAAAATGCCGTTGGAGACAATCAGCAAACTCTCCCCCAAAAAAAATCCACTTAAGTGTATCAACTATAATACATTGGATGTCAGACTGATATTTTTTTTACAAAATTTGGGTAGCTTCTTATTCAAATGCAAAGCATGATGGATGTTTTTTTTTATTTATTTACAGAAATTTATAACGATATTTTCTTTAAATATTTATAAAATATATAAAATACAGTGAAAACAAGTGGGATTGCGGAAGACCCAGGTTCGATTCCTTGCTGAGTCAGGCGTTTAACTTTTTCACTGTATTTTATTAATTTTATGAATATTCAATTTTGCTTCAGTGCAGCAATTAGCACTTGAAAATAAAAAGTAAAATTTAATATTTTCTTTAATTATTATAAATATGGCATATTAACTTTCTATAATATGCAGTAAGTGTAAGTAAGCCTGATTCATTCGAGTGAATTAGACGTGACGCATAACCGCTCTTCTGACATTCTGACCCGGTACAATAGTGGTTAGCAATCCTGACAGTAAACGCTCCCGCGGGTTCGATTCCCGCAATTGCCTGTGTGTACATATGTGTTGACGCGTGTTTTCCGGTATCTGGAGTCCAGCACAGTACTGTGCAGTACTACAGTGCTCTGGACAGTATCAAGCTCTGCTTAATTTAAGACTACATTAAATTGGCAGGTTCTGTATATTGTTATTTTTAATTGAATATTGTTATTTTTAATATTATAATTGACTAGCATCTTTCATTTAATTACTTACAGACGCTAGGGTTTCATTAGTTAAACGCCAAGGTTTCCAAAAGCGTTATCAACTTACTAACAATACAAACAAAATATTAAACGCAAAATTTCCTGGAAATATGTGAGCCTAAATCTAGCAACACATAAATTACCCGTAAATGGGGAAATCTGAAGCGTATGCAAATACCGCGGCGTTTAGCGTCGCGCCCCGGCCGCCCTGGGATTAGTGTTGAGCGAGTAAACAAGAAATGAAAACTGCGTCGTCAAAAAAAAATAACAGCCTCTGTGGTCTAGTGTAGGGTTGTAGGGCTTGTCTCCACCTGGCTAGCTACCACCATCTTACCTAAGTATGTCGCCATAACATTAATGTTTGTAGCATTGTTGTGTTCCGGCAGCTAGAGAGAATAGAGAGAAGGTAACCAGTGCCTTAGTAGTTGAGGATTCCGGGTAAAAAGCGCTTCCACCTTCGGGCCTTATAATCACTTAACATCAGGTGAGATGAAGGCCAAGTTGCTTACCCGTAAGGTATAAAAAAAATCGTAGCAACGTCGTCGTTCCGTGCAACATGGGCTCCGGCCCCTGCTTGCGGTGCTTACGCGGCACCGACCGGTGCCAATGGCATTCACTTCTGTTTCTTTTTAAACGTTATTAGGTGAACATTAATTATAAACGACATAACTACAAAATATAGAGCAATTTTTTTTAAATAAGTAATAAGGCTCTTTTTGGTTTACAAAGAAGATATGGTTATTTGATAGATTTACGCAAATTTTGTTGCAAACAAACTACATTTAGAAAAAAGTATTGAAAAAAAAAATCACGAGCGGTATTTGAACCCGCACCCCATGACATACCGAGGCAGGTGCACTGCCAACTATAAAAGCATAACACCAACATCAACGTCAACAGGATAGGACATGACAAGGCAGCAGGTTCAACTACCGCTAGTAAAAAAAATTGTGTCACTTTTTTCAAAAAGTAGATGGAGTTGAAACTGAAAATGGACTCGAACTTTCAGCGTTCCTGCAACAACTCTCCCCACTGAGCTACCACGACGTCTGTTAGTGTCGAATTTTTCAACCGCTTGTAACATTTACTTAACCTTGAACATCCGAAAGAAATATTTTTGTAAATATTTACCAAAGCGTTCCGATGATACAGCAATGGATTATTATTAAAAAAAATGTCAGAAAATCCGATGTCTGGGATATACAGATCATGACACCACTTCCATTATTGATCCATTGACATAGAATGGTACATATTCGCCCGCTGCACGTCTATCCGACATGTTGATTTTAAAAATGTTTCTCACGTTTTCGTACCAGCGGTGTAAAGTTTCATGGAATTCGATTCATATACGATGATTTAGGCAAAATATTATTAATAATATGAAGTGTCGTGAGAAATCGAGCGCTGCGTCTTACAACATCATGGTTCTAATTGTACCACCCTCTTCACAGCCTTTATAGAAATGCATTCTGTTCTCGTATAAAACGCCAGATCCAAGTCTTGGCTCGTGGCTGTCTTGGCCGCATAACAATTTTTTTGGAGAGAATTTGCCGTTGGCATATTTGGCAAGCATGGTGACTTAGCCAATTCTCATAAATTTTAGCTATGATTTAATGTCAATGCGGGGGCCTTTGCCCACTGCCCAGCACTTAGTATAGGCTATTCACTTTTACTTTACTATTATAATTTTACCAGAAGAGACTTTAGACTCCTTAGGTATTAAAATCCCAAAGATCTTGTCTCTTATAGTTTTTTCTACTCCTCCAACTCCATTAATATTGAGTGCTATTAATGTTAATTTAATTAAATAATTAATTAATTCGTTAATTCCTCCGCAGGTGAACTTCGGTGACGTGGCGATCCCGCGCGACACGGAGTTCCCGAAGCCGGCCAAGGTGGGCGCGCTGCGCGGCGTGCACGGCGTCTCCTCCGACCCCGTCGTCGTGGTGGACGCGCAGACGCTGCTCGTGCCCAACTTCTCATACGACGGCGAGGCGCCTGGTACGTTTCTTCTTATGTTACTGTACCACAAATGTGGCAATCGCAATCAAATTGTCACAAAGTAAAAATCTTTGTTTGTGACTTATTTAACAGGAATTTGTAGTATTGTAGAGTATTTTATATTTAACAGGAAATCAGCTCAACATTGTAAACACCTGGTTTGTTAACGATATAAAAGTTTTATTATTTTATTATGTGGCAATAACGATCGAATATTAACACCAGTGCGTTAATGATCGTGGCGCATGCCGGCCTGCAGCAGCCCGGGCCCCGCCGACAATGCTCTGGTTATCTTTCCGCCCGCCGCGTCGCTGCATACAACCAATCATTCATATACGTGTAGTATGTTTGTTTTATTTTGTGTACTTTATTTTACAAGTGACTCAGTGCAACCAAAATCCGTGCTAAGTTTTTTTATATTTACAAAAATTACAAACGACAAAATCAACATTTTGTAAATTTTTATGCAAATTATTAGATAGCAAAATGGCTCCTTACAAACATATTCTCATAAAAACCAGTGCCAGCGGCTTGGCATAATCATGTCATGGCTTACGCTGCTTTGGCCGGTAATACAATATTATTAGTTTAGGCTCAGCTTTATTTAAGAAGATGAATTGCATGCTAAGACCAATAGATATTAATTGTTTCTCAAAAGTTTCAAAGTCATCGTAGCCTGTGCAATAAAGCGTTTTTAAGAAAGCGTTATTGCACTACATAAAAATGCGCAAAATATTGTTTTATTTATGATTTATGCACTCGAGCGGCTGCCTCTGATTGGTCAATACATAAGGCCCCCTGCTCCAGATTACTCTAATAATTCTATATGTATGTATGCACTCAAAAGTTAGAGTTTCAGCCTAGGAGTAGTTAATCTAAAATGTGCCTCAAAAATGTGTGATTGTAGGTACGCTGCCTATTTGTATTGGCTGACATTGTATATGAAATAATTGGTCCGTCTGGCGGAGCGCTGCGATATACATTAAAATGGTCAGCGATGGCTTTTAACGAGGCAGCCGGCTCCAATAGTTTTCCATTTCCATTCGTCACTTCACCGCACTGTTGGTCGATTGCCATTTTATAAAACTGATATTACTGATATTCGAGTAGCGATCAAATGGAAATCGTTTTAGTAATCGACGTACTATTTGCTGAATTTTCACGCCCCGTTTACAAACCAATTTTAACATATAGTTCTCTCGAATTTTTATTTGAACTTTTAGCGGGGGAGTAGCTATGCACAAATGTGATTATTATATAGTATACAATATAACTCTTAATACAATGGAATAAGAGTCAAAACTAGTCAAAAGTGTAAACATGTTTATGTTCGGGACTATACTCATTAATGAAATATAATTACTTTAATCTTTATCAAGCATGAAATACCTACGTTTAAAACACATAACTTTAAATATGTAAAATGTCAATACAGAAAATCATCGTCATCTCAGAATATTAATGTGCATAGCCTATATTTGTACGGACGGTTTTATAAACCAGCCTGCAGCATAATGCGTGGATGTCGGTCACCGGCGCGGCGCATGATGCATAGTTATTAGCGGGATTAAAGGTTCAAGCAACGGTTCTGCGGCCCAACCCGCGGCCCACAGACTAGCGGAGGGCAGCGGCTTACCATATATACATTTTTTTTAAAATATATTTTACGGGTAAGCACAGTGCTTTGATCTCACCTGATGTTAAGTGATGATAAGGCCAATGATGGAAGCGCACTTCACCCGGGATCCTCAACTAGTGAGGCACTGGCTGTCTTATCACTAGCTGCCGGAACACAACAATGCTACAAACATTGATGTTATTATTTAGATAAGATGGTGGTAGCTAGCCAGGCGGACAAACAAGCCCTACCACCAACCAAACCGAGTACACAAACATGTACCCCTCTCTGGGATCGAACCCGGGACCTCTGGGTATAAACCGGTGGTCTGAGTCACTAGACCACAGTGGCGATTTTATCATCAGTCTACAAACGTTCCACTGTTCCACCACATCCCAAATTGGCTGGTTCAAGGTTTCTACGACTGTAAAAATTTAATGTAAATCCGTGTAAATTTACGACAACAACCAGGACTTAATTATGGCTTAAGATGCCTTCTGTGGCACGGAGGAAGTCCAAATTGATTTTTAATTTGACTTCCATTGTGACTTAGCTTTGGCAAAGGGGCTTTACTTGTTAGATCGAGATAATACCGTGTATCTCTGAAAGTGTCTGAATGCAAAAATAACCTATTTTTTACACTTTGTGAAAGAGGATTTCGATTACGCAGCGTTTAACGCGCTCGGTTTGCGATTGCTGAATTAAAACAACTTTCGCAAATGCCGGTCATCGGCTGGGTGACCAAAATTTGATCACGTAAAATCGTTGGTAGTAAGTAGTCTTTGACAGCCAGAAATCCGTACAACTGAGCTCGCGTGGCGGTTTACATCATCATCATCAGCCGCATCGAATGAGCTGGTGATAATGGTGAAAGAGCTTAGCCTTCATATCACTTGGGCACAGATTACTTAATACCTGGGTCTTAATCATGTTATTTTTACTATCTATGGGAAAAAGTCAGAAACAGGACTTTGATGTACGATTGTAATCGTTTTTCTAAATAGCAGAATTGTGACGATAATGCCGAAGGTGGAAGCGTACTCTACCTGAAACCCTCAATTACTGAGGAGCCCTGCATCAGCTGAGGTGCAGGCGGGTGTACTGTCAGGTCTTTAGCTGTGCAGCGGGTTGGCGTAATCGCGCGCTGGATTGATAATCGGCCGGCCGCGAGCGCCGCGTAATGCGAGCCGGCGCGGCTCGGTTCACTTCCTACCGCTAATTGGCGAGATTAGCTGCGATGGGTTAACGAAATCAATAGGGGCACTCGGGCACACGTAACGTGGCTTAGATATTTGACGATTAATATTAATAACAGAGGGGGCTTGATGGCGCAGTATAGACGCGTTCGGTCACCGGTTGCTGAAATTTGTTTTGAATAACCATTATAAATCTCGATTTGATAAATTATGTTAAAATAAAATGTTTTCGTTTTGTTTATATAATTTTAACGCAAATTTTGTTGCGAAACAAATTACAAAAACACAAATGTTGAAAAAAATTCCACGAGCAGGATTTGAACCTGCACCCTTCTGACGTACCGGGTCAGGTGCTCTTCCAATTGGGCTATCGTGGTTCTAACCAGCCCGCCGAAAGGAATGTCAGAAGGTGCAGGTTCAAATCCTGCTCGTGGAAATTTTTTCAACATTTGTGTTTTTGTAAATAATGTTAAGTTTTTTGACGTAATTATCTGCGGACAGTGGTATCGACACTAACCTATGGACATAGCTGCTGCGGAAGACAGCTAGTTTTTGTTGTAATGGGTGACAAAGAAATATATAATACATAATATAGAGATAGAGTAACTTTAGCAAAGGCCGGTCATCAAACGAGTGACCAATACTGTATCATCTTGAGCTCCTCCGTGCTTTGGAAAGCTTGTAAAGCTGTCGGTCTGGGCTGTATTAGCAGTCGTTAACAACCACCGCCCGCACTGGGCCCGGTTCGTGGGAAGAAGCGGTAAAGAAAGTGCCCCAGAAAAAAAAATTGGTTTTTATAAAATGATGATAAAAAAAAATGGTTATAAAACTTATCTGCTGTTATCGAAAATGTTAAGTTATGTAAAACATAGAACTTAAAAATGAATCACTACCAACGCCACCATTTTCACGCTATTTCGGTGACACTTTCCTATTAACTTCTAGTTTTTTCCATCATCATGTTTAGTTTAAATACGTCGCACTGTTGGGCCACATGGATAAATACCACATTGCAACGGCTGCTATCTCACACCAACCACTTAAGCCTTCTATGGCGCGCAAGAGTTCAAGATTCGTAAATCTATTCACCCATCTGAAGAGCAGACATTGCGAAATTAGCTTTACTTCACTATAGCCACTCGATCCTAATTCCATTGCTACAGAGTCCATCGTCAATTCTACAATAATTTCTTAATAGAATAATATGCTGGACAAAATTGGGTAAAGGACTCTTTTATTTATAAGTTGTTGATGCGGTGTAAGCTTGTGAAACTGATGAGACCACTCGTTGGTTTAAGCCTTGAAGGTCGACTGGCAGAGACGGGCGGTGGCGACTGTCGCAACGCCCCGGCACGCTGCCGACACGTGCGCGCTCTGAGCCCAACGACCAAGTGCAAACATGTACACCGGAATTTAATCCGAGACCTTTGGGTCTGGGACCGGTGGTCTAACCACTAGACCACGGAAGCGGGCAATTGGGTCTCTGTTAATAGCAGTGGAAAAGTTTCACACAAAAGATACGTGAGACATATTGCAGAATGAAAATATTATTTATTTTGATTGTCCGCAACTCCTCCTAAATGGGCCGTAGGCATGTAGGACGAGTTGATGAATTACTCAAACTCACGTGTCGGTTCCATTTGGGATTTTGTATTATTATACTCGACTAAATAAGATCCTTTTAAAATCCTTTGCCACCATTGATAGCAAGAGGGGTAGTATTATCTAGAGGCTTAAGGCTCTCAGCCCTTGATGGAGCATATTTTGGCTGCGGAATAACAACGCGCCGGTGCGGGCGATGCGACGCTGCACATAACCGTCACCTATCAAAGTAATTATTCAACGAGACGAGGGGGGCTATGCTTGCTCTGGTCGAGAAGGCGGCAGATCATTTGTTGTCGCGGTTATTTATTCATTTAAGACATTATTATAGACAACAGATAGAAAATGTACGAAAAATAAATAAGTATTTTAAAGTTAACTTGTTATATCCGTGCCGCAGTTATATATATAAGTGGAAACTTATAAATGTTATTTATCAATTTAAACTGCGAAAGGCCCAAGTGTGGCCCAAGGCAGTAACTATTTAAGGGTTTTTTAAAAATATTTTAGTTACGTTTCGGTGGCCGGTTGTTAAGCACTCGCCGGTGGTCCTGTGTTCATTTCCTATGTTGCAAAGCATGTTTCAAATTATCCGGATTGGTGATCGCCAACCCCCATTTGTCATGCGTGGTGATTAAGCCAATACTAATCTGTGGTTGCGGGATCTCAACGATGTCGTTCTCCCGGCTCCCGCATCGCGCCCCGTCCGCCCGGCCGCCCGGACTCCCGCGGGTGGCGCGGGAATCTGGCTAGGGACCGCGGAATGCTAATCGCCCATCAGAGAGACCATTACCCGCGCCACAGCCTGGCGGCGGCCAGTACACTCACGGTCAAGGTTCACCAGGCACTGACTGGTGAGTAGGCAGGTGGTAATAGGCAGTAGTTCATTAAGACGGCTGGTTTTGTGACACTTGGAAGAAAACTAATTTTACAATAATGTGCTACGACATTCGTTAAGTTATTTGATATAAACAACTTCGATAGAGAGAGAGAAAGACAAAACATTTATTGACAAAATATATAATTTACAAAAAAAAAATACATAACTCCAACAGGTTGGACCGACGATCTGGTAACGGTCTCGGGAAGCCGCTGGATGCGGGCTGAATAAAACTGGTCTTCGTGGAGATCCTTGGGGGAGGCCTTCGCCCAGCAGTGGACGTCTTTTGGCTGAGATGTTGATGATGATGATATATAACTCAAGACAATGGTCCATCAGGAGCCCGCCTCAGCTTGTGTTGTTGCAAACGAGACGTGTCGCGACTGCGCTGGTATTCTGGCGGGGCCTGATAACTTAGTGCTGTTGTTTAATGCTCTAAGCCTGATAAGGATGATAAGGATGGCTATGCTTTTTAGTTTTTGAAAATATTTTTTTTGATCTCGGAAAGTTAAAACGCTTGTGTTAAGTAAGTGTTCACGTCAGTAGGGTAACGTAGCTATAGCGATTGAACCACAATTTGTCGCCTTAAGCCTGTGCTATCCGTGCTGCTCTGACGCCTCACCCTGTGCTGACTACAGTAAGTAACCTCCTTAATGCATTCTTAGTTAGGACGGCACTACTGTGTTCGGTTTGTCTCGCCGGCGCGTCGCCCGCGTCGTCGTCCCGCTGCGTGTTTGTGGCGTATGCCTCCGTCGGTCCTCATAGAGACATCGGCGACCCGCTCGCTATCGCCGCATCCCCGTTCATTGGCCGTTCGCGATCGCGTTGATACCCATCACGTATGAGCCACGGCCCGATTACGGGGGCTTTGGTAATTCTGTTTGGTTTATGGGCAGTGTGTATCTACTATGGGTTTGAAAAGTTACACGGGGTTTGTGTGTGTTGAGTGAAATTGGAGGTGTGATTTGAAAGCGTGTTAAAGATAAAATTTATCAAGCTCAATAGGAAAAAGCGGTTTGGCTGTACTTTTTGGTTCTAGATTTTGAAGAAATTGATTTAAACAGATTAGTCTGCCAAATTGTAGCTTTGTCTAGTTCTGAGTCGATTCTTCCATGCTCTCTTGTTTGCTGTAGTTATATTATCTATCTATCCGTAATGTAAATTGAAACACTTTTGTAATCATTAGTTTGTCACTTCACTGCAATGTTGCTAATGCTAGCTGAAAAATTACGAAACGCTAGTTTTGTTAGGTTGTTTATGTGGGTTACGAAACTTGAAATTATCAAAACGGGAAGGACTTGTCTTAACTAAATTTAAATATTTTTTTAGATATTTATACAATTATTTTTATTAGGCATGCAATCAAAACATCAGCTTGTATCTTGCTACATTCACCAAAGTTGCACTTTTTGTAAACGAATTGTTGCATACAAAATCTCAACTGCCTACAGCCATTCGAATTCAACAAGTGAAGATCATCTCTCAACCACATCTACCTTCAAACACCTTCCTGTATTGTCAATCCCGTCCTTCCTTATCGGATTGACATTAGCTTTATCCAGCCTCCTCCCTGCGATGACGGCGCGCTGTGACGTGGCTGATGACGTCACAGCATAGCCCTAGGTTTCCGCAGGTCCTCTATCAGATTCCCCCCAGCCCCGCGCCTTATATCATTCTCCCGCCGCCGCTCGTTTGACAGTGACGACGGTGCAGCGCAGTTTGAACGGGGCTGCGGCACAATGGCATGTATCAACATCAAGTGTGTTTGATCATGGACTAATAATATATTGTTTGATGTTTTGGCTTTGTCATTAGTGTATATTCAATTTTAGAATAAACTTTTAGCCCTTGCTTGAAGCTTCTGCTTGGATAGATAGTTTAGATTTTGTTAAACAAAGAGTAGGTTAGTTTTTAATATAAAATACATTTTTTATTATTTGTTCCTTCACGAATAATTGTATTTTTTATGTATAGACATCATACTAATTGAAGGCATCCTAGGCGAAAACGCCTTAGGACGGAGTAAGTTCATATGCGGAGGCAGTAGAAGGGCCTGCCTTCTATTGCCTCCGCACCATTAACCACCGGTGCCTTGACAGGGCACTATGCCACAATACAAATGCTTCACAGAATGCATCTACCAACAAATAGCTTGTGTAGGGCGTGTGAAGAGGAAACGGAGTCAATGCAGCACCTACTGTGTGACTGCGACTCTCTGGCTAAGAAAATAATTGGACTCCTGGGATTGACTTATCCGAAACTGGAGGACTTCAGGCTCTTCGCTGCCAAACTTATGGCATCTATCTTTACAGAGGCAGAAGAGTGAAAGGATGGGGTTGCACAAAAGATCCCGATGGGTCAAAGTGTTACTGAGACAGGGAAACCTCAGCAGGCCCCACGAGATAAGATAAAATATTAATTGAATAAGAGACGTTTTGAAATGTGTTGTATTTATAATTGTTGCAAGCCGCAAATACTTAAACGTGCACGACTGTGTCGCAACACTTGCGAAACCACTTAAGCCGTTTAATTTTTTTGTTTTTGCAAACTACGCAATTATGTATTTAACAAAATTACACATTTCTAGATATTGCCTTTCTAATTTTAGCGAATCAACCCGTTCCGAACCTCTGGCGATTAAGTGTTACACCACACTTGGAATCAATATTTAACTTTGTGTGTATTCATAATTGCCCGTTTCAGCCCAAAGCTGGATATAAGCCTTTGTCAGTGTATGCCGCTGATCCCAATCCAACTGCTGTCAGCCAATCTGCTACATATCTGTGCCAATTTCGTTGCTACTCCTTTCCGGAGGGCGTCTTACCCTACGTTTGAAGAGTCAAATTGTTATGATTATAAATAAAAGTCCATCAGTAAAACATTTCTTCGCCTCAATTGACGTGTATAGCTAGATCACCACGCATGCCAAGTCCGGGCTCTTAGCCATAGCTTTGTAAGTGCCCATATTAAGGAGTGTGTTTGTTGCAGACGCCAAGTTCTGGGTGGGGCGCGGGGAGACGCCGTCGCCGCAGGGCATCCGCATCCCCGACGAGAACGGCAAGGAGGCCCCGCTGCGCAAGTACGACCGCAAGACCGTCGTGCTCACGCTGCCCGGGGTACGTACCAACTGCTTCTAACACCAGCCTGCTGAACACCAGACACATATCGTATGCTTTCCTTGCCCTCCACCAGCACCACACCACCTTTGTGGTCTAGACCACAAGTAGTTGAGACCACCGGTTTCGAACCAGAGTATCCGGGTTGGAATTACCAGTACATATTTGTGTACTTGGTTTGGTTGGTGGTAGGGCTTGTTTGTCCGTTTTGCTAGCTACGACCATCTTAGCTAAATATGTCGCCATAACACCAATGTTTGTAGCATTGTTGTGCTACAGTGGTTGAGGATTTCCGGTAAAGTGCGCTTTCACCTTCTTCACCTTCACCTTATGTGGGGCTCCTGCTCTTTGCACAATCCTGAAAAGATAGACGGGGTCCAAGGGGCCATACCTACATGAAACGTAGTACCATCTACCGTACCCCCCTGCCTTGCTCAGCTAATCTGGACTTGGTAGAACGTGGATGGGTCTCAAGGGGAGTCCTACATAATCATCTGCCTCTCCCCGATCGCAGTAATACGGTGAAAGAGTTTTCTCTAGTTTTAAAAAAGGCCCTTTCATCTCAACACTAGCACATGGGGAGCATTGGGTACATGGAGTGATTTGCTAACAGCTCCGTCACCCCGCAGGACCTGACCGTGTTCGACATCGGCTACTTTGCGGTGTGGTGCGAGGCGTTCACCGTGAACTTCGGTCACGTGCCGCTTCCGCGCGCCGCGCTCGCCAACGTGCCGCCCAGCCTCAACATGCTGGGCGTTTCGCCGCAAGTAAGTGCCCACACCCACGCTCACCGTCTAATACAGTCACGTGATTCATCTACACCGCCACACCAAAAGATAAGGAGGAGACTGCAGAAGGTCAGCTTAATACATACGCACTAGAGCAACGCACGCATATTGCACGAATGCGGATCTCGGAACAGCTCGGAACAGTCGGAGTGCAGCTGTTACGAGATTCCGCGTCCGTGAGAGGTTGTCTTTGTGTGCGTTGCACGAGCGCGTTTGTATGAAGTCTCTCCTTCTGTGAGTATCTTAATTTTGTGACACAGTCTACACAGTTCCACAGAGACTAAAGACGAAAGTCTTTAATCGGTGCGTCCTAGCCCTCATGACATACGGAGCCGAAACGTGGACACTCACGGTAGGTGGCGTGCACTTGGAGAGGTCCATGTCCAGCAGTGGGCTAATGTAGGCTGATGGTGATGATGATGATGATGATTCATTATAGGCTACTCCGTCATTTACCATCAGGTGAGATTAAGTTCTGAGGACTGTTCGATATGGAATACGTAAAATTTGCAGTGGCGCGAATGAATGGTGAGTTTGTTCCTGTCACGATCATGCAGAAACTTATCCTTAGGTAGAAAATTGTCTCCTCGGCTAGGTCTAAATGATTCTACTCTTAATGGTGAGTGGACACTCAAATACTCTAGGTACTCAGTTACTGTGCGTTGTATCAAGCTGTCTATTGTCATGCCTAGAGTGTGTCGGAAGGAGACGCGTTGGATGAAGCCGCATGCAGTTACCGGTAGGTACGCCGCCACCCGCTGTACTTAGTCGCAATGCAACTTTCGATATAATTCGTTAAAACACATCGCATATCTCAAATACACATAGGTATATAACAAAAGTTAAACTTGTATGTAGGTTAACACAATTATTGTTGAAAAACCACAGACCTGCCTGGTCTGTGTGAAAAACACATTATCTATTTCGTCGGATGAATGGCGGTTATTGTAGAGCTAGCAATAGGTAGTTATTTGACAACCAAAACACCATTAATACCTACTCCCAGTACCTAGTTCCTAACATTGATGGAAAAACCTTGGCGGGTAGCGTTTTAAAACAAGTACTTGAATAATTCGACGGGCATAATTACTAATGTACCCGTTACCTCCTGGAAGAGTGGGTTTGAGTCCCACACGAGGCAGGTCATCCTATTTATTTATATCTTTATATTTCCATTTCGTTATAAATATGTATAACTTTGTGAATGCAAAATAACAATGGAGTGTTACGACGTTGAAGTCGAGCCACGCTTTAAATGGTATGAAACACAAAATAAAATCTGCTTTATTTCACACCGCTAGCCGCATGGAGTAATGAACCGCGCTGAATGCTGAACCGCCTTTATAGCAGTAAAGTTCAATGTTATTTTTTATCCTTATTACATAACAATATTTCCTGAAGCGCGAAAAGGCTTTCAAGCCGTAAAGAAATTGTCACGAAAATCCCAAATAACAATGTACTCTGCTCGCCGTTCGTCCTTGAACCCTCGAGGGTGAGAAGGGGGTGCGTTTTTCCGTGACGGAGAGTGAGTGCTGCGCGCCCGCCGCTAATCCGGGGTAATAGTTTGTGGTTACGGATCGAGTAACGTACCACCGAACTTTAGCATTTCTAATTAAAATTTGGATTTAGGGACAGTTTCATTGGCGGGATAACGGTGTGCGCTGTCCGAAAAGTTTCCGTGTATTTCTGGAGATTGTTGTACCTTCGGGGTACCTTTTGCCATACATAAATAAACTAGTTTTGGCTTGTAACTTTGTCTGTTTGAATTACGTATTCAGAGAATGTAGTGTTATTCACAACTTCCCTGTCCTATGAGTCACGTGTGGTACATAACAATAGATTTTATATTGTTTTAATTTTTGAAAACCATGTGCAATTAATACAATCTAAAAAGAAATCTTTGGTGTTCATGTAACACTTTTTTCCTAATTAATGGCGGTGCTTGCGAGCTGCAGTTTGATTTGAATAATTTAGAGAAATGATCCTTTAATACATATTATTATTGTACGTCATAGACTTCCGCATAGTAACGCCGTAGCATACGTTATCAGAAGGATGATAATGAGACATGTATACCACATAGCTCGGTATGTTTGCGACTGAATTACAATGAAAGGATGCGTTCTAGTGACGCGTCACACTTTGCTTAGTAAGCTAGTTACATCAACTTACGTGTCTTGATATTTACATACACCGGTGAGTGGCTTGTCTAAAGAGAACAAATAAGATTCAATTCTAATGTTAATAGGGATGTTAGTTCCAAAACATTGAACGTATAAATGAAATCACGTAACAGTTTTTTAAAACATTGACCTATTTCATATTTGACCTAAGCATGAATTTCTGTAACCTAAAAAGTTATTAATACACACTTAGGAACGATATCGCGATTGTTTGCCATTCCCATACTATTTCTATTACAGAAAATTGTTTAGACATGCTAAAAAGTTTATCTATTGACTAACCAGTCAACTATCCAATTGTTTTTTTGACAACGTAGGAGATGTTTCTTTCTTTGGAATCTTCGTTCTTGCGAACTGTTTCACAACTTTCTCCGCAATCCTATGCTGAAGATGAATCATAGTAGTCGGTGAGTGGCCTTCAGCCCCGCGACCGGCGCGGGCTGTCAGCTCGCAATTGTCTCCGCCGTAAACAGCTGCCGCGGCTCGTAAACTTCCACTCAATAAAGATTAACACCCCCCCCCCACCCCCAGCCCTCCTCGTCACCCCCCGGACCCAATGGGCCACGCACGACCTCTGAACTTATGCTGAGAGCATGCATAGTTGAATTTACTTAGTTTTTTTGGCAGTAATTTGATTCAGGAAAAGCTAAACTAGATTTTGCTTGGGTTAGGTAATTTAATTATTAAATTATTCATGGAGAGTTGGTTAACGAAAAAACGACAACGAAATAAAAATAAAACTGTTGATTGATATAGTTAATTAATGTTTGGGTGTTTACTTTCGGATGTACACAGAGTTTTTTTTACCTGCAAAATATTGATGAAAAAAAGGCTAGCTTATATAAAGCTAACCACTTGAAATTTTTACTGTTATAAATCGTACGTCGCGGGACGAAGTTCGTAGTTCCAAATTAGGACAGCGGCAGTCGCTTTTTCAAGTGTCCTTTCAGTTATTTTATTCAACAATGCCGCATAAACAAAAACATCAAAGAAGTATCGAAACTTGAAAACTTCAAAATTATAGCGTTACACAACACACACCATCGTACAGAATCTGTTTATATCTGAATCTGACTGACAAAATAACCTTTATTCTGAAGTGATTTCTTCTTCGTAAAACTATTATCTCGACCGCTCGCTGTTTAAAAAATATTAAACGCCAGACATATTTAATCGGGTGCGTTCATGAAGGCTCTTCCGCTACAACCGGCTGCATTCATGACGGGCTAATTACTGGAACTACTGGCCTCAGAGCGGCTCAAGCAAGGGAGGTGTTTCTGCTGCCGCTATTAACACACCTATTTTCTTAATATTATAAGAAGAAAATATTAAAGCAAGCTGGAAAGATCATTAAAGTCAAGCAAGTTTTTGAAGAGTCCGTTCAAGGCGTCTGTGGCAGCAGACTACCAATCTTTCAGATGTCTAGATATCGGGTTTGATTACCAAAGTCGTCGTTTTACAAATTGTTATTGACATAGTCACATCTAATCTAAGTAAATATTGTAATTTTTATTTTTAGTAAATTATATGAATTATAAATAAGTACCTAATTAATTTCAAAAGCATGACGACAAAATATTTGTATATCGACAGATCGATAAAACATGTATGTTGCTATCCTCCAATAATTACATCATTGTTACCATGTTTTACGCAAATAAAGCTTTTATGATTTATGATTTATGATTTAGTTATATTGCACTCGGTTAGGTTGGCGGTGGAGCTTGTTGTAAGTCCGCCTGGTTAGTTACCCCAATATCTTAATCATATAAGTTTGTCGCCATAGCAGCGATATTAGTTGCATTGTTGTGTTTCGTCAGTTACATGTAAAATAACTAGATACACCACATTTGATTCTGGGTGCCCAACATTTATGTCAACCAAAACTTTTACACTAAATACTAATATTAGTAAATTTATATGATTTGTTTAACATTGCGGCTCGGCAAGGGCAGCACGTAGTGTAGGACGCCCCCCGGCGCGGCGCGGTGGAGCGACGATCGTAAAGTGTCTCCCAGCGGTTGGATGAGAATCGGGCTCAGTGGCATGCATTAGGAGAGGCCTATGTCCAGCAGTGGGCTTATTACGGGATTATGATGATCATTGAAGAATTACTTTTAATTTAATTAAACAATGACCACTTCAGAGTAGATTTCATGTCATAAATTATAAAATTTAATTTAGTGACATTATTAAATATACAGTATTTATACTGTTTTGATTTTTGCATTTACAATGCTATATATAGTTACAAGAAATTTTTTTTTATCAGTCTAATTTTTTGGAGTCACTTTCTTTTTGTTAAAATTTTTGTTTATTATCGCTTTTTAGTGATTTGTTTCGATCTATTTATCAAAAGCGGATATGGGTAGACCTACTAAACGCGCTGCTTGTATGGGACAGCGTCGTTTAAATGAGACAAGCGAAGAAAACGAGAAACACCATCACAAAGTATCAAATCAAAAACTGAGTTCCGGCGCTTGCCTTCTTTTGCTTCGTCGTAGTCGCTTAACTATCTTAATCGTGATATCTTATCGCCACCCGTGAAATACTTATCATTGAGGAGTTCCGGTGGCTATCTGTGGTCTTTTTCATCAGTTACACTTCATCAAATGATACTTTCTGAAAGCATATGCTTGACTTATTGCTGAAACTACTAAAAATCGCTATAGGTATGCCTACAATATTTGAGAAGTTCCCTCAATTCCTTAAGGATTCTATCATCAGAACTGGACCAAATTAAAATAAGACTACACGGGAAGCACCAGCTTTCAAATAAAGAAAGAGTCATCAAAATCGGTTCACCCAGTCGAAAGTTCTGAGATAACAAACATAAAAAAAGTACAGGCGAATTGAGAAACTCCTCCATTCTTTGAAGTCGGTTAAAAAAAAGTAAATGTCACAAAGTATATTTTTTGCCAATATCGCACTCGCCGATCGTAAACGCGATACAATTCAACCACTTTGGCTATTAGAAGGTACATCAGACCTTGGAGATGTACATCAACGGTCTGTAATTGTTTTAAAGGGTTATTATAATTTAGATAGCCTAATTCATAATTATATTGATAATCAGATAGATGGTAGACGTCCAGTGATAAAAATACATGTAATCTAAATTCTTCCAATCCACCATACTGGATAGGTAATGCCATAGTGGCCAAGTAAATCTGTACAGTTTCATGTTAACACGTCGACTGCCGCAAAACCAGACACAACAGAAAATTTATTGTTTGTCGGTCACCGGTGACCACCACGGCGATTAAAGACTTAAAATCGCTTCATTTTATTAAATATGTGAAACTTGGAACTCATTCAAACTATCAATTTTTTATACCTTTTTATTACTAATTTCTGAACGCATCCCATAGCAAAGCTCTTAAATCCTTAAAACAGCTGTTTCAGTTTCAAATGCTAAATAGAAAACCGCACGTCAACAGACATATTTAAGTTTTTTGTGCCTCCTGTAAAATTTAATCTGATGGAGTTACGAGGTCTGATACTTTAGCCGACGAAATACATTTTTACTAGACTTCAGCTCAAGCTCAAACTCAAACCACAGGCAACCACTTTCCATCAAGGGGGCTAGATGGTGGCCTGTGATTTTATATTTTATTAAACATCATTCTAGGCTCTTAACACTTTTTAACTCAGCTCAACCTCCGTCAACATTTACATTCTATTTTAAAAGAAAAAAAATACGGTATCTCCGCTAGCTAATGCCATATGACGCCACCTCCCACGACATATCGCACGCGGTTGCGAAACGCAAGATTCGCAACCGAGGTCAATGACCGCTTCCCACGTCCGCGTAACCGAGCGATAAGTGTTTGTTCGATTGTTTTTGTTCAACTGAGTATTTTCAAAATTGGTGTCAATGCGACGCCGGTGCCGGTGTCGCAACCCGGTGGGAACGCCGGGACCTTGGCCTTCGCACCCGCTACTATAATAATATGATGTTATCGATGATATGACAATATGTCATACACGACATATAATTATCAAATATAGCCTCGATAATGGACCGACAATGAAACGGCGTCAACCGAAACAAACGTTGTCGCGGCCAATTAACAATAACCAAACTATACACAACAATGGTTCCTACATTTGTGCAGCTTGCTCAATAGGCGATTAGGTTGCTTAGTAATCTCTGCATTGTGTGTACAAATTATTTTAGTAAAAAAATGTTTATAACTCCAATGACAACTATCAAAAGCCCTTTTTCCATTATTAGTTTTGCAAAAAAATAACTTATTACTAGGTAGACTAAACATTTGCGTCTCCCCCAGCACAGTGGTATACTCAATGCATTTTCCTTAGTAAAAACAAGTAGAGTACCTAAATTATTATATAAGTCATAATATAGTCACGTGCTATTAGTATCTGCATTTAGAAATCAATGCTGTTTTCATTCAGTAGCCGCAGTCATAATTATTTATTGCATCATGTTGGTAATCCCATTTCATTTTTGTACAAATATTATGCCTCAGCAAAACGTTACGTTTAGTCAAAGAAACAAAAACTTGTCTCAAGCGAAATGGACGATCGGCCTTAACTGCAGCGGCGAAGCGACCTGACTCCAGGCAAAAGTAAGGAGACCCCAGAAGGTAAGCTTTACTCATACTGCACTCGAGCAACGCACACGTAGACCTTCTCACGGACGTGGACCTCGGAGCAGCTCGGAATCGTCCGCCCGAGCGCAGGTGTTGCGAGATGCCGTGTCCGTGAGAGGTTGTCTACGTGTGCGTTGCTCGAGCGCGTATGTATGAAGCTTACCTTCTGCGGTCTCTGTATTATGTGCTCCAGGTTTCGAGCTCATTATGAATTGAGTGTTACACACGGTTCAACGTGCTACCGTCACTTTTTCCACATTTTGTGAGGCGCTATGTTGGTGGCGATAAAGCTTCAAACCACCTAATACCTTCGTTAGAAGCCACCGAGTTATTTAGTATTCACGCAGGCGAAACAGCTCGTTGAGAGATTTATGTTTTTATTTATTGTTTCCTAACAAATTGCAATATTGTCAAGCTTCAATTGATTATAGTCTAAATGGAAATTATCACAGAATTCAAGTTAATACCGTTATGATTTGAGTAATTGTAAAATCATGATAAACAGTAATCGACATCTGTTGCAGACCAAAATTAAATGGTAACTAACAGAATAAAATCTTAAAGGCTGTTCACTGGAACGATAAAGACGCCATCAATCATTTTACACAATCAAATGCATACAAACATAGATTATTTGCTATCGTTTACAATCTAAAGCGTGAAGTGGGTTCCTTTACCATTTGCTTATCGCATCGAGCATCTGATAGTACACGTCACGGTTGACACGGTTCTAAGTCAGGATTATCATGTCCTAGCCAATCACAGTTTGCCAGTAAACCTATAAACTTGCAACGAATAAGATGAAACAATGTCAGCATCGGCCGCTTTCCGCATGTTTTACGTGCAGCGAGGTATTGCCTGGCGTTATTGAAACCCGACCGGGGGCTGTTGGCGGCGTGCCAGCCCCCGGCGGCCCCCGTGCCACTCGCGACGCGTGATAAACGAGACGGGGCGCACCGATAATTGGTGAGCTATCAAAGGGTTATGTAGCAAATAATATGTGCAATTATGACGTTGTTCGCTATAACTACGTTCTGTTTAAACTTCACCTAACGCGCCCATAGCTTAAACCTACATTTGAATATCAAATGATCCGCTACTTTTATTGTCACTTTGGCGATAGCTGATAAAAAGACATGTAAGTACCAAAACACGTCCATAAATCTTGAAGAAATTAATACCATTGATTCGGATGTCTCGCCATGCAACTGATATCGGTTAGAACCCTGAGATCTGTTCTCACGGCCACTCACCCGCCCCGACCCGTCCTCTCCCGAGAGTCGCTGAGCGCAGGTTTTGTTGCAGAACCGCAACGCCGCGCTGGCTGGCATCCCCAGCGCCCCCAGCGCCCCCCGCCCGAGCCCTGCGCGCCCCCGCCAACAGCTGGTCCACCTCGACGCCACCACCTACCGCCCCAAGCTGGCCCTCGCCGCCGGCCCCCGCGCCGCCCCCGACCAACGTCCCGCCGCTCACGAACACCTCCACAGACGAGCCTACCAATCCCTAGCGCGAGACCAAACGCTCGATCAACTACAATCACAAAAAGAACACGTCAACATCCAACCATCCCAAGAGATTCACTACCAACACGAACAGACACAGTATTACGAGCCAGAGCGCCATCAGCAATACTACCATCTGCTGGATCCAGGCCAGCAGTACGAGCAAAGGCAGCAGCAACAAAATAAGGCTAACGAGCAACAACAACACCAGCAGTACAACCATGAGCACCAATATCAACAAGAGCTCGGTCAGCACCAAGCACAGCGCGACCAGTACAGACAGCAGATGCACGACGCCAGGCTGAAGTTGCAACAGGACGAGCAGCAACAGAATCAGCAGCGCCAACAGCTTCTATCTCAGCAACAGAACGACGCGCTTCGTCAGAATCAATACTTCGCGGACCAAGCGTTATATGAAAGACAGTTATACGAGCGGCAGCTTTACGAGCAGCAGAGGCTGGCTTACGAGAAAGAGTTGGGTGAGCGCAGGAGGGCCGAGGAGGAGGGGCCGTTCCGGTACCGGCTGGTGCCGCACGCGGCGGCCGGCGCGCGCGCATGACCTTGACCCACATGCGGTGAGCGGGGCGCTTGTGCAACGGAGCGCGGTGCAGCGGCCGGCGCCGGCGGCGTCCTCGCTGTTGAGACATTACTGACCCTCTCATCTCATGAGCGTTTTGTTCGTTCGTTAGGTGGTCATTGATCATTCCAATCGATGAATTCCTTCCATCAAATATTTAGTACACTGATGCAACACTCATAGCTATACTCTTTTTACAATGCCCAAAAATGCTAACATTGCCAAAACCTCAACAATAGGTTGATAGACGAAAAAGAATGTAGTTCTTCCGTGACAGAGGAGAGTTCAGGGTTAGGTGATTGTGGTGATTAGAGCGGCTAATTGGACCATCGCCGCCGCGCGGTTCGTTAAACCCGAGCCTTTCACTGGTCGTCGGCGCCGGCGCGGCCTTCGCTTGAGATCATCTGCATTCGGAGATTTATAAATTCATTTGCTTTTAAATTTAGCCTCTCGGTCTATGTCAATTACGAAATGGGCATTTGTATTCATTGATAGAGTTATTATGAAAATGATTACGTTAATCATTATAAATACTAATAACTTTATATATATTGATCAATGAAATACAACATTGGGGGTGTTCAATAAAGTCTGTCTTAAGTAATTTCTTATGTGCATTGAGGCTAATGACTTGAAATTCTTAGATACCGATAAATCCAATTTCATAAAGACTATTATATTCTTTGGAAGTAAGTCATCAATGTTCAATTTAAACTTGAATAATAATGGTTTATATCCCAACTTAGAATGTCGGGTCAGCTTGTCCCGGCGCCGGCAAACATTCCGATGATTTAGTGCCGAAAGTTCCGGAAACGGTCGGATTAGCTAATTAAGAGGTTGTGTGTTGACATGAAAATATAGTGGGAACCTTCCGGTCCGCTAGATTTACATAATTGTGCGTTTGGGATACCCCCTCCTGCCCTGGAGTTTATTTAGCACACTTTATTGTTTTAAAATCTTAACTTTGCTACCTAATCATACAAAATGACTGCAATTTATCATGATCAATTAATTCATATATTTTTGCTTACCAACGGTTTTGGTTTCAGTCTGTGAATTATTTAAATACAAATTGTCCATAGGCATTGGCATATACTTATGCACCACCAGTATTGTCTTCATCAGCAATTTAAAATTAACAAAACGAATCATATTTAAAGTCTTCAACGGTAATTGTTTTAACAAATTGTTTGTGTTTTTAATGTGTGTTTGTGTAAATCATATTAACACGATATAGCACTTAATTGAGGCCATGACGATGTTGGTATTTATGGGCGAGAATGCAAATAACGTGTGCCCCAACACCTCGTGCGGGCTCAGGGCCGCTGCACCGCTCAAATGAGCCACTAAAATGAGCCAGTAAAATTAGCCTTAAACATTACTAGTATAATAATGACACGTTTGATGGCGCTAGATGATATAGCAGCATTCGAAGTAGTTTAATATTCAATGGAGAATACAGAAGTTTCCTATAAAAATGAATTTTATATGTATAAAAATGGTATAGTAACACTCCAAACCGTGAACTGTCCCCAAGGAGAATACAGAACTTTACAATGAAAACAAATGTAAGATCGTCTCATCGACAAATATTGCAAGTGCAGGCATCTTCCTCGACATTAATAAAGTACAAAGCAAACTTCTTATAGTAGCGTGAATTGAATAAAAATATAAATTCTCACTATAACACATTAGTAGGGTTCTTAAAATTTTAAAGCAAGTAAATACTTCATAGGTTACCACAAAACAGTTGTTAATACAAGATGACTTCAGCAACTACGCTGATCTTAAATAAGGTTTGTGCATTTCAATGTAACTATCTATTGCCTACATCCGTCTAACGTGTAAGATATGTTACTAATTAATTAGTTTTAAACATCATTATTGGTGCGAGAATGATTGTGATATGGACAGCCGATGCAGCCGACCAATAGCCTTTACAGTTAAATATAACTACAGGAGATATTTCATTGTGAAACTGCAGTACAAACTCCCCAGCTGTGATATAGCGCATAACCGTACAGTATTTTGTTTGTCTAAATTGTTTGTTTGACCGTCGTCGGTCGGTCGGCGTCCAGTGATGTAAAAATGTTCGATATTAAGTTTATTTTTACTTTGTAATACTCTTTTTTAATGTTAACATTGTGAATTATAATACTCAACAGTATAATAAAGTATGCCAAATCTGATTTGCGTTTTATTTGTTTCGGTTTAAGTTTAAAGTTTATCAAATTTCCCCCTTATGTGAGTATATATTTACAGTCCTAAATTAAAGCACACAAAAGCTAAAGATGTTTTTCTCATATCCAATTAATCTAATAGTAAAGAATATAAATTCAGTAACATTACATACACATGACATAATTCATAAAAGACAGGAAAATTACAATCATGTCTTTTAAAAATATACCTACCTATATATACATATACATAAATAAGTATTTCGTGTCGGACAAAAATATAACTGTGAACATAACAAACCCAATACATATCAAAACGAAACTTATCTCAAATAACTATGGGATACCATCGACCAATAAAAAGGTAGTTTAAAAAAAACACTTACTATTGAAAGATGACGCAGCAAATAACCGTTTGCTCCCAAATGCATATGCCATTCATTTCGAAACGTAAGACCGCGCAGATTCTGCTGAAATCCGCGGAGGTCACACAGCAGCCCCGACCGGTGAGCGCTGCGAGCTAATGACTCCAGTCGCAGACGCGAGCGTTCCGGTTAATTTGGGCTGCAGTGCTAAAAGGCCCAATTTCGGCGTAAATCGAGGAGTATTGAGCTGCGCGGGCAATTATTGAATAACTGGGACGGAGATCAACGATGCCGGCGATGCTAGGATCTGTACATAAAAAACAAAACGAACCTGACAAGTAGTGCTGGCTGGTATAAACGTTTTTTTGAAACAGGGCGAGTCGCTCCGGCAGATGCTCAATATATTATACCTACCTAAATATTGATAAAACAACGCAGGCTTATGGTTTAAACAAAACACATGAAATATTCGAAAGGGAGACCGGAGGCCTCGCAAGGCCAGTTCGAAAAACCTAAATTTCTAGATGTTGGGTTTACGTCTTACCTGAGACAAGTCGCCTTCCTTCAAATGCTATATTTTCAGTTAGATATAATATTGCATTGTGAATACCTTAAATTAATTTGTTCCTTTGAACAAATAAAATAAAGTTATACTCATTTACGTCGATGTCAATATAGATTTAATGTAACATGACAGATCTGACTAGAGAGGTAGGTAGTTATGTTCTCAAAATAAAATGAAAGTTCGGAAATTGATGATGCGTTATAAGGAGTATCATACCCTTGAATTCAGATAAACATGTAATCATAGTGAGTAAAGAAAAGCTTCCTAACGCAGTTAAGTACATGAATAAGCGTGTCCTACCGCTACTAGCACTGAACTCTTGACATACTATAACCTACATTAAACACATACAATTTCGTCAACTAGCAAACTAGCATGGAGTAAGTCGAGAATTGTCGAGTGCCGCTCTCCGTGTTTGCGATACCTGCTCGACGCGTTGACGCTCAGCAAATAGGAACTTACTCAGTAGTTGTAGACGTAACCGTATGTACTGTATACATTAAAGTGTGCTGTACTTTTCAGTGCTGTATAATATCCGTCACAAACAAACAACCAATCCGATATTGGTAATAGCTTTGAGACATTAATCATGCCCGTTTGTGTTAACAAATTTTCGATGCACATTTGGGTGTAGCACATTCAATGTTGAACGTTACAGCTATGAGTATAAACGTTATTTCATTTTGCATTCATGATATGGGCACTAAGATGTAGGGTTGTCAGGTGTATGTTTTTATATTATTTTTATTATTATCATCGTCGCTACACTTTTTCCATTGCATTACACTATCATCTAATCAAAAAGCTAAAATCTTGAAGCATATTCACGATACAAAATTATACGTTTTTGCAGAACGTAAGTCACATTGACTCTGTCCAAAAATTTTTTCAAGGAGAGTGTAAACATGTAACTCTTATTTTTTCAAAATCTGTTGTTAGGATTTTTTTTTCATTTATCTACTATTACAATGGCCTCCCCTCTGCGTCTCTACTCGTCTCTATCCTGGGCCGCCCCACAACACTCCGGGAAAAAAATGATTAGATAGTCTGTTGTCATTAAGCATGGAAGTACAGGAATACTATTCGGTTGGCTCGGTGTGCTGCATCTGCTGCAACCCTTACACCGCAACACCTTAATTATCCTGTGCTAAGTGAAACTGGAATTTCTGTATGTTTGAAGTGCTATGTCTGCTATCTAATTCCGAATTCCAATGGATTTCATTTGGATTTGTGACAAGACAAGACAAGACGCATATTCTGATCTAGATCTAGATCTGCGGCTCGGGGGCATTTAATAGTGGCGTCTAACTGCCTGCCCTGATTGTTGAGGAGCCCGTGAGTCCGGCTCGCTGACAACCCTGAACATAGGTTACCCGGCGGTTGGCCAGTGAGGATTACGCGCGTAATACGAGCCGCGCTCATTACGGCCGCTGCGATGGTTGTAGCATGTGCCTGGTCATGCGAGAGCTGAGTTACGGAGTACGATGCCGAAATACTGCTAATCTTACTACTACTATTAGAAGGCAGTAGCCTTCTAAGATTATTTTAACGAGTACTTAAAAATATAGTTAAGTATAGATTTTATTCGCACAGTTCTGGGTAAAGAAAAAAATCCTTTTGGTCTATTATATCTCTAAATAAAAGAAAAATGTAATTGTTTAATTATGTCCATCCTTTTATAACAGAAACATTAAACAATTTTTGTTTAACAATTGTATGCTGTCGTATGTTGCTAATGTCATAAATATTTTGCTGCTTCACATTTTCCGTTACGCGATGCCAGCGTACATTTTTAAATCAACAACAAAAAATCTTTATTCCGTTTCGAAAAGTCGTGTCTGTATTCCTGAATGTCACAAAGGATGGATTTCACAGAAACCAAAAAAAAAACTGAAGCGCCGGCCCGACCTGCCGTCATGCCAGGTCAAATGTTAATAAATCTTTTAAAAGTCGGGGAAAATGTTAAGCACTGGATACATACGAGTACAGTGCCCTGATATCTGATAATCTGTGATGCGTAGCGTAAAATCGCTGCCACTAAAAACTACATATTTGTAAACAGAGTACATACGCCGAAAACATTTTTATAACTGTTGGGAACGAGTAAGAAATATCTGAAATAACGTACGAAAAGGATATTAACTGCATAATATTTTAAATAAAAAAAGGACAATATACAGAAACGTCTTCACGCAACATAAAGGCCGCCAACCTATATCCCCGTTCTAAAATAGAATAGAAGAATAGAATGGAATAGAAAACACTTTATTTGTAACTAATACATCACACACATAAAAAAATAAATCAAAATCTATATTATATATCTAATATTATACATGCTGAGGCTGGGGCCTAGTTGGCCACACTTAATGTATTATCTACATGTTTGTAAATTATTTATTATTTATTTTATTTTGTTATTTTCTAATGTTATGTTCAATCTGTTTGTGGTCGAGTCGAGTTGTACTTTCTATTTTAGAGGCGATAAGCACTATTGCCAACCATTATATTACCGACAAGAGTATGAAAAATGTGTATTGTGTATGAGCATTGGCGCACGTGACACGCGCATCCGCCATTTTTGGAGCCAGCTGCAAGTTTTTTATTTAGCTTGTTTATCTCCACCCCGACAGTACTTACAGTATTTACAGGATGATTTATACATACATACATACATACATACATACATACATACATACATACATACATACATACATACATACATACATACATACATACATACATACATACATACATACATATATACATACATACATACATACATACATACATACATACATACATACATACATACATACATACATACATACATACATACACTCGAAAATCATATTCCTTCTGACGCAGTCGGGTAAATATTTGATTACGGATCCCACCAATAGGTGAAACTTTTCAATAGCAAAGTGTCACCTCCAATAAAAAAATATTTAAAAAAGTACTTACTTTAAAAGTACTTTTATCGACTCTTAGTACAACAAAGGTCATCAGAAAATATCTCAATCAAAAATTACTTTTTCTCGTCTATGGTAATTTTAAAATGTTTCATAAATCCTCAAACTCCTCTGCTCTAAATGGCTTGAGCCTAGCATTGTGACTTTAAAACTGATCAAATGTTTTTTTTCCACAGTCGAAGCTGAACTGCGAAGTGCTGCATGATGAGCTGGCGTTCGAGGTGCGCTGGGCGGTGGCCGGCGACAGCATCGTGCTGCAGCTGGTCGCCAAGCTCGGTGAGCCTGACGTACTGACTTTTTTTTAAAGTGGAAAACTCATCACCCGAGTACCACCACGCCCGGGGAGGCAGATGTATTTTTTTAAAATATCTTACGGGCAAGCACTTGGCCTTCATCTCACCTGATGCTAAGTGCTGATAAGGCTGAAGGTGGAAACGCATTTCACCCGGAATCCTAAACTACTGAAGCACTGGCTATCTTATCTCAAGCTGCTGGAACACAACAATGCTACAACCATTGATGTTATGGCGGCATATCTAGATATGATGGTGGTAGCTAACTAGGCGGGCAAACAAGCCCTACCACCAACCAAATCGAGTACACAAACATGTACACCACGGGGAAGGCTCGTGCCCCAGCAGTGGGGACATCAAATGAGCTGGTGATGATGATACATACGAATAAAGAACACTGTAGGTTTAACCTCTTGCAATCTTTACTTATATCAATTGAACTTGTCCAGAGGACGGCGAGTACATGTCGTTCGGCGTGTCTGGAGACGCGGCCCACTCGCAGATGGTGGGTGCGGACGTGGCGGTGGCGTGGGTGGACAAGCAGACGCTCAAGGGGTACGCGGTCGACTACTACCTGGACGCCAAGAGCCAGTGCGCCGGTGTCAGGGGCTCTTGCCCTGATGAGAGACTTGGGGTGAGTTTTATAGTTTTCAACCAATTTCCAGTACACACGCCTGCATATCAGACTACCACAAACTGTCAAATTTCCTCAATGGACTATAGCATACAGTTTTGGATAGTCTGAAGTGCAGGCGTCTGTATATATTCAGTGCCAGCTCACTCGTTGGCTCTGTTTAAAAGTGGGTTAAATGAATGGTGGTATGACATGGCGAATGAAATGATGAAAATTTAAGGTTAGGGGAATATGCCAAAGCCAACTGGATAAAAGATAAGTTCTAAATGCTATTTGAGTGTCTTGCGCGCATTCTTCTCCACAGCTAAAAAATAGGCGTTCTTAATGGGTAGTAGGTAAACAATTGACAAACAAGTGACATTCACAAGAGCTACTTGTAGCCTAAACTGAATAAATGATTTTGAATTTTGAATTTTTTGAATTCAATTTATAGACAATTCAAAATCACTTTTCGTAAGTTTATTTTATAAAAGAAAATGACTTTAACTTTGACTAAAAGATTTTATTACAGCAGCGGTGTTATTTTGCTAATGCATTGTTAGTTATTCCCCCTCTAGAATGCAAATAGCATTTTAGATGAAATCACGTTTTCCTGAATTAGCAATCCTAGCATCTCCCCGTTCGACTACCAAAGACTAAGTTGAAGAAAAACATTCAGTAAACTACATTCGTATTTCTAAAAGAGCATGCAGGCTCGTGACAAAACCAGGCTAAATAAATATGGTGCTTAATGCTATACTTCACTTCTTACAGGAGAAAACCAACTCGATCCGTCTCTTGAACGCGGCGCTGGTGAACGGCTACTCCATCGTGACGTACCAGCGCGCGCTGCGAGCCGCCGACGAACTGGATCGGCCGGTGCTCACGAATAGCTCACAGCCCATCGTGTGGGCGCTGGGGCCACTCAACTCTAGGAACGAGGTCTCCTACCATCACCACTTCACCAAGGTACGTTACAGGGTTACACCATTTTTCAGCAATTCTGTCCTGTTTGACAAGTATTCACGGCGTTAGTCAATTCAACATTGAGTATTTTCAAGTTGTTAAGCTTGTTGCAAGTAGGTACCTTTGCGACGTTAACGTTTAGAATTATAACATGTTAAAAACTTGCACATTTTCTTTATATATTCGGATCGCGCGCAACTCCAATTTTATAGGTTCCAAGTTCTTCCCATCGGACTTTTTGTTCGGATCTATCTACGGCAACAGTAACTCAGTGCCACACCTAGTAAATTCAAAACCAACTATCGACAAATTGTGAAGATCACTCTCATTGTTTGTTAAACCAACTAAGATTAGATGGCGAAAGCAGAATCGCTAGTCTCATTTGTTCTTCATTACCTAATCATTGGTGTTTACTGCAGGGCGACAAGATTATCGAGTTTGGCCGTCCACCAGTGTGGAACTGCCCCATGCCTGAGGGAGAGGAGGAGAAGAAGGAAACGCCGCGCCCTTCCACCAGCCAACCTGCCAGACCAGCGCAAGAACAAGTAAGATATCACTATCATGCTTCGGTGACCTAACAGTTTTAGACAAAGTTTTTATTCGGAAACGAGCACCTCGCTACACACGACTTTAAAGTTTATACTGACACCCCCCACCAACTTTACGGTTATAAAGTAAGGTGCAGACATCCTTGCGCAAACACAAGGGACCATCTGCGTCAGCTCATAACGCCAGATCAGGACGCGCCGAAGCGCATTCTTCATCCGGTACTTAAAGACTAACTACCTAATATCCAGATAGGTTACCGGAGCTGTAAGCTCGCTCACTTCTCGTTGCACCAAAAGCACAACTTGCATTTCTACTGCTCGGGTCGTCAACTCTAAAGTCGATTACCAAATGTCCTTATTGGTGGCGGAGTTGTAAGGCCTCAGCCCTCACTTCTCAGTACCCATCCAGGCACCTCATCAGTTCCAAAATCCTACGCGGCTGATTGGACAACCGGAGACATTGCATCTAGCGGGCGCCTCTACTAGTTCTCCAGACTAGTGCTGGAGATGTTGGAAGCCTACTCAATGAAAACCACCGAGCAGAACAATCAACTATTGACAACTCACGTGCCCCGCAGATCCTTTCGCTACAGGCCCCACCTAGACCGCTACTCGGACCCTCCCATTCCCACTTCTACAGCTAATCGCATAGGCACCACGAGTCCAACCCATGACCGGGACCTGCCGGAGACACCCGCGGAGGCATTACCGGCAGAAGCCTAGGATCCGGAACTCCCGTGGTACCCTTGAAAAGACAGCCGGACCCGTAGTTCCAACTGCCATACCGTACCTATCAGGGTCAGTAGACAGTCAGGCTGCCGGATAGATAGTGATGTTGCTCTTGCGATGCCGCAAGACGACCTGAAAGAAGCATGTTTAACCCTCTTTAATGAATTCCTTTCGTAGTACAATGGAAAATCTTGAGAAGCATTCCACAATTTGATGGTTTGTGGATTATGGTCTTCTGAAAGCGAACTGTTTATGTAAATGGAGAGAGTGAAAGAGAATAATAATGGTTAATTTGGTTTCAGGTTTGCTGATTCAGTATTTCGTTATTAATACTACCTGGGCAGTTTAAAAAATCGCCTATGGGGTTAAGATTAGACTACAGACCTCATACCCGGAGATCCCGGGTTCGACTTCCAGAGGGGATGTTAATGTATTGGACATAGTTGGTAGTAGGGCTTCTTTTCAGTCCACCTGGCTAGCTACCATTCAAATTGCATAACAATAATGGTAATTGTAGCATTGTCGTTTCATTTTTGATTGTGAATAAAAAGCTAGTAGGCCAAGCTCTATCCCGTTTGTAAATTAAAAAAGAACCTTAAAGACTAAAATGATGTGAGATCAAATATGAAATTTTTCAACAATTCTTCATGCTCCGTTCCAAGGTCCAGTCGACAGCGGTGATCAAGCCGAACCCAGTGCCGACGCCGAAGCCCGTCCCCAAGGCCACCCCCTGGGAGATCCCCGCCATCCAGTGCTACGAGCCCCCAGATGGCGTGTTCTACGCACAGATGGGGCCCACCGGTGGGAAGCAGGGGTACTCTGCGATTACAGGTAAGAGAATGTATAGGTTTTTTTTAAATTTTATTTGATGGCTTCGTGCGGTTAGCACATATTGGCCAGTATAATTTTCTTGTAAGTAATTTTCTTACAAGTTATATAAATATATATTATATATTTTGTTGATTGTTGTTAATAAATAAATAATTAGGGATCAATACATACATATACATATAATCTCGCATCTCTCCCGTAGGGGTAGGCAGAGACCACTTCTTTCCACTTGCTACGATCCGTACATACTTGTTTCGCTTCAGGATCAATAAGTTCTAGTAATAACCTTTGGGTACGATTCCGAATATCTAAATTGCTATTTCTTATCTGCTTGATATCCTCAACAATTAAGTAAGTTTGCCGAACTGTTTTTCATTTATCATCATTATTATATTTATATGTTAGCCATAGCCAAGGATCGTTCATCATCTATACTTGAGACGCTGTTGATACGATGTTCATAATTGACGGTTTCCGTAGTGGCTCGCACGCCTTGTTCTGGTGTTGCCATCTCCGAGGTCCCGGGTTCGATTCTCGGTGGGTCAATGTAGAAAAACGAACCTTTTCGATATTTTCTAGGGTCTGGGTGGTTGTGGTACCGTCGTTATTGCTGACTTCCATAACACAAGTGCTAAAGCTACTTTCTTTGGTGTACTAATATATGTGATGTTGTTTAATATTTGTTTATTTATATTTATTTATAATTGAGATGTGTGTTTCCCTCAGGCCACGTCGGCTGGGGCATATCGTGGTACATCAATGGTCTGCTGATCCCGGAGATTAACGTGGTGCGCGGGCGCCGCTACACGTTCGTGGTGGAGGGCGGGGCGGACCCCTCCGTGCCCGCGCGCTACCATCCTTTCTACATTACCGATGATTCCGTTGGAGGGTACTTCCACAAGACCGATGAAGAGAAGAAAGTGAGTGAAACTTTAACATAAAGTATTAATGAACTAAATGCGATAGTTGTTTTGCCTAGTAAACTGCATTGGAACTTACTTGGTATAAATGTTTTTGATTAAATATAAATCAGAAGAATTAATTATTAAAAATGTTTGCTTGGAATCTTTTATAAACAATAAGT
This sequence comes from Eudonia truncicolella, assembly GCA_949315975.1. Classification (NCBI taxonomy): domain Eukaryota; kingdom Metazoa; phylum Arthropoda; class Insecta; order Lepidoptera; family Crambidae; genus Eudonia; species Eudonia truncicolella. Next base: position 12,803,788 of record OX438847.1, on the reverse strand, counting down.
CGAAAAAATACTTTTGGACGAATTATTAATATAATGATATTAACGAACGATTAATTTTGTAAGCATGCACTATCTAAAAGCGCTTCCCCGTTGTTGTGTAAAAATTACTTACCTTTCACACATTCTTCCTTCAATAAAAAAAAAACAATTCAAATGTGTATAACCGAAAACGTGTATATTATATTGTATTGTAAAAAAATATGCTATCTAACCAACAATTCCAATGATCAGGACATCAAAATCTACGCGGGCGTGCGGCGCGCGCGCACCGGCGAGCTGGTCCCGACGGGCGTCGGTCGCCTCTGCAACTGGACGCCCGACAACGCCGGCCCCGAGGCCGACGAGTACCCCTCATTCGGGGCCTACCAGCGCTCGCTGACCCTCGTCTGCGAGGAGGGCAACCCAGGGGTGGTCACCTGGACGCCGGACAAGAACACACCGGACACTGTCTACTATCAGGTATTACTGCAACTCCGGCTTAACAGAACAGAGGTCACCTTTGCTTGTAAGGAAGGTCTTGTAACCTAAAGAAGACCTAGAAGAAGAAGAAAAAACCCAAGACACACTAAGTAATGTGACAACTTAATCTAATCGCCAATGACTGACGTTTTCGTCAGATTTGTAACAATTATGGTCGTCACATCAGACGTACTTACATAATGTGACTTATGTATATGTGACTTATGTATCAATTTCACTGCAGCCAGAACAAGCCGCAAGCTTTTAATTAACTGTAACTACAAAAGAAGATATCTTTTAAAATAACATTACACCATAAACATAATATTTATGTCATCATGTTGCACATTTCAATATTACATCTTTTCTTCACTACTTTAACAATCTTATTTCATACGCAACGTTTACTGCGTCTGTTACATCAGCTGTACATTAGCTTAACCCTTTAACGAGCAATACAGATGCAATTTTTCATTACTCTTTCTTAATCTTATTTCAAATGTATCAGGTTCAATACTTGGTGGCAACATAGTTGCCAATGCCTTCGAAAGGGTTTATGTGAATAATCTTTACTATCTGTTTTCTGTTTCAGCTTTCCAAGCCTTCTCTGTATCGCATGAGATCTCTCCATAGCTCACGATTGTCTTTCGGATGGTTATAGTATCGGTTTTTGTTGTGTGCATTCCATGACGATTCTAATGTGTGTTTCCTTTCAGTGCTTCACGCATCGCTACCTCGGTTGGAAGATAAACGTGATTGACGAGTGTGACGCCGCAGAACCTCAGGAGAGCCGCATAGTGGAAAGCATTGCGGCACCTGAGGATTTAGCTGGCGAAGAATCTATACAGGTACACAGTCGCGTAGTCCCTGATAATAATTTCCTAGATCGTCGCCAGAAAATCAAAGTCGAAGCGAAACCAAATTATGACGATTTCAGTAGCAATAACGGCGAGCGGCCCGAGGAGTTCGAGTTGCCCGTGTCCAAAGTGCAGATCAAGGAGGTCATTCACGCTGTTGAGAGTCTGGAGAGCGAGATGCGCGACGAGCTAAGGAGGAACCAGACCAGATCAACTACACAGTACAAAGTCCACGAAAACGTCGATGATACTTTTCTACCAGAAAGACCTTTAAGAGAAGGCGATGAATACGTAGTAGGGCGAACGCCTGAAACGTACTTCCTACCACCGAATCAGCAACCGCTTACGCTGCAGTCCGTAATGAGACCGAATCCGATGGGCAAACCTGGTCCTAGACCACCGTTTAGACGCCCGCTTCCACCAGAAATCAAACTGCGTCGTCCTCCCCCTGGATATCCTAAAGGCAATAATGGCTACCCTCTTCCAATGCCCGGACCACACAGTCATAACCCACATACTATGAAAAAACCACCGATGAAACACCCCGGGAGAATGCCCTCTGGTCCCGTGCGCCTACCACCTGGAGCCCCACAAATGAAGGTTATGCCACCATACCAACACCACAAACAAGGGATACCAAAATATAGTCATAAACATCCCGTAGAGTCACAGCTGCAGTCAATAGTCGTTGGCAAACCGAGCAATGGAGGTCCCTCTCAAGCTGCTACTCTTAACCTGGGTCATACTGACGTAATCACGAACCATGTGGTAAGAAGCCAAATAACTTTACCGGGAGCGAGTGACGCTATCACGCAACAGAGCGTCCCACAGACGTACGTGGCCAGGCCGAGTCAGGTCCAGATCATTTTGGGCACACCGATGGACAATCCTTTACCTTTAGATCAACAGATGACGCACACTAAACATCATACTATTCTTTCGCCCAATGTACCGATCAAAGAATCACAACAAACTAAAAACCACAATATTAAAATTGATAATCAGCCAACTCAATCGCAAAATGAAATAAAATCATCAGATTTTATGGGAGAATCGATTGAGACTTCAACTCTCCTACCAGCTGTCAATACAGGCTTCAGACCAAGCTCTATTGTAATCGAAAGTGGTTTCAAGCCAATTATTCGTGAGCCACTAATGGCTGTTGAAGACAGAATAGCCACCGTCGAAGATAACGGTGCTAATAGACGTGAGGATACAGATGTAGAGGAAGACTACGATGACTCCCCGCAATACATAAACCATGCGCATGAGCAACCGCCACGTGATAAGTTGACACAAAGTTTTGAACCCATGTTTATACCTTCTCCTCCTGATCATATAATTGCAACCGACGATAGAACGAGGGAAATTTTCCCTAAAAATCACGCAAAAGAAGACAGACCTCATCCAGTGTACGTTAAAATAGAGGAACAGTTGAACGCTCTCTTTAGCAAAAAGAATATGGAAAAGGAAGTTGCGCCTGATATGGCTATGGAGTCCAATAGAGTCAGCCCACACTACTTGCCACCTGATCCAAAACTACCAAAAGAGCATTCACAGAAGTTAGCTTTCAATCAAGAAACGTTCACAACGTATGATGGAAAGACTGTATCCGCTGCTACTCTTACTAGTATTCCTGAAGTTAAAAACATCTCAAAACTGTTCTCAGCGAAACTGCCAGCTAACTCTGAGTTACTGTTACGAACTCCACAGTTCGGACCATTTAAAGGTGATATACCTCCTATCGTCGGCGCTCACATAAGCAAAGAATCTGCCAAAGCACGCACACCATACCTTGCTGAAACCAGAAAAACTCAATTGAAACTCGTCAACTCTTACCATAATATTGATGAATCTACAAGAGAAGATTTGAGTTCAGAAGGTAGTGAAACGCAAGAAGTTAAAGTAAAAGAAGATTCTGTTAAAAAAGAAACAGATGAAGACGATGAAGATGACGTAGATACGGAAGAAGACTATGAATATGAGGAACCTGCAGCCAGACGTAGGAGAGACACGAGAGTGGCGCAGTTTGAAAAGGGTGTTGTAGAGGAGCAAACTACAAAAGAGTACAGCACAAACAAAAATCTCGTGGGCCACGAGTGGTCGAGCGTGACGGCTTCTTCGAGTCAATTGTCAATTCACAAATGTCTGTATTTAGTTTTACTTGCTTTAGCTGCAAAACATGTTCGAGATTAGTAATGTTAACGAACTTATTTATTGCGTAACTTATTAAGCCTTGCCATTGTTGCATTTCGCGCCGGACCTGGGGCGAGCCGTGGGCCGCGCCGTCCTCGCCGCGCTCGGTGGACTCCTTGATGTTATATGATCACTCCTGTTACCACTTTGCAACACGTGTAATGCAATTCAATACTCCATTAGGATTAAGGATTTTGTAAATATTTTTTTTCTATTATACAATAAATTAGTTTTAATTTTTTTTTATGTTTTATTAGTTTAATTTCTGTAAAATTTTTTTTTGTTGTCATAAAGATGCAAATGTTGGCGTTGCAATGCGGCTATTATGTCTGACACTAAAAGCCTTAGGACGCGTCGAGATATTGAAATGACTAATCACTACATTGAATAACTATGCCTTTAAATTGTATTACACAGTAAAGTAATGTATATAGCCAATATGCTATCCCACCCACTGCTGGGCAAAGTCCTCCATCATTAAAACCAAGACATTCGCTACAATTGATGGCTATTGGCTTAATCACCTCGTCTGCGAAATGCGGGTCGGTGATCACAACCCCGGGGCATCGAATCCGAAACACCGAGGCATTGAACCTAATAATTACTACAAGTCAGATTTGTTTCATTACCAGTGCCGTCATTAAACGGCTGATATTATTCAATAACGACCATGGAAAACATACACACAACACACCCCACACACCTAATACACCTTTCTTTATGTATGGGAGGGTAAGATGAAGTAAGATAAGATAGATTTTTATTACCATAAAACTATGTAAATATTTAGTAGCAATATATTTATAAGCATAAAGGAACAAAATGGCACCCAAGATGGGCACCCTAGATGGGCATGGGTTTACTTGAGAATGGACTGCACGGTGTATATCTTCTTGGTGAGCCGCGTGAAGTTGGCGAGCGCCTTCTCGTGCGGGTACTGGCTGTCCACCAGCCTCAGCACGGAGTCTCGGCTGCGGCCGCTGGAAAGCACCAAAGTCAACAAACTTCACTAATTAGCACTTTTGAATCTATCAAACTTTTTCACCAATACTACCCATACAGAGTTCCTTATGATGACATAATATTGGCTCATTTCGTAATGTGGGTGGAGAGTACAACTTGACTCTACTATTGCCCTAGAGGCACTGTTAGACGGATTAGATTTTTTCAATTAAAATGATTTAATACAGATGTTTCTCTTAATAAATGGCTTACTTAACTATATCTTATTGTCGGAAAACCAAATTATTTGTGTGCAATAAAGTTTATTATTATTATTATTATTATTTTAATGGTGTCTTAAATCAAGCTTTACCTGGTAGTAAGTACCAACCAACTCGAATATATTAACACGAACCCTTATTACTAGGAAATAAAACCTACAGATCTGCGTCTGAAATTGATGGTCTAGCCACTAACCCATAAAGGTGGTTAAAATAAAAGAAAACCTCAATGAGTTACTGCACCCTAGATGGCTTGAAGAAAAGAAATCACCAAGAGGTAGCCTTACTGCCTGTTCTTGAGGAGCCTGGCCGCAGAGGTGAGCGGCAGGCCGGCCTGGTCGCGAACGTCCAGGTCACTGCCGCGCAGCACCAGCTCCTCGATCACGGCCGTGGAGGCTCCCTGGCACACTAAACATTTACACTTTTTAAATTAAATGTACCTTTAAACCTATATACATTGGGGGAGTCCTTTGTCCAGCAGTGGACGTCTTTTGGCTAAGATGATGATAATGATGATGATTCCTCTTAAAGTTGGATCAGGTTATCCTATATTAATTTGTATGTTACTGAACCATCAAACGGGTAACGGCACGTCTGATGCAGTCATCGCAGCTTAAGGCTATGGCCGCTTGCAACAGAAAGGATTTTCCTCGTAAGTAGTCGACGCTGAAGCTCAATTCTTATGTGTCTGTGCCCTGTAAATTTCCAGGGTCCAGTACTTATTAAACCGGGACACAGCATTGCAAAACATAACGCCATAAATAAGCAGTTATAAGGATAGTAACCATCCAGCCGAATTTCAAGACTCTCAAGAGGTGGAAGTCTTTCTTATTCTTTCTCAATCTGGCTATGTGAGAGAACGTATTGATTGTTTCATGATCAACATTTTCCTACATACCCTACTACTGGGCTCATCATCATCATCAGCTCATTTTATGTCCCCACTGCTGGGCCACGATGGATAGGGTGGATGGGCATGGGTGGATGGGGTGGATGGATGGAAACCACCACGCAGACCTAGTGCCCATTGGTGGTTGTTAACGAATGCTAATGCAGCCGAGACCAACGGCTTAACGTACCTTCCGAAGCACGGAGGAGCTCGAGATAATACATTTTTGCGAAAGTTGCTTAAGCAATCACAGACCAAGCGCGTCAACCACTGCGCCATCGAACTCCTCCCGCTGTGCCATCGAACTCCTCCCGCTGTGCCATCGAGCTCCTCATGCTTGTACTAAAAACAACACAGACTCAATATTAATAGTAAATCTGTGTAAAGTGTTGTCGACGTACATGCCCTGAAGAGCGGCGTCCAGCCGTTGTTGTCGCGCGCGCCGACGTCCCCGCCGCGGTCCAGCACCAACCTCAGCATGCCCAGGTCGCATGAGTCCACCGCGTAGTGCTCTACCTGCATGCCGTTCACGTCACGAGCCTGGGGCAACATAGAAAGCATAAAAAAGTGGAAACTAAGTATTAATCTACGTTTTTTTTACGTTTATCATCTTGAGCTTCTCCGTGCTTCGGAAGGCACGGAATGCAACGGCATAACTAACCGGCATGACCAACGGGTCCCGGCTGCACTAGCAGTCGTTATCAACTACCAAATCGCACGAGGCCTGCGTGGTGGTTTATGGCCCTTTCTCTCTGTCCATCCATAGGCAAAGCTGGTGATGACTGTCAGCTGGGAAAAAGCTTCGAAAACCGAGGATCTCCGGATATCAGGCCGAGCGCTTTGCCAATCGGTCACCGGGCGAATGTAAAAAAAAGATGAATTAAGCATTTTTAATAGAAATGATTCTACCATCCTAGTCAAAAATGCAGTCTTCTATCCAGAAGTATTCTACAGCCTATTGACGGTTGAATCACCATACATATTCATGTAAAACACTATGGATACTATGGATGTCTACCTATACACTTCAAACGGTGTTCCGTCTGCAGTCGTCTTGCAACCCAGTAACACAGAACACTGCTGCGAGCAGCAAGGCGCTTCCGAGGAAGCAGAAATAGTTATGATGGTGCCGGTTATCCAAAAATTAGATAAAAAAAAAAAAAAGTTCATTTACCAAAACACGTTTGACAAAAATTAGGGTAGACTTCTTCATTTAAATGTACTCAACATCTGTATCAGAAGAAGCCACTCTTCCATAGCACGTATTACATTTACTAATTTTAGTTAGGTAAAATTCACACTTACTATTAACAATATTACGTAGGTATGAGACACAAGAATTAAGAACTAAATTAATATATATATAATATAATAATAATAAAAAATTAATAAACAGCATGAAAAGAAAAAACATGTGTGTGTTTGAGGGTGTGAGTGTTGGTGTTGGGGGGTGTGTGTCTGTGGGGGTGTGTGTGTGAGGGAAGGTGGGGGTGTGTATGTGTGTGTTCGTGATATAAATAAATACAACAGCGAATCACACTCAAAAGCCATATTTTATGAGATTTTCAGTCTCATTGTAAGATAGGGATTTGAATTCAAGTGAAGCTTGTTTATGAAGGACAATATGCAAAATAAACAATTTTCTCATGGTGAGTGAATCAGCTATCATATATAGAGATTGAGTTGAAAACAGACGTGATTTAAAAAACATCACCTTTATTAATGCTCTTTGCGCTCGTTCCACCTCTAAAAATTTCGTTTTTAATGCTCCACCCCATATTGCTATACAGTATATTGTAAACAGACTGTGCCAAAGCAACGTAAATCTGATTGACTAATTGCTTGGTGGCTACGTGTCGAAGTATTTTAAAAACCCACATCAGCTTTCGTTCCGTCAATTTGAGGGTGCCATGACATTCTCTGATCAATCAATATACCGAGGTATTTTATAGACTTTACTTTCCCTATAGAGGGACAGGAGCAGCTAGTGTTTTGAGCATGTTTGGTGTTATGTATTTTTATTTCATACGTCTCTTCGGGTTGAAATCTATCATTTATTGAAAAACACATGAAATTGGTCTTTGATGTATTTAACGTGAGTAAATTTGCCTTTAGCCATCCAGAAATTTCAGTCATTCCCTGCTCAGCCAATACCCTCACCTCACTCCATGATTTTCCAGTAAATACAACGGCAGTGTCATGTGCATATGAAATTAGCTTTGCATTCAGATGGAACCTTATTTATCTTAGATGGCTCCAGCTGCAGCTAAAAGACGGGCAGTTCTGCCTACTACCACTGCCCCAGCTCTACACCCGCTGACCGTGGTAACTCATTGGACTAATTGGAGGATATTGATCCTTACGTCCCTGATAGATGTTACTTTAAAGTCCCCCCTTCACCCCCTTCTCTAACAGTAGCTATGACGAGCGCTGCTCCAGCTCCGCACTAGCTGATCGTAGAAACTTCTCCGTGTTCATGTCCCTACCAGACTCTACCTTGAAGTCCGCCCCCTTCTCCAGTAGTAGCTCCACGATGAGTGGCAGCCGCGCCAGCACGGCCAGCTGCAGCGGCGTCTGCCCCGCCAATGACCGCTGCTCCAGCTCCGCACCAGCAGCCAGTAAGAACTTCACCGTGTTTATTTCCCCTGCAACGATACTGCTTAAAAACATTGAAATGTTGCCCTAGATGTGGTCAGCGGGATGGGACACAGTGGTTAATAGTCATACATTTAAGACGAATCTGAAAGCCTTGTTGTATCCATAAAAACGATACAGATTTAGCACTATTATTCTTTAGCCTAGTGTGTTAATTATTAAATAAGATAATTGAGAAAACTAAATTATTATAATAAACTAAACTACTATTAATCAATGACTGTTTTTTCTGAATAAATATTTAAGTTAATAAAATAATAACCCTCTCATACATTAGTAGGTATGGATATGATGTGTTTCGTAATAAAATTAATTATCTGTTGAATTAATAGTGACGGAAATATTATTGACGATCGAATTAATTGTTGTACATTATGTTGAATGTGTAGTGTTCTCTCAAACAGCTCAAGAACGGCAGGGCACCAGGTGCTGACGGAATCCGTGCTCCGTCTCTCCATCGGTGCCAAATTGACTACCGGTACATCGAAGTGTTGAAGTGTTTGTATGAAAGCGCCAATATGTCAGCTGTCTTCAGGACCAGAGCAGAGCTCGAAACATATCCAGTTGCAGCGAGGAGTGAGACAGAGAGATGTGATATCTCCGAAACTGTGCACTGCTGCACTCGAAGATGTTTTCAAGCTTCTGGACTGGAAAGGACTCGGCATCAACGACAACGGCTTATACATCAGTCACCTTTGATTTGCTGACGATATAGTGGTCATGGCTGAGACCCTGGAAGACCTTAGTCTTAAAATGAACATCGAGAAGACAAAAGTTATGTCGAACTCACGTGTCGTACCCACTCCTCTAAGGGTTAGAGACTCTGCCCTTGAAGTTGTGGACAATTATGTTTACCTGGGACAAACGGTCCAGCTAGGTGGGTCCAACTTCAGCAATGAGGTCAATCGTCGAATCCAATTAGGCTGGGCAGCGTTCGGTAAGCTACGAAATATCTTTTCGTCTGATATACCGCAGTGTCTCAATACGAAAGTCTTTGACCAGTGTGTGTTGCAAGTGAACATACGGGACTGAGAGGTGGTCGCTCACTATGGGCCTCATAAGAAGGCTCAATGTCATTCAAAGAGCAATGGAAAGGGCTATGCTCGGGGTTTCTCTGCGCGATCGAATCAGAAATGAGGAGATCTGCAGAAGAACCAATGTTTTCAACATAGCCCGAAGAGTTGCTAAGCTCAAGTGGCAATGGGCAGGGCACATTGCTCGCAGGACTGATGGCCGCTGGGGCGGAACAGTTCTGGAGTAGCGACCGAGTACCGGAAAGTGCAGTGTGGGCTGGCCTCCAACAAGGTAAGCCGATGATCTGGTAAAGGTTGCGGAAAGCCGCTGGATGCGAGCAGCACAAAACCGGTCGTTGTGGAGAACTTTGGGGGAGGCCTTTGTCCAGCAGTGGACGTCTTTTGGCTGAGATGATGATTATGATGATGTAGTGTTCAAATATATAATTAAATAAACAAAAAAAAATGTTGCACAATTATTGGGCGGCTCCCTAAACAAATATAGAACAGCTTGTAAGGACAGGCATTAAAATGTCATAATGCTCACAGGCTAAAATGTCAACCTCAAAAGATTAAAATTAATCAAAGAAAGAAGAGTCCCCTTCCCCATCGATAGCAAGTCGGATATTCGCAAGATGCAGTGTCGCCTTCAAGCTTTTCGAGAGGTTTCCTTTGACACTAGACTTCAGAGAAATCGCGGCGCGCTGTCATTAGTAGCTTTCAAGAATCTTCTTACTGATAAGAACCGGTATTGAGATGTTTGAGATGGTATCAAAAAGCGCAAACTCAGCCATGTACCGATAGAGACAAAGTACAAATTATCTAATTTGAAATGTGGGTTAGAGTAAAATCTTTACCCAAATTATGGCTAACGTATTTCAATGATTCAAAAAAATATAAAAAAAAATTGAACCTGTCCTTTCTGACAGTCCGAGTCAGATGATATACCAATAAGGCTATCGTAGTTGCATTAGAACTGTGCAAATTTTGTCATTGACATTGAATAACGCTCGCTTCGACTCACATAATGAATAGGTATATGGACTGGGGCTGGAAATGCACTAACTTCTTATTAACTTACGAACTATTTATGCGATGACAGTATTACAATATTCTATGCTATTTTATTGCTATGCAACACTATGGCAGTCCGAGGGCGTTACCATGAGCTCTTAAAAACATTAACGCCATTATCTTCATCATCGTCCATATTGGCACATCGCTCGCAGAACTGATGGCCGCTGGCGTCGAACGGTGCTAAAAGCCTCTGTCCAGCTGTGGACGTCTTTTGGCTGAGATGATGATGATGATGATGATTTGCAATCCCGTTCCCCGATTGTCAAAGTAAAACTTTAAACATCATAGATACCTTTCCGAACGGCAGTGGCCAGCGGCGTGAAGCCATTGCTCGAGTTCACGATCCCGATGAGGGCTGGTCTCTCCTCCAGCATCACTTGGACCTGCGACAAATAATACTAAATTAATAAAATATTTTATACCTACATTAAGTCTGAACCATCGCACTGTTGGGCCAAACCTCCTCCCATTCTCGCCACTCCTCACAATTATGCGGCACCGTTTGCCAGCCCCTTTCAAAGTAAAGTCAATAGAATATAACTGTCCCACTGCTGTGTAAAGGCCTCCATTATAAAAATCATGTCTTCACTACAATTAATCGGTAATGGCATAATCACCACGCTTGCCAAATGCGGGTTAGTGATTATAAACCCGGGTTCATCATTACCAGCTCATATTTATTTCCCACGGCTGGGGCATGAGCTATGGATGGATAGAGAAAACGTGCTATAAACTACCCCGCGGGTTAAATGCGGGTTGGTGATCACAAACCCGGGCTATGCATGGAAAAATCCGAAACACACTTTGCCCGACCTAGAAATTGAACCCGGGACCTCCGGGTATCGGGCCGAGCGCTTTGCCACTAGGCCATCGAGGCATTCTCGTCTCAAAGGCGTTGTAAACATTTTGCATCATTAGTATTTAGTAATTTAGTGATCTCACCTGATGCTCCTATACAGGGCGCCCCACGGCTATGCCAAACGGCGGGAGAGTACCTTAAATATTGTAGATACACTTATATTATTACTTATATATATATTATTGAAATACTTAATTTTTTTGAATTATCATTTTATTGAATTTGAAGTGCACTTTTGTTATAAAGGCGTACTTGCCCGATCCTGTGAAATAAAGAATCCTGAATTTTCACGACACTGATAAAAATGGTCAGTTAAAAGGATTATTTTTTTCTATGTACCATACCATCTTAACAAAAGGATTGTTCCGGATCAGGCAGGCAATTATTAAAAAAATATATAAAATTTATTTGTTTTTAAAATCAAAATGAATTCTTCTGTCCATAAAATGTTGTACGAGTACTACAATATTTAATGTACTTTTTCGCCGTGTGGCACAGCCGTGGAACACCCTGTATATCAAATGACCTGTTTGATGTACCCACACCGCACCGCCATGCAGAAGCAAACGGCAGAAGTGCCGTCCGAATCGGTGCTCGCCCACGTGTCCTCGGAGTATCGGCACTCCAGCCACCGCTTCTCGGAGCTAGCAGGGTCAAGTCAGTTGGGTTTAAGGGTTACATTAAACACTTAGAAGTTTTTGTTTTTTTATTTAAGATTTATTTAGGGGAGGCGAGAAACTTAAAGGGTTCCTCTAGCCGTGTGAAATAAAGCACCGTCAGAGGTTTTCTAGAGGGAATGGCATCACGCACTAGTGCTTGTCCTCGTTTCCTACTAGATTCTCCGAGGGGTTCGGATCGGATCGGCACTAAGAAATATAGCATTATGGACTAGAAGTGTGATCAGTAACACAGTACATAAAATATAATTACAACCAAGTAACATTAGAGGATTCGTTTTCATGTAAGTAGATACCAATGAAAAGCAGCTGAAAAGAAAGATAGGAGACTAACTTAAACATAGTTGCATATGACATGAAAACATATAACACCTCTACCACTGAACTACCTGTAAACTAGTCCACCTGTGAACCAGTCAACCACTGAACCAGTCTGCCAGTAAAGCAGTCTACCACTGAACCAATCTACCAGAGAACCAGCATCCCAGTAAACCAGTTTACCACTGAACTAGTGTACATGTGAACCGGTCTACAATTGAACTAGTCTACTAGTAAACCAGCCTACCAGTGTACCAGTTTACCAGTGTACCAGTCTACCAGTGAAAGTAAAAGTTTACCTGCTTTTTGTAACCTTGGTTGTCACTTTATCTTCCTCTACTTCCTCATCTCCTCTCCCATCAGAAATATCCAGATCAGTTGTTTTGCTACTGTCCTTGTCTAGTACGCCTTTTAAGTGATCGTAAACCGCATCCTCATCACCGTAATGGTCCAAAGCCTTTTGTTCTAATGTCGGCACAGCTTCGGCCTTGAGCCGGACTCGCAGACGGAACCGATACGGGTGGCGGGGCGCCAAGTTGTCTACCAGTTTTGTTGTTTTACCACCACTGTGAAATAAACAAACTATGTACAAAACAATACCGACTCTCCTCCTTCCATAAAAATTTAACTTAACTCGACATAAGAGGGAGAGAGAGAGGGAGAGAGAGAGAGAGAGAGAGAGAGAGACATTTATTGACCACACACACTAATATACATAAAAAATAAAAATAAACAACAATACATAGGTCAATCAGGACCCCGCCTCAGTTTTAGTTTTATCCATGTCATTGACCTTAACGAGAACTCGGCACTGTCTTCTGTCCATTGCAGTCCAGCTTCCATCCTAACGATACAGCAGAAAAAACAATCTGTCAGGCAGAACAGACAATCTGTAAATTTCCTCAATAGACTTTGAACTTTGCGTATATGGCATAAGGTTAACCATTTATTAAAGAAATTTGACAGTTTTGGATAGATTGATGTGCAGGGGGGTAACCACGAACTCTTATAGCAGTGTCATTGCAGTTGGGAAAACGAGACACGTGTAGCGGCGAATATATACGCGTCTCTTTTCCACAACTGCAATGATACTGCTATAAGAGCTCTTAGTCAGGGGGCAGGCGTCTGTACCTGGAACGACTAAATGGGCAGTAGGGGTCGTTACGCGATTCATACCACCAGCTGTTCGGAGCACGGTATGAATGGCTTAAGGACGCTTAATTGGGCGATTTGCACCCCGGTTTTTTTTTTAATTTAGTCCTTATTTTGTACAGACGATGACGGGTAGAAAACGGTTATTGAAACCAAGCTGTTGGAATAAAATCCAATTGGTCGACCCAGGCCAACTGAGTCAGTGTGGTCTATATCTTACACATCATAATAATTAAACCCTACAGTAAAAAAAAGTATCTTATATGCTGGTCTGGGTCATGGTCTGTATATGAGGAAAGTTTCAATAAAATCCATTTACTAGTTTTACGTGAAAGAGTAACAAACATCCATCCATACTTACAAACTTTCGCGTATATAATATTATATAGTAGAATCAATTTGCAACAAGGAATATCGTATAATAAAATACGGTTGTTAAATAGTTGCTTACATATTCAGTGTGAGTAGTTTTGTAGCAACAAACATAAAGGTAACTAGATGTGTACGAGTGAAATCAAATTATAAAGTTTAATAAAAATGCCAGTCAAAGGGAATCCAGAGATGTAAACAGAAATAGCATTTTACTAACTTCAAACAGTTCACTTTGTGGCGTCAAATTAAGTTAGTAACGACTGTTATTACAAAATAAATAGTATTTGTTCTGTGTTTGACAGTTTAATATAATTTATTTTAGATTAAAGTAATTCTTTAAACTGTCACGTTTATCTGTTTTTGATTGATTTTGAGTTTCGAGGATGAGAGCAGCCGCGGATCGTGCTCAGTGGCGTGCACTTGGAGAGGACAATTTAATTTTCCATTACAAAATTGATTTGTTTGTTTTGTTGTCATGGAATTGTCATGGCGGTACGAAGTCCGCCGTCCGCCGGGTCAGCTAGTACAGAATAAAAACTTAGAACCACTAATAGGGAAATATTTTTTTTTTATTATCGCATTTATAATTATATTTGCATCAAAAGTGAGAAATTAAAACTTAAACTTTCAGGGTTCATTTAATGTGTTTTCTGTATACCTATAATATTTTTTATATATTTCTCAATGTAGAGTTTAGGTAATTATTGTATTAAATCAAAGCTAAAGAGGGTCGAAAGTCTGTACATGGAAGATATTCGAAAAATAGTTGGCTGGGTATACTTAGAATCGATAACAGAACACGTTCCAACAGTTTTTAGAATTTTTGTCTGTTCGTCTGTTTATTTGACCGCGCATCACGTGAAAATGGCTGAACGGAATTGGATGAAACTTTGCACATAGACAGACCATGACCGGACTAGGATATAGGATACTTTTTGTCCTAGTAACAGGTTCCTGTGGGATAGTGTAGTCTTCGCGAACGAAGTCGCGGGCGACAACTACATAGTAAATAATATTTTTTTTATATTGTATTACAAAATGTTGCGACTTGAATATTGAAAATATTCAAGTCAAATAATCAAATATACAAATAAACTTAATATAATAATAAGAAATATTCAAATATACTTGAAAATTCTCATAATGTCCACCTGTACTCCACCACCCAGGGCGGCAGCTTGCTGTTCCTCTCGAGCCGGTACAAGAGCTGGTCACCCACGAAATGGAACGGCCCTGGCTGGCCCCAGGTAAGCGTGATGGAGCCCTTCGTCCTGTTCACCACCCTCGGAGCTTCGGGACTCCAGGCATTGAAGGCTTCTACTAAGTATTGCTGAAGAGACATTTTGAACTGTCACCTTTGTCAGTTCTTTATGCACGTTTCTTATACTTAATGTTGCTGTATACATAACTATCCTGATTTACGAGTGATGAGTGATGAGTATCAGCTTCAACTTACAAAGCGCAAATAACTAAATACTCGTATAACGCAAATATTGTTGCAAATTATAAATCGGATTTTCCCCGCTGGATTACGTAACACATTATAGTATCAATCCTCAACTTGGATTTTTCGATATTTTTCACTAAGTTTCTTTAGTGGCCACAAAGTTCTATCATTCAATTTTCATTCGAACAAGATAACGAAGCAAGTTATATTTTAGTTATATTTATTCCACCGTAACATCGAAGCAAGTTTCATAATTATCAACACAAATCACTTATTTGGCGAACAGCTCCGAATCTTATAGCGAACTTGAACAAATAATAGCATACAATATTATAATAGCGATAATGCGCGTCTACCAACAACTCCTAACTACGGCGAAGTTTGATCGATGCTGTAGTGCTGCAAAGTTATATGTTGAGTACTGCGGGCCGATCAGGGAACTCCCGACCTTCCTGCTTCTACATAAGGACGTATATACAGCAAATGTAACTAAGCATATTTAATTAAAGTTGAATACAGGAGCGAGACAAAATTACAGATTAGTTTTTGTGAGAGCTGACCCGACCGTCGAGCTTGCGATTGGAGGTGTTAATTAATTCCATGTAATTGTTGCCGTTCAGAAGCGTAGTCACCCATTTGAACGGCAACTCTTTGAAATTTAGTTAATTTGACTTTTGTTTAAATAAGCTTACCTATTTGTGGTTAAAGATATTTTAGTTTGTATTTGAAGGTAATTAAAGATAGACAAAACATAATAACGAAACGGCAAAGCGAGAATGATATCAGCTGGATCCCTGATACCAACAAATCGTCCTACCTACGTAACGTAATTAAACTATATACCTACCTACCGTCCCACTATTGATGAGAATTGATGGGTGTTGGTATAATTATCCCCTCGAGAATCCACATCAACAATGTATTCTGTGGATTCTCTGTTAGTGTCTTTCCTCTGTGGTTCTGTGGATTGCTTACTGCGATACAACTGTGCCGGAATATCGGATTCTCACATATAGTAAACATAGTAACAATCCCGTTAATTTTTTTTTTTTTTATATTAACGGGTAAGCACAGTGCCTTGATCTCACCTGATGTTAAGTGATGATAAGGCCAATGATGGAAGCGCACTTCACCCGGGATCCTCAACTAGTGAGGTACTGGCTATCTTATCTCTAGCTGCCGGAACACAACAATGCTACAAACATTGATGTTATGGTGACATATTTAGATTTTTTTTTTTTTACTTTATTTAATAATATTACAATGAGATTACACTATAAAGCAAACCATAAATCACGGAGATTTGTCCGGTATGCTACAAATAAGTTGAGCTCAACATCTACACATAACATCAAATACAATAAAAGTTAACATAAAAGTTAAAGTTAACACTTAACATTAAATAAAATGTGATGCAAACGAATCGCGTCAGCAGGCCGCCTGCACTACAGAAAGAGATAATAATACAAGCTAGCTAGAATGTTCGCTATAGTTATACCGTGCTATAGTGAAGTCTGCCCGACCGAGCGACAAAACATAAGATATGTGTGCATAATAGAAACTTTTTTTTTTTTTTGCGTTGGCTACAGGCTGTTCAAAAAATGCAATTTAATTTTTTCCTTTATATTATTTTTTGTTATGCTATTCAAGAATGAAGGATCAATGTCATTTAATAAACGAGGAACCAAATAGTGCGTTGTCCGTTCTCCATAAGTGTTTTTAGCTTTTGCTGTTATTAAACGCTCGTTAATTACTTTTCTGGTTTTAATTTTATGCAAAACTTTTTTTTGTTGGATCTCTTCGTTGAATAATTGTTCTTTTAAGAGGGAATACTGAAACTTAATATGTACGGGGAGAACATGGCAATGCCTAACAAGATCATATTCACTATTTTTATATTGGTCTTTGACTGCAGGTGATACGATTTTTTTCAAAATTCTGATTTGGAGACTCTGGATTTTATCGAAATAGGTTTTAAACGTTCTGCCATAGCTGGTAATGCCATAATTAATAATAGAATCGGTTAATGAATTGTATAGCAATAAAAGTATTTTGTATGGTATTTTATTTCTTACTATTATTATATTGGCTAGGAATGCTCTAAGCCTGTCACAGATGCCATTGATATGTGGGAGCCAGTTAAAATTATTATCAATCACCAAGCCAAGATACGTATGTTTGTCTACGGTTTCAATTTCACGACAACCACATTTTTGTTGTTTTTGATGAAAACACGTATGTTCGTGAGCTTTAAGGTTTCTATTTGTATCAACGAAGGTCTTGGTGAAAGGTGATCGGATATGTACTAGTTTTGTCTTATCAGCATTGAGGACGAGATGGTTATCATGACACCATTTGTTTAAAGAGTCGAAATCTTGTTGAAGTCTCTCAAGAGCTGTTTTAATATTTTTATCGGCTATTATTAAACACGTGTCGTCCGCATACTGATAAGATGTGCAGTGCCTAAGTACATTATTCATGTCATTCACATAAGCAATAAAGTGGAGTGGACCGAGCACAGACCCTTGAGCTGAACCTTCAGTGATAGGTAGGACATCACTTTTCGCATCATCTATCTTAACATAATAGGACCTGTCTCTAAGGTAATCTTTACACCACCCCAAAACAGGACCCCTGATTCCTGTATTTTCAAGTTTTGTCAGCAGATTTTCATGATTTAAGGTGTCAAATGCCCGTGAGAAATCAATAAAAAGGGCTAGGACATGTTTACGATCATTAAGATGATTGTTGACTTCATCACAAAACTTAGACAGCAATGATGTCGTGCTCTTGAGGGGCTGAAAACCATACTGGTTGGGGTTTATTATTTTGTTTTTATGATAAAAGCAATGTATCTGATCGCACACGTACTTTTCAATAATTTTGTCTATGGATGATAAGAGGGATATCGGGCGGTAATTACAAACATCATCAAATTTGCCTTTCTTATGAACAGGCCGCATACAGCTTAGCTTGAGCTCGTTTGGGTATTTCCCTATCGCAAAACTGGCGTTTATTAATTGTGCGATGGAATCAGACACCTTGTGAGCTATTTGTTTAATATCTACAATCCTAATGCCGTCGCCACCAGGGGCTTTCCTGCTATCGAGTTTCAAAATTATTTTTTCAATTTTTTTTGGGGTTGCTTTTTCAAAGTGTAGGGTGACATTAGCAGTTTTTTTATAACAATTTATGTCAAGTAATTTAACCGGGCATGTCGGAAGAATATCTTTCACTGCTTGACGAAATTCTCGTGCAAATTTATTAGCTATAACTACCTGTGAGTATTTAACGGAATGAAAAGCTTTTGAGATTGTTTCGTCTATCGATTTAATGACCCTGCCGCAAATGAAGTTAATCACCTGCCATAATTTTCGAGGATTCAGGATATTTGCATTGATTTCATTATGATAATACCTATTTCTACTATACTCAACCGTCTTATGAATTTTGTTCCTAAGTGTATTGTATTCTAGACGAAGACAACTGTTTGTAGGATCTTTTTTCCATCTATTAAAAAGGGCATCTCTTTTGTTACACATTTTAAGCATATATTGCTTAACCCAAGGTTGCTTTGTGTGTTTATTCGTATGTTGAGATTTTAATTGTAGTGATTTGTAATAACAGTTATTGAAATTCGATTTAATGAAGTCATAAATTTTTTTTAAGATAAGATGGTGGTAGCTAGCCAGGCGGACAAACAAGCCCTACCACCAACTAAACCGAGTACACAAACATGTACCCCCCGCTGGGAATCGAACCCGGGACCTCTGGGTCTAAACCGGTGGTCTTAGCCACTAGACCACAAAGGCGGTTAACAATTACTTGAATTGCTTACTGAGGTTCTGTGGATGTTTGATCACTATGGTCGGAGAACCTTTAGGTAGGTTTCAGGGGGTCGCCGCACCTAAAAGTCCATCATAAACCAATAGCTATCTCTCAGTACAAGGTCTCCCGCCCGAGTAGACTTATGAACCGATGGCATAGTGACATTGCTAAGAGCTATTTGTAGCCTAAACTGAATAAATGATTTTAAAATTTGTTTTTTTTTTAATTTTATGAAAAAAAACCACACTTGCCAAGTGTGTCTGGAACTCAGGAGCGCTCTTTTACCGTTCTACTGATCATTGATTCACAAACGAAGAGGTTGAACTTTCCAGTTTACATAGGCACGTAGGCATGTCAGTTAAAAAGCAATTACGAGGGTTCGTTATGCAGGCGTTATCCAACAGTTTACTACCCCACTAATTAATGTTCCTCCCACAAATAGGATAGCAGTTGTGCGCCGTTAAGTAGGTAATTGTTTGCGTTGTTATTGCAATGCAATGTTGTTTGCGTCGCTTGATCTCTCGCGGTCGTGTACGTGACGGATCCAGCCCGGATTTAATTTTGCGTATTAATTTTAATGATGATATTTGTTGTGATCTTGTGATTGCATTTTATGAATACGTAATCGTGTATTAACAGGTTCACTGTCCAAAACTTATAGCAATGGTTAAATCGATTGTCACGGACCTTATGTGGTCTGCGGGACAGTGAACCTGTTAAATTGTGTATATAATAAGAGTTAACGCAACAAACATAACAGCATTGTTGTGTTTTGACAGTTAGATATGAGATTGCCAGTTCCTTAGGTAAACTTTTTTAATTTTACCCGAACCTAACTAGTTTCGGGGGAAATTAAAAAGTTACCTGTTGAGGAATTAGGTAAAAGTAAAATATTTTTTTAAATATTGTCCTTAACAAGCACGTCAAAACAATAAAAAATAAAAACAAATTATAAAAAACTAAAATAAATTTTACTTGAATAGCTACTGACAAGAGCTGCGTTTTTTTCTTATTCTTTATGTTTAAACTAAGTTACAATTATATTATTTACAATCTTAGCACAATTTTGTACGGATCAACTTGCGTTTATTTTACACATGGCTTTAAGTTGTTGTCCTGTCGTTTTATAATATTCACACTAGTGAAGAGCTGACTTATTTCCACCCGCATTTGTCTGCAACAAAGTAGGTAATTGTTACCTTATAACAAACTTTTTTAATGAATAAACATTTAATTTGCGTTTCGTATTATGTATATATATAATATATAAGATATATAACAGCATAATTGTTAAGGTTTGTGTAAGCATATCTCCGTTTTCTGCACTTTGATAGCGAGCTAAAAGTTAAGCTCCATTACGTGGCGTCCGGCGGAAGCCATTACTCCTCGATATCTTTTTAAAGAAATATTACAGATTGTCCCAACATTATTGTTAGAGACTTTGTAGTTCTACAAAGATGACCTAACGCTTTTGTATTTCTTTAAGATTGATTTTCCAATTAAATTGTTTTTTGAAATTACGTTCGGGTAAACACTTGGCATTTATCTCTCCTGATGTCAAGACAAGTGATGATAAGTGATGAATTGATGAAGGCGGAAGCGCCATCAGTTAGGTTGTATGCTTAACCGTCATCATCGCAGAGTAAAGTACAGAACATTTTATTTTCTAAAAGATTAAAATAAGTTAACTTATAAGTAACTAGATAAATTTTCTGAAACAAAGTCGTAGATAGAGAGACGATGTATATTAATTTAGCTTTTGTTATTCTAATCAGAAAAAACTTCATTTAAATATGTTAATCAGTATGTATGTATAGTTTTTTATGAGAAAGAAGTTAGTGTATACAACTTTTTTGACTTGAGTATTCTTTTGTAGCGTAACATTAAGCTGGCGGCGAGACGAGCTTACGAGCGGAACCTCTTTATTCTCAAACACTTTTCAAGAAAAAAGCCTTCAATTAAAATATTATGTCTGAAGCGACGAGGTTACTTTACCCATGAAACATGCTTAAAAACCATTTAAGAACAGGTTTCTCAGCATGAGTAGTAAAAGTCTCTCCGTAAAACATTTCGAGGGTTACTAACTTAACGAACGTTTGAAAGTCCACAATTGAGGAATTTCCTGGGACCATTAATTTAATACACTACACCGTAGCAGTTTTAACCGCCTCCATGGTCTAGTGGTTAAACCCAGATCCGGGTTCAATTTCCAGCGGGGGTAGGTACATGTTTGTACTCGGTTTGGTTGGTGGCACAAACTAAGGAGACTGCAAATGTTAAGCTTCATACAAACGCGCCAAATCGTGCTCTGCGTCAGGTCAGACAAAGGTGTTTTCGACTTGTCACGCTTTCGAGCCAAAGGAAAAGTCGTACAGCAGTCCATCTTAGAGGTCCTTTATGCCGACGACGTCTGCCTTATGGCTGACAGTATGGAACATCTTCAGCAATATCTGGACAATCTAGACGAGTCTTGTCGCAATTTTGGGTTGGTAATAAGTGCTTCTAAAACCCAGGTCCTTAAACAACCGGCCAGAGGTAGACCTGCGAGCAGTGATGCACTCACACTAAACGGTAAGAAGTTAGAGGAGGTGCATCTTTTCGGTACCTCGGGAGCTTAATCAGTAGTGACAACCGTCTAGAATCCGAAATCTCAACACGCGTTGCTAGAGCTGCTGCAGCCTTTGGGAAACTACATCAAAGAGTTTGGAAGGAACATGATCTGAAACTACAAACTAAAATGCTCGTGTATGAAGCAATTATTCTACCTCTTTTGCTCTATGCGTCAGAGACGTGGTGCCTTTATAGAGGTGATATTCGACACCTCGACTCATTCCATCTGAAATGCCCCCGGGCTATCTTACGTGTCAGTTGGGAGAACCGTGTTCCTAACACCGAAATCTTAAGTCGAACAAAAATGAGCGGCATGGAGTGCTTTCTTATGAAGAGACAGCTTAGGTGGTGTGGGCACGTGGTGCGAATGGATTCTTCGAGGCTGCCGAAAGCTGTTTTCTATTCCTCTCGCAACAGCCGCGCTCGGACTTTCCGAGCTGTCCCGAGGTGCGTGTCCGTGCATGCTAGGGTTGCCAACATTCTTCGACGAATTATAGTACTTTTCAAAATTATGTAGTACTCAACACAAATGTTGAAAAAAATTCCACGAGCAGGAAACAACATTTATTTCAACATTTGTATTTTTGTAATTTGTTTCGCAAACAAAACCAAAACATTTTATGTAGTACTCTTCAAAAAAATATAGTATTTTAAAAAAAGCAAAAAGTAGTCAAAGATATATTTGTTACTTATTTATTTTATAAAAACTAATTTTTTTGCACTTCTTGCATCTTATAAAAAAAAAATTATCAAATAAAAACAGCTCATTTTTTAATAAATACTACTAATACTAGACACTTTTTCTTTCTTCTTACCATTTCGAATTCATAACCGAAAATCTTATTTCTGTGAATGTAAATTTGGTAAGTTATTTTCAGTATTAAAAAAAATATGCAATCATTTCTGATCTTAAAAGTAAACTCACTGCAATCTTTCACTTTTGCAAAGATTTCATTAAATATTGTTATTGTAGGATTATTTTTGTGTACTATATATTTCTTCAACAGTATATAGTACGCAGACCCGAAATATAGTACAATACTATATATTATAATACGGTTGGCAACCCTTGTGCAAGCGGTCTGCGTGTACGTTGCTCAAGCGTGGTTTGTATTAAGTTTAGTCTTTGTCGGTGGTAAGGCTCGATTTAAGTCCGTCTGGCTAATTATTGCCACCATTTTGTGTGCCCCACTAGCCATCACCACCGCTGCACTCGCAAGTTGCTCATTACCTGTATGTAATGACGATTTGAAAAAAGAAAAGGGTTGAAAAAATACCAACAATGCTATCGTGGCTCTATCCAACTCGCCGAAATTAATCAACACTATCTACTCTCACTTTGTAAGCCAAAGGAGCCCCATTCAATGTCGACGACCACGTCATCAACATCCGATCTTAATATTTTTACAGATATTAAAGAACAGTTATTATTATTATTATTATTATTTATTTATTATCGGAATCAAAGCATACATTATTTTTATGATATGGGGTACTAGTTAAGAATTAGGTGAGCTATATTTATTATTATGGTTATAATAATAAATAATTTTACGAAAATAATGATTTAATAACGATGAAGCAATAATTATAATATGTCTAAATGATTAGGTAACCCCATTACATTCTAACCTTGACATACCAACATATTAGTTAAACGTTTTTAACATTTAATTTTATCTCTAAGTTTTTTTATTTCAATTATAACAATACTCAAAACTTAAATATTATTAGAGAAATAAAATAGAAATATACACATAATTTTTACAAATAAAAAAGGGACTCCAAATCGCTGCCAAGCGGGAGAGTGCCCAGGACGCTGGCGGCGCTCGAGGGTCACGGGTGGGCTCTAAAAGGCGAACGGTCCTCATGGTCCCAAAGTTTTAACACCAAACGGTGCAAATATGTGCCCAAGGCTTAGAGAACTATATACTATACTATATTTGCGCCGTTTAAGGTCCTCAACCGCTGAAGCTGCCGCGCCAGCTCTAACCGAGGTTGCCCTAATGTGGGATGAAGCCAGGGTGTCCACGCACGTCGCATCCCACACCAGGGATCGACCCTGCGACCAGGCAACGAGCGTCATTCCATCGGGCCTCTTTCCATCGTCACGAGCCAGCCCATTGGGTTCCAATACAGCTAGCACATTGACGGTAGAAAGAGCACGGCCAATGACGTCGTTTAGATTCGCGTGTCGCGACAGACGACCAGCGCTTCGCAGGCAAGAAAGACCGTGGTGCCCAAAAATATCCACTACAGTCCCGCAAAGGCAACGATGAGGTTCATTTGTTTTAATGCCCACGCGTAAGCAAATCTCGACTTTCTCCGCACTCTAGCGAGAAATATCTATAAGAGAATATAATAATATAATAATAATAGCTATAAGAGAGCGGAGAAAGTCATCTTACAGAGCGGCTCGTCCCAGTGTCTTTGGGAGTTAGGGAAGGTTGGTAGGTCGCAGTTTGGGCAGATAGCATATCAGGCATTTTTGGCTTCCGACAGGCACTACACTTCAACGCCGCTTAGAGACGGAAGAATAATTTTAGTTGTTAAAGTGAGCGTGCTGTATAGAAGACAGAAAAGCCGGTAGTGATAGATTTTTAATACTATGAATACCCAAGCCCCCAAACCTGATAAATAAATAATTATAGCACAAGAGCTTGTGGTAATTAAATTAGGCTAGGTATTGTTCAGGATATTGATTAATTATCTGAACGAGAGAAATGTTCCGTTAGTTAAATGAATTTGCATACTGTGAACTAGATTATTGTATAATTATGTCATCTAGATTAATTATGTTTGCATGTTCTTGTTATTAATAATAATATAGCAGGCAATAAATAACAATTTAGTACATTTCAAACATGCGAAGATATATCGCTACCACTGAAAAGGTAAACAAGAGTCTATAAAGGAAAAAACCATTGAAGAAAAGGTGCAATAATGTAGTACTATATCCCATCAAAAACATAAATGTGTAATGAGAGCCAAGTTCAAAATGGGTGCCAAGTTCAAAGCCTAAGGCAGACCTTAACTAGCCAAGTCAGAACTTGGCTAGTTCTCATATACGAATTATTATTAAGCTACTAAAACAGTCATGGAAGAGCCCTATGTTCGATGGCTAGTTTCTACCAGCCAGCTAAAGGGAATCGCCAATTTCGGTCTGGTTTGAACAAGTTGCTTAGTAAAAAGTATTGTTACGAATAAATATAATGACTTCGTTAATAATTATTGACGCAACACTAATCGCAGGAGAGTGTTCTGTAAAAAAAGTTGTAATAATAAGTATTCTCGCCGATTGCATGAACAAAGCACTGCCATTTTTTAGTTGCAGCCTTGCAGGCTCAATTTTGGGTTACCACATGAACGCTAATACGATAACATTCGTTTTATAAATGAATAATCGATTTCTGGTACTTAAATTAGAAAACTTTTTTTTTATTATTGCCTGGCATCACTGACAGAATCAGCTCATAAGCCGAAAAATATATTTTGTTTATATCTAATTTAATGATAATCAACAAGGCAGAGAAGCAATTAATCAATATTGTTGCAATCGCCTGTTAGGCCGAAGAACGGTGGGTTGCTGTGCTCACGTTATGACAAAAATGTGGTATTTAAGCTGGGCAAGGCACGAAAATAATATTACACCACCTGCCCAGTTTCTAGACAATATTTTGATTACATATGATTCTGAATAAAACCATTATACGAAATAATGTTGTTTTATTCTGTTGTTTCACTCCCTGACATATTAAGATTTTTTTTTCTTAGATACCCTTAAAATTACACCTACTTATAATATTCTATACCATAACGCATAAATAAGTAAATCTAAAAGTCTAAAGTAATCTTGAAAGTAAAGAATAATACTTAATACTTTTTATGAGTTTTAGTAACAAAATCACAATATTACGCATGCTACATTTGGCATGTTTTTTACAAGTTGCTGCAACTTTGTTATGTTATTTAATTTCTTTTAGGTATGAAATATTCAAATAGGAATTCATTTATTATTATAGTTAATGTCCACGCCAGGCCAAAGCACCCTAACAAACTGATCAATTCCCTTTCCGGAAGAATAGAATAAGAACTTACAGCTTTAGAACTTGCGAATGCTACGAGTATAATATAATTCGTATATAAGAAGTTAGAGTTTTAATCTATCTATAGATCAGTCATCAGTCAGTGATAAAAATGACGATTTTTGGACGTTAATATTTAAATAACCGTTTGAGGTGTGTTTATGAAATTTAAAGCACATATGTTTTTCGCAAGTGTCATGTGAGGCCAATTTGATATGTTTATGTGAAATAGTTTCTGAATTATGAGGGGGTCAAAAGTGGCTCCAAATGATTCGTGTAATATTACACACGGTGCGGCTCGCCAGTTCTGTTATCTTGAACTTGGCTTGACACGCTGCCGCGTGTCTAGATATACTTCGCGGCTTTTCAGAGTGTTTATCTGTATGCCTTCTTTAACAATATACATTAAGAAAACAGCATAAAGTTATTGATAATACTGACTACTTAAGTAAATAGGTAACTGTAACTGTAAACTCCTACGAAAAAACAAGGGAACGTCAGACTAAATTATAATATTGAAATGGCAGGCAAACATTCGGGAGTTTGGAAGAGTTCAAAACAATTGGGACGTAGTAATTTTCAATCAGACAAATCATACCTCTCCGAAAAAGCAACGAAAGCAATACAATATTTATGCCACTGTTACAAAAGTCTAAAGTTTCACCTCACTCAACAGAATTACTTATTCACGCATTACGCAACGAGGAGTGACAGCGAATCGTAGAGCTCCAGCCCTAGAGCCCATCACCGGTACAATTTAAAAAAGGATTGTCACATTTCCTATAATACGAGTAGATTGACAATTTATCGGTTTAAGAACCGTAATGATGAGATTATAGTAATAGAAATACGGAAAGAGGCACTTCAGAATTGTTGAACATCGGTGCGGTGTAACGGAACGCAACGCGGCAATGGCGGTCGTATCGATCGACGCGGCCAGTCGGCGCCCAGCCCCCGAGCGCGTCACACGTGCGCTCGTGCTTCTCGTTCGCGGTAATCTAACGCTCGCTGCTCGCT
This sequence comes from Eudonia truncicolella, assembly GCA_949315975.1. Taxonomy (NCBI): domain Eukaryota; kingdom Metazoa; phylum Arthropoda; class Insecta; order Lepidoptera; family Crambidae; genus Eudonia; species Eudonia truncicolella. The sequence continues at coordinate 12,777,054 of OX438847.1, read as the reverse complement.
GCCGTCTGCCATCCACTCGACTTCCAATCTCATTGGGTAAGCGTAATAACCATATCACTCGATAACAAATTGGATAGATATAATTGTAAACACGTGAGTCACACGCCGCCGCCGCCGTGCACCGGAGCGCGATATGACGGAACACAACAACAATTAGCTCAATATTTCCGACTGTACGCTCGGCACGCTTTGACAGTTTCACTACACAATCAGCTAACAACGTTTATAAACATTATCCAATCGTTCCTTTCTAGCTTACTAGACGTGCTCCATCATTGTCTATCATAGAACTGTCATAATGAATAGAGGGTATTATGATACATCATAATTAGGTTAAGAAGCACTGATTCGTACTATTTGTTGTCCTTCGTATTGTGTCTATGATACTCTCAATGTTATGTCATTACAATTTTGCCGGCGCGCCGGTTATTTAAAACTTTTTATTTTAGGAGCATAACTTTGACTTTAATGTATCTAAACAAATGCTTGTTGAAACTTCCTTAGAGATAAAAGGAGTCATACAAAGAAACCTCGCAAGTATTCAGGTTAAAGAAGGAGCCCGTATATTCATTAAGTCTATTGGTGTCGCTTTTAAGAGTATTTTCTTTAAAGTTTGACCTTCGCATTCCGATCCCTTTCAGGGTCGCATTACAGTCAGCTGATCCGTTGCGCCAGCTCTTCACAAGCTAATTTGTTAAACTAGCCCCTTTTCCAGGGCCCTGTGCAAATCAAGCCTCGGAACGGTCGCCCAGGCCTGGAATCTAGGTCAAGGGATTCCGCAACTAAAATTTGACTCACTTAAAACTGGAGCTCAAGTTATTCAGTTTGATTAAATATTTTAGTAAATGACGTAAGAGATACTATAAATAGGGAAGTAAAACGAACAGCCGATAAATTATGCAATGGAGTACGACCAGCTGGTCGCGAGCGGACGCTGCACTCGCAGTATGAACAACTAGAAAAGCAAATGTACCGGGATGCTTAGATTAATAAAAAAGGATATCGCGGCGCTGTATTGATAGATATTGGCTTTACTCAAACGTGTTACTCTATTTGGTTCTGTTGAAATATAAAACAGAGGAAACACTGAGGTTTTCGTAATATTTATACAAACATTCTCTTTGTACTGCAGTTTAGTGGTGAATAACTACCTAACTATTTACTTAACTAACTTAACTATGTTTGTAAACTTCGTACCGTAAAATTAATTTAGTTTTACTACTCTACATTTAATAAAACTTAATACAATTTCAATCTTATGATTTTGATAAGCTGGTCTTGATTCTTGTTAATAACAAAATTTATCTTTCTATTCTTCTTCTTCTTTCTTTCTTATTCTTAAGACTGTTCTTGAATGTAAAGCGTATGGTTAATTGAAAAAGGTTAACAAAAAACAATGTCATGTATCAAAGCAAGACAAGCTATCAAAATTTAGTTATAACTTATAAATTTTATTAAATTATATTAAATTTTGAGTAACTTAAATAACTATTCAAAGCTTAGCTTATTTGTAAGAGGGTATTGTTTTTTAAAGTTTACGCGAACACTACACATTGAAATGAAACAACTTTTACGGATCTACTCGCGTTTCCAACGTGAGTAGATCTGTAAGAGGGTAATTAGGGATGTTGGCCACGATAATAATTAATTTCAGAACATAGCACGTATAAATGAAATCACTTAACAGTTCTTTAAAATATTAATTAATCTTTAATTTGACCTAAGCATGATTTTTTGTAACCTAAAAAGTCATTAATAAGCACTGAATGGACGGAACAAAATAGTGACGTCATTTTCCACTCCATACTTTTTCTATTGAAAATAAAAAAATAGTTTTTATAGTTGCTAAAATGTTTGTCTGTGGACTTACCAGTCAACCACCCAATTTTCATACTCACCTTGGTCACTTTCTTTTTCCTATCTTAACTAATATAGTTTTACACGTGCATCTCCAGCTGGGGAGAGCTGACAAATTGTATCTTGCCAATTGCTTCAGCGTCGAAGCCTCCAGGGTGCCTAGTGCGATCCATCCCTAGGTTGCCTGGAAGATATCGCTTTTAGTGATAATGCCGCCCATTGTACGATTACAATTTATTTTTTATTATATTCTATTCTCCTCGTATATCACTAGGAGACGCTGCTTCGATGCTATACAAATACTCGTTTTCGTTAACGCGATCGAATGGTGAATAAAACTCGCAGTACCGTCGCTTAAAGCGATAAGGCCGCCTTTTCCCATGCTAGCTTTAATATTTGATGTACCTGTTTTTTGTTTTTATTTGTGTGAGCAATAAAGTATTTATCTATCTATCTATCTACCGTGTCTGTCCGCCCCACTTTCCCGCGGCGAGCGATGCCGCCTCGTTTGCCGGTTCCCAGCGCTGACCTTGCGCCCTTCCTTTCTTCTGCCGCGTTCTCAATTTTCACGCTCTATTTCACATGGAGTGACGTCATTTGCTGAAAGCAAAATATCTGAAGCACTGACTATTTCGTTATAATTATTTTGTAAGTCGTATCATAAAATATCTGTGTATTTATGACGGAAAGATGAAACGAAAACTGAAATGATAACATATTTAATTCAACTGCGTTTTTAAGAATAAAGACAAAACAAGATATACATACAAATAAGCATACAGAATTCACTGTTTAATCAATAAATCATTATAAATTTGACGACCTCCGTAGCAGAGGGCACGCCGGACTTTGGGCGGCGCTAACTCTGAGGTCCCGGGTTCGATTCCCGGTCGGGTCAATGTCGAAAACGAACTTTTCGATATTGTGTCGGGTCTGGGTGGTAGTGGTACCGTCGTTGTTTCTGATTTCCAGTGTGCTTTAGCTACTTACCTTGGGATCAGAACAATGTGTGTGATGTTGACTCATATCTATATTTATTTATTTATAAAAAAAAAATTGTAGAAATATTTCATCAAAAGCTAAACATATATATATGTAATTACTAAATATTCATCGTTGAACCTTACATTTTCGTTATTGTATTAATTTTATTATAAATTTAGCGGCCCGCTATATCATCCGCGTGAACACCCGTATGATATGACGATGGATTTACCAGCTCTTAAACCTTTTTGCTATAGAAACATAGTACTGACAATTACGAACACAACAAAAAATAAATCAGCCAAATCGGTCGCGCCTTTCTCAAGTGATGCTCTGACAGACAGGGTTTTACTAATCTTCTAACTACCCTTTACAAACCGGTTTTTTATTTTTATTTTACCTTATTTGGGAAACATACAATACAATATAGTTTGTAAATGGTACATACAATTTTACAAACATCAGTTGAGTTTCCACTTAACATTATAATTCCCTAATATTACGTTACGTTTACGTTCACGTTTGAACGTAGCGATCGTATTATTAAATACTATTAAATATATTATTAAATATGTATCCGTGTTCACATGGAGTTTGTTATAACATGAACACGACCGATACAAGAAAGTGTCAGACATATGTTTGGTGCTAGTAAGGGGAACACTAAATAGTTTTTTATTGAGTGAGCTTGTCCTGGGACATCTGAAATTTACGCAGTTGTGCATTCCTATATAATACATGACGATACTAACATCAGCGTAAGCTGCCAAATTACTGTTAGTGGCAATTCATCCCCACCAGCCGGCCGCCCTACTTCCCGCGATTTATGATGCCATCTTTTGAAGGCTGCTGAGGCCCACTGACCAGCCCTTTAGTTGTAGTTGCGGTGATGTCGGAAAGTTGGGGAATGGGAATACTTCTTAATGTTACAGACTAATTTATAAAAGATATCAAATGCTTTGCCGGACGTAGATGTACTAAACTATTTTATAAAAAAAAAATCAATATCATTTATTCAGTTTAGGCTACAAGTAGCTCTTGTGAATGTCACTATGCCATCGGTTCGTAAGTCTACTCTGGGCGGGAGATCTTGTACTGAGAAGAACCGGCAAGAAAGTGTCCAGCTCTTTTCTCCCTTACAGCATCAAAAATATTGGAAAATGCCCTATCATAGCAGGACACTTTCCATCACGAATTAACACAAAAAAATATAGAATACAACCACATGTATAAAAACAAAATTAAACATCTAAATTAACAAATTTACCACAGGTAAAAGTTTCAATTTCCACAATGTCATACAGTACCACTACAGTACTCTAATAAAAGTCAAAAATTGTTTAAGAAAAACAAAGTCTATAGTATATAATACTTAAAATAAGATAAGGATGCAAGAGCAGACCAGCCTCCACAGGCAGCGTATCGTAACGATTAGACGAAATTACATTATATACAATATCTCTGTGGTCTAGTGGTTAATACCTAGTGTTTAGTGATCTCAGACCCGGCCCCGAGTTCATTTCCAGCGGACAAATGTCTGCCTGGCTACCACCTTCTTGTCTTGATTGGTCGCTATCAATATTGTGAGTAGCATAGCTGTGTTCCGACAGTTAGAGATTTAATAGACGGTCTTATCATCACTTAAGACCAGGTGGGATGAAGACCAAAATATAATTACGAGTAAGAAATAAAAATAAAATATGAAAACCTGTATTAAAGTAATTTTCAATGGAAAAAATATTAACTCTAACAAAAGTAACTCGTTCCTTGTCAGTTTGAATATTTGTCGGCTCACGTGCCGCGCCGGCATCGTTAAACATTCTTCGCACAAATTTAATCAAGCCTGGTCCTGTCCAAAATATCATAGTATCGATTGAATAGCAAATAACTTCAACTGTCACATTTATATTTCGAACGGGGAATTCAGTTCCTCGAAACGTTACACGGGGACGGATACTATGCTGTATACGCTGTATATACTATATTACATACTGTATCCATTTCGAATTCGAGAATTTACGGAGACTGTACTGCGTGGAAATTTCATCTATTCAACCATTGATTGAGTAATACAACCTCTACGTTTTGGACATTTCAAATGATTGAAATGTAGAATAGTTACCTATTTTGTTTATACCTATACATCGTAAGTAAGCAAGTAAATAGCCTGGAGGCTATTATATGGAGATTTCAATGATGGATCATTGAAATCAAGTAATTTCTACAATAGGGATGTTGAAAACAACAACGAATAATTCCAGAACATTAAACAAATAAATGAAATCACGGAACAGTTCTTCAAAACATTGACCTATTTATTATTTGACTTAAGTATGAATTTCTGTAACCTAAAAAGTTTGTAGTAATTACTTGTAGTAATTATTAGTTCACCAATTAAATACACATTTTATAACAAAAATCGTTTTGGCAGTTGCCAAAAAAATTCTCTATTAATTTTCTAAAGTTTACGCGAACACTACACATTGAAATGAAACAACTTTTACGGATCTACTCGCGTTACAACGCGAAAGTTGTTTCATTTCAATTCTCTATTGACTAAGCAGTAAACTACCCAAATGTCGACACGCTTGCGAAACGCGAGTTGGTGATCACAAATCGGGCTATGCATCAAAAATCCGAAACACACTTTGCCCGACCTATAAATTGAACCCGGGACCTTCGGGTATCGGGCCGAGCGCTCTGCCACTCGGCCACTGACACGTTACATCGTACATACATATAGTAGCCCAGGCTCGACCGCGAAATGAGCGAGGTTCTCCGCTAGCCTCTTTCGCGGTCGAGCCTCAACTATGGAAATTATCGTTGCGAGTTAAGAGGGCTCATTAATGACCTCGCTCATTTCGCGGTCGAGCTCGGGCATAGTATTCGACACGTTATTCTTTTACTACTTTGTGACATTTTACATAAATTATGCCTTAATAAATAGCTTTTCTGATACTTAACTAGTACCTAACTTAGTTTCGTCCTTCCACGTCAGCACAGCTTGTTACTCACGATCCAGAAGAGAAAATATATATATTTATTTATATGCCTATGCCTATACGCTATGTAAAACTACCTGCAAAATTTCAAGTTAGTAGGCTTTATTTTTTTGAGATTAGTCAGTCAGTCAGTATGTTTACGTATTTCACATTTATACAAAACATTGTATTGCTTCACCTTTTTAAAATAATCACAAGCATCGACAACATTATGATTGGATTTAACGTTCAACATATGTAATAATGTTAAACATATAATACGGACATATGTATTAGCATTGCGTTCGTAAGGAAAACTCGTGTAAAGCTCATCTTGGAAACCAGTGTCTTCGAAGCTAAAACTATATTGGAAAATCAGTTTCCCGAATTAGGAAAATGTGTGGGTTTATTGCCAAGTGTTATTTCATTTTCTGTAAAGAGTTTTGGCTAAACGATGAAGCAAATTCGTTCAGTTTCTTATTTAAGATTGTTTTTATTAGAAGATTGATTTGTAGACAGTCTTCTCATACCATTTGCTCTGATATTACCTGTCTTGATTTTAGTTTCACAGTATTATTCTACATTAATATTGGCATTACTTTTATTATTTGAATAAATCAATTTATATTACTTACGTAAAACATTATTTAGGAATGTTATTTGAGTTAGCTATTTGATTTAAGTGAGAGCCTCGTTAATATTTCAAGGCGTTAATGGAAATAACTTAGAACTTGTCTGCTATTAAAGTGTTTTGGATCGTAATTGCTAGCAATTGACGTGCCTAACTCATAACCGTCCTAAACTACATTTGTTTATGGCTCATTTTGATTTGCATTGTGGTTCTTAATTGGGGGTGTTACTGTATGTTTGTCTGCGGGTCCTGTTGGCTGGTTGTCGGTTGATGATATCTTTAAGTGCCAGCGTAGGCTGAGCCTTCCCAAATACTGTGGTTTTCTTAAATTATATTCGTACCATAGAGGTACGTATGTTTGTAATGAATAAACTCAAAAGCTACTGGACCGATTTAAACAATTCTTTCACCATTAGAATGCTACATTAGCGCTGAGTAACATAGGCTATATTTAAAAAAAGTAAACCCGTGTGAAGCCGGAGCGGGCCGCTAGTAGTTTATATAGAGAAGGAGTGCAAATGCAAATATTTTTTAATAATTGTGCACAAAAAATACATAAAATTAAATAAACATTGTATCATACATTTTTCAAAAATTTCAACAATGAAAGAGGGCCGGCGGTCACATTCTATCTTTTTAATGTTTCATTGCTTAGGATACAATACGTGCAGCCTTAATAAAATATTGTTTCAAAAATGAAATCGGAGGAAATTAAAATTACGGTCGAATTTCGACAAGTTTTAATAAAATTGCCATAAAACGTCTATGAAAAACAATAAATACTAGGCCGTCTACGCTGTCATTCTTCATGTATACGGTGGTATTCTAAAATATTCTTAGATTTGTGAAGTCGTTTCGTAATAGAAAATGGTCTAATAGAATATCGTCATTTGTATTTTATTATAAATTTAACTTCCCTTTAAAAAACCACGATGAACTTATTAGATTCAGAACAGTCTAGATTTAAAATTCGATTCACTAATCATTTTGAACGTACAGTTATTTTATTTACAGTAAGTAAATAAAATAATTGGATCTATTCTCGAAACAGTTAAGCCATTTAGGAAGCCGGATAGTTAACTTAGCAACAGCTTATTTCAGTCTATTGAGGAGCGTTGCAAAGTGTTACTCGGTAGTGTGGTAAACTTGCTTTGCAATCTGGACCACTTAAAGCATAAGTAATGTTTTTGTTGTGAACCCTATTATTTAAAACAATTCAACCGTTACGGTAATGTGTATTGTTCCTGAATTTAGCTAGTTAATGGCATTCCAAATAAATGGCACAAACACAATCCGCTGGTAATCCCGCGTAGCTCGCAGATAGGAGCCTCTCCTGATTACGGCGCGCGGCGCCTTTGTCCGGCCGCGAGCGGAGTTGCCGAACCGACGAATAAACTTGGCGTTGTTAACTCACGCCTAAACGCTACAATTTTGGAGAAATGTTTTTGGTGAATAATGGTTCCGTTTTGGGGAATTAGGTGTCATTGTTTTGTTTGAACTGATTTCCGTTTAATTCTTCTTCCTTTGCCTGAATTGGAGTTTGAGCAATCGTAAATTTTTTCGTTGATTTGTATTGAAGGAGGTAAAAAAATGGATGTAAATTTAATCTTAGAACTGTCACAGATTCACTAATTCCCTTTTCTTTAATTAACCACCTATATACTATCAATGTAAAATCAATCTCATTCATTTCCTTTCAATTGTATTTTTTTTTGCTTTCTTGCACAAAATGAAAAATTCCAATAACTCCTTATCTAGAAAGATCTTTTTTCTTACACTCGCGGGAGAGAATAGAAGTTGGTACAAGAGCACCAGAATGAAATTAAATTACACGGCGTCCGGTGTTGAGCGCCGCGCTGGGAACATCGTAAATCTCAGCTGGCGCCAAGTGCCCGACGAATGGAATCCAATAGTTTGGACGCTTTATCAATACCATCGAGTCGGTGGTTAGTTGAAACCATTTCTGGAGATGATCGCTAAATAGAATCAATAAGTTGTGTGTTGTAACATTGTATTCTTTTATATTTTTTTATAGATAGCTCGTCAAATGACTCCATCCCACCTGATGTTAAGTGGAAATGGAGTCCAGATGCGAAGATAACTGTACTCATTGTATTCATTGTACGTAGGTAAAATTCAGAAAAGAAAATGCAGTGGGCACTGAATCTCGGGTAGTCTAACATTGTGCGCAGGTTGGGGGCTCAGACGTCGGCAAACACGGCGAACCCACTCTGCATTCAGGGAGCGAAGATGTTTGCGGTTCTGTGGGATGTTTCAATGTCTTAGCATTCATATTGGGAGAGGTAAATATGCTACTAAGGTTTTAATACTTTCTTTGTATATTTATGATTGGACAAATGACTCCGGTTTACTTGATGTTGAGTAAAAGTGGAGTCCAGATGAGAAGACAGCTGTTGGAGCAGAGTTATGCCTCATTAGTTGTGTATGCCCACCTTACCGACTCGCAAGTTGCTTCTTCATGTCTCGTTTGAAAGACCCCATTGATCGGTGGTGCGACCAAGAAATGATTAACAGTTACTTGGTTTGCCCAAAATCCTACTACTTAAATACTGTATAACTTTTTAGATTCAACTTGTGTCAAAATAAATGAAATAGTAATGAAAGACTTTTACAAGAATAATAAAAGTAAGTTCTTTGTTTTAATACTGTAAGTCTTTGACGTTTACAGTTTATCTGTCAAACAAGATAATCCATTAAAACAAGCTGTCAAACCTCTGCCAATAATTAAATCTGACTTTAAATACAAAGTTCTGTTTGATGTCGTTAAGAGATTTACTAACAGTTCAAAGGCTTTTTTGTTAAGTTGAAATTTAAAGTAAAAAATAAAACAATTAAGGAAAATTTAAAGAAAATTAAGTTGAAGTTAAGTTGAAAAAGAATTTCAAATGTCAAACTTTGATAAAGCATTTTGTAGTGGGAATGAAAATGCTCCCTATAGGACCAGAAGGACGATAGGTTCAATAGAATTGCCAAGCAACCCTAATGCTTGTTATATGTGTGTTTTCCAATAAAATGCTGAAAGCGCCAGACCACACAAAAGAAACCCCTCCAAATGAGAACGCCATTCGAAATCAAACAACTCGCCGTTGGAACAAAACGTATCCGGGACTTGAACTTTATACGTCTTGCAAATCTTTTGGCTTTCCTTTACAAAGACTGGCTTTGAGTGAAAGGATTATATTATAATTAGAGAATATACTGCTGATACTAATGGGGAACACGATGGTGCAGTGGTTCACGCGTCCGGTATGCGTTTAAGGTTAAGCAACTCTCGCAAAGGCCGGTCATCGGTTGGGTGACTAAAAAATTATCAATTTGAGCTCCTCCGTGCTTCAGAAGGCACGTAAAACCGTTGGTCTCGGCTGCATATGCAGTCGTTAACAACCACCAATCCGCACTCGGCATGCGTGGTGGTCAATGGCTCGTTCTCTCCATCTATCCACAGCGGAGTCTTAGAATGAGCTAGTGTTGATGATGATACTAAGTACGTTATTACACATCGCTACTCAAAACATCACTTGTTACAAACTGTAATTACTAATGTATTTGTAAACAGTTTGTTTTGTGTAGCGTCACGCAAGAACGGACTTATGCCGTTTTAATGGCATTATACCGGGGAAACAGGGAGTGTAATTGAACCGTAGAAATGATGTTAATACACTGATTTATTTTAGTACGTATTATCCTTATATATTAAATACAACATGTCTTATCTCCGTGCAACGCTCAATCTTACTTTATTTATCTCGATTTATTAACTACGTGCGATTACGTGAGTATGTGACGAATCGGCACAGCATTATTACAAAGATAAGGGAAGAGGAAATTAGGAGCGCACGTGCTTTCACTACACTTTTATTTGTTGCTGCCAGTGTCCCGAAAATACTCCAGATTGAAACTCGCTCCGTTAAAAAAAATATCTGTGTTTTGGAAAGGTTGCTTAATTGATTCGTCTCAGTGCATTTCTATTGGTGTATGTGCATTCGTTTTATTTTATGTCAATTAGGTATGTTTTTCCCAAAATTTTATATAGATGTCGTGTAGATACTTTTCGGCGATGAATACTATGGAACTCCGAGGCCCAGGTTTGCGAAAAAACATGTAGATCCATTCCTTTTTGATGTGAACAAAGGACAAACAAACACACGTCCACGCGTATACAACATGTTACAAATTTACATTAAAACAAATTGATGGCAGCAACAAACTTTCCAATTCAAACACACACATTTTACTAACAACTTTTAATTGGATTTGTTAAACCATTTAGTCATCACTATCCAAACTTTTATTCGAGAGCTACTCGGAGTTTCCAATTGGGAATGATAGCGACCACACTCACAAATACATGAATAAACCCACAGATGAAAAAGACTAACAGTTTTATTAACAATGACTCTTAATTGAACAACTTCATTAATTTCATGTTTCTAATTTCGCAGGCTGCTTTTTTGAAATTCATATTACAGTGAGTTCAGAATCCATAAAACACTTTGCTAATTAATTACTTGCATTAATTGATCGCTCGTGATATATGAAGTCTTTGCGAGTGCACTGCCACGGTTCGTTGTGAACAATATTGTATATCAATATTGTTAAAATATCAATCCAATACTGTTTTATATTATTTCTTTGTATAATGTTTAGGATTAGGTCTACTGTAATCAAGTTCGATATTTTTTTAAATATGTACATTAAAGAGTAATATGGAAAAGAGATAAAATGAAAAATCATAATGAACATCTAGGAATATAAAATAATAAAATAAACTTTCCTACACTCACACCAACTACCTAGCCCAAGAGAAGCTTCGTTATGAAACTCGTTAAATGGTTACTAGACAACGGATAAACATACCACATACTTGTTATACATAGAAAACACCCAGACCCGAGACAATTTAGAAAAACAATAATTTCTAAATTGACCCGACCGGGAATCGAACCCGGGACCTCAGAGATGGCGACACCATGAAAGCCGGTGTACAAACCACTCGACCAAGGAGCTCGTCATGGTTCCACAGACCAAATTTTCTTTCTTATAGTTACGGACTTACTACGTCTTTGTTATTTTTTTTTTATACTTAGCACGGCAAATGACTCATACCACCTGATGTTAAGTGGAAATGGAATCCAAAAATAATAATAAGTTGTAACTTATTAACTTATTAACCCACGAACTTAAATCTTAATTATAAAGCTGCTGCACTGACTGTTTCCTTTAGTTTTCTGCCATACTGAAATCTTTCCATACAAAAATAAAATGTTTTTGTTTTGTTTATATAATTTTAACGCAAATTTTGGTTGCGAAACAAATTACAAAAACACAATGTTGAAAAAATTTCCACGAGCAGGATTTGAACCTTCACCCTTCTGACATACCGGGTCAGGTGCTCTTCCAATTGAGCTATCGTGGTAAACCACGATTGGAAGAACACCTGACCCGGTATGTCAGAAGGGTGCAGGTTCAAATCCTGCTCGTGGAAATTTTTTCAACATTGTGTTTTTGTAATACAAAAATAAATTATCGCTGTTCGTTTGAGTGGCTAAAACTCGAGAATGACTGGACCGATTTGACTTATTTTGATTTTGAAATATTTTAAACGGTGAGAAACATAAATAACAAATAACGGAAAATAGTAAAAACGACAATTTAATTTTCCAATACAAAATGACTTGTTTGTTGTGTGTCATGGAAACTGTCAAAGCGGTACGAAGTCCGACGGGTCAGCTAGCCTACAATAAATTCATTTGGTTTGTCATCGTGGACAGTAGTCGAAACATTGCGGCAACTCTGCGAAATATAGAAACAAGCGTAGCGTAGCAGTACGTAGGTAGTATTGCCGATACGACGCGCTCTCTAGTACTTCGCGCTCGTGACACACAAAATCACAAATACCAATATTTGTTTCTAGATAGGGTAGCGGCACCGGTGTACATACATAGTGCCCAAGTACGTTTTTTAGGATAAAGTGTAATGTTAAGCAAATGTATAGGGGTAAGCATTATTTACAATTGAAAGTTTTTAATTGTAAATATTGTATGATTTGCTAACGACATACTTACTTTTTTTTTGTAAATGTCGTTACTTCTTTTACAGCTGTGGAGTTTATTGCGCCCATTCTTCTCCACAGGCAAAAAATAGACTATTTACATTTAATTTTACGCAAATATTGTTGCGAACAAATTACAAATTGAAAAAAGACAAAGGGTTGAAAAAGTTCCACGAGCGGGATTCGAACTCGCACCCCATGACATGCCATGCACCTGAACCGGCATGTCATGGGGTGCGGGTTCGAATCCCGCTCGTGAAACTTTTTCAACACTTTGTTTTTTTTTTAAATAGACGTCCTGAATAGGTAGTAGGTAAAAAATGTATGGACGATTCAAAAGCACTTTTCGTATGTTTATTTGAATAAAAAAAATTTACTTTGACTTTGACTTAGTGTTCGACACTTTAAGCCTAATGTTCCACGCAATTATAGTCACCAAAAAATAACATACGTTTTCAATGAAATTCTAGGAAGCAGGCGGTCTGTATTCGATTGTTGCTGAAGACTAAAATCAGTTGCCGACCCCTGTTTTTAATGGTTAAAGTAAAAACATGTCAATTTCTGGATCCTGTCCAACACTGGTGCCTCTACCCTACTTCGCTGTTTGGAGCTAATTGAATTAATGTCGCAAATATCTGCCTGAAGTATCTCAATTATAGTGCTACTATAATTGGTACTATCTCTCTCCGTTTCAAAATTCAAATTATATACGTTATCAATGGCTCAGTAAATTAGTTTCTGGGTTTTATTACCTCATATTATTCATAATTATAATTTATTAGATTTTTTGTCAATCATTCACCGGTTTCAATTGGCGCGGGGCTCCAATAATTTATATATTTTTTAAATTTATATTTAATTTGATTTCTAATCAAATAAACTGGTTGTCTACATAAAATTCGAATAAAGTTAGTTATCTACGGAGAAATATAGAATTTACACGTAATACGTGTAAGCATTGTTAAATCCAAATATGTATGCTAAGCTAGTTTTGAAAACCGTCCTGGCAATCCGATAAAAAGCAGGTTCTTATAGTTTACTATGATTGTAGTAGGTTGTTCTAAGTTAGTTTTGATATTTTGTGACTTGTGTACCTTTTAAAAAATAACAGATAATAGCGAATTAAATGGTGTTTCAAAAAATAATTTCCATATTTCAACCGAAAACAAACAAAACATTTTCCACAATATTATTCCCTGTATCCAAAGTACCCCAAGACAGCATTTTTGCAAAGCGCTAAGACGCGAGGCGTATGATACGCGCCGGAGATGGGAACACCGAATCTTCCTCAATCGAGATAGGAGCGCGACTTCCGAAATCGCACGGGTAATACCCGTAAACACCATCCGGCCGGCTTATACACTGATTGTGAAGCTGGTTGTATGAAAACGTAACAGATTGACGATTTTGATCCTCTTTGGCATAATGGGGAAAGAAATTGCCTTCTCGTAAATAAGGTATTCTAAAACGCTTCTTTATTAATAATTCTTGAGTCTACTTTGCATGCGATCGGAGAAATGTAATTATGGAAATTTTGAGTGATTTGGAACAAGCACTTAATGTTTCGTTTACAGCTATTGCATCATCTGAAGTATATACTTGTAACGTGACGGACACGTGTTAGCGCTAATAAAAAGGCCAAGATATTTATTTACATAACAGACAACCATACCTTATTTTAAAGCATAACTTAATTAACTTATCCTTGACTAATACAGACCTAAGTAATAAATAACATTGAAAAGAAAATTGACATGACGCTAACTAATATTACCCCGATATCTGTACAGTTATGGCAATAAATGATATTTCATTTCTATTTTTATAATGTCCGATATTTTTTTTTTATTATTATTTTCTATTTTTATATTACTAATGAGAAGAAGTGCTACTTGTGTCGTACTAATATCTGGCATCTAGCAGTAGTCTCTTAATGCGTGGAACACAACAAAGCAGTTTGGAGCATATCAGAATGAGTCAAATCAGACGGCTGGTGAACTGTTAACGGGGCTTAACCATATGATGAGAGAAGACCCATCGAGTGCAAGAGTAAAGTTTATTAAAAAAATTGATAGTAACCCATTCACTTAAAAAAATACAGTGTACTGGATGTTATGTAAATAGTTTCTTATTAAAAAAAAAACAATCTATATATATTTTATACAATGTATATAAGCAAACGGCAAACGGCAAACGTAGTGTAGGACGCCCTCAGACTAGGTGGAGCGACGGCCTCCGCAAGGCGGCTGGCAAGAGTTGACAGTAGACTAGTATAGACTAGTATAGGCTGATGATGTTGATGATGTATAGAATCAATAGAGTATTGAGTAATGAAATTAAAATGACCAAAATGTCGGTCGAAGCTCATTACAGTGACTCCCCAAAATAATCACACACAAAATATAGCAATGACAATGATCAACAAACGCAAAACGCCTTCGGAAAACTCTGAAAAGAAAATAAATAACAAACCTCCAAAGAAGCGTCCCGGTAATTCTGGCCGGCACAAGGGCGACCCTTTCGAGGGCCCGGATGTTGCTCCGGCGCCGACGTGTGGCGCTCGCCCTTCAAAGCGCACGTAGGCCTTTCGTCTCATCATAATTTGATGGTTTTCTTTATTCATAAGGAGGTCGTTTGTCTTTGAAACACCGATTTGAGGTCTAAGTCAAATAATTTTATTTCATTTCTTGTCTTTCTCTATATGTCCAGACCAATTTCGACCACAACGACTGTATGCCCTCTATAGGCATATTTAACCCTATATAGTGTGAATTGTTTGTCTACCCATAAATGAGCTTTTGTGTGGCTTACAGACCCAACTTTGATGGTTGGGCATACCAATACTCCACTGACGGAATGGTAGATTTTGTTCCTCGTATTTAACTCGCATTAATTTTATACATTTTTTTTGTCGTCGCATCTTGTTTCTAGTTACCCACAAGTCAGATTCGTCTTGTGTGGAAACCGCTGGTAATTTTGGACATGTACTTTTTTATATTGACTTGGTTGATATGTTAATTTTATTTTTCTCAAATTGTGTGTTTGTAGGTATGTTTTTACGTTATAAGAAAACAGAGATAATTGTTATTATTATACCTATTCTTGTGAGATGAGTTGTTTCTATCGGTTTACATAACTATGTCACAGGAACTACCCTACGAATACTAGAAAATAAGCTTTTAGAAATCAACGTATATGCTCAGTTGGAGTGAATTGAAAATTATTAGTAAAACGGAACTTTGTTATCTATTCTTCCAGGACTTGCATATAACAAGCCAGCTCCCAAACTTCGGTTACATAATCCCGAATGTACCCGAAAATTCGGGAGAAATGTTCTAAAGAAAACTCTACAAAAAATGCTCGTGAATTCTGTAGTTGTTGTTTCGACGACAGACGCTGCGACATATTTTTGTCACGATATGTGAAATATGATCTCATTTTAGGAATATGGCTGACATTTTGGGTTGAAAGAGCGTTGGAATTTGCACCTTGATATTGTGTGGTATTTTGATTTTTGCTTCGGTGTTCTTGTACGGTATTATGATTAAATAGAGCCCCGTCCGTGACTTAGTCCTTGTAAACAACTGTATTACATAATTCTGAAGGACGTTCCAAATATCCTTTCTTAGCGGATGGCTAATCCCTTTAAAGAACTTAATAGCCAATTTCAAGTTTGTAGGCATTGTGATTTCGGAAACTTCAGTCAGTACAATATAGTTATTCCACTTTTATACTCTTGTAAAGATATCGAGGTACCGTCACATTTTTATATAAACGAGCTTGCTTTGAAGTCTTGGTTCTTCGCTAGAGATTGATCGGGACATTATATGATGATAGCCGTCCAGAGAGTTAACGGAAGAGATTCCGAGCTCATTAGCCTTTATTATTGATATATGTTATACTAAAACACAATGTTGAAAAAATTTCCACGAGCAGGATTTGAACCTGCACCCTTCTGACATACCGGATCAGGTGCTCTTCCAATTGAGCTATCGTGGTTCTAACCAGCCCGCCGAAATTATTCAACACTATTTACTTTTTTACTTTGAAAGCCAAAGGCGCCAATTCAATGTTAACAACTACCGTCATTAACATCTGATCATAATATTTTTACAAATACTAAAGATCAGTTAAGAAGTAGGTAAGCTATTTATAAAATGTTTTTGTTTTGTTTATATAATTTTAACGCAAATTTTTAAAAAAAATTTTTTTTTCAACATTGTGTTTTTGTAATTTGTATCGCAACAAAATTTGCGTTAAAATTATATAAACAAAACAAAAACATTTTATATGTTATACGTTAAGAAACCCAGATTTTCTTAAAAGACAATACTAGAAATTTCATTTGTAAAATATGAAAATCCTGGAACTAAGAACTCTATTACAATATTATACATAATAAGCTTATTCACGCCAATTACGAAGTTCCATTACATTGTTCTACAGCGTCCTATTCTTACATTATGAAATATCACAAAGCTGAGAGCTGAACTAAGGATGACCTTTGAAACTAGCGCTTTAGAAATAATTCCATTAAAATAAAGTGCGCTGTCAAGAAACTGGATATTAGGAAAAATGTGACGTGTAAATTCGTTTTCTCATGTAATTTTATCTTCACGTATTTTTAATTGTTTTTTTTTGTAATCACATTACTGTTTTTACATAAAAACTGAAATGGTTTTAAAGATACTCAAACATAACTTAGGGCAACTACTCTACCTACGAGCTTTTGTTATCAGCTTAAGTTCGTCTCTTTAATAGTACTGTTATTTTTAGTTAGAAAAATGTTTTAAAAATTTCACGATCCTGATTTAATACCTCTTGTCATATAAACATATGGGTCAGGTGCACTTCCAATTATGCAATGTTGACTCAGTCCGACCCGTACAAGTTGCGCATCGAAACTGCACATCCAAACTGAAAAAAGGAAAAAGTATTGTTGACATACTTTTTAACTTACACTTTTTTTTTGCATTTGTACCCCTAGGTGTTATCATTATTATTATTAATTAATAAGGCTTACCAACTAAATACTTGATTCATTTTAGAAAACATAATTTGACAAACAGTTATACTCATATGTATTTAAATTATAAGTATGCACAACATTTATATTCTTATTCATAACCATAGTTAAAAAAGTAAAAGAAGCATAAATGGAGGAAAACTGAAAGATTATTTCTAATCTATTTATAATCATCTTGAAGTGAAATGAAATTAAATAAATATATTCGGGTTAGGCACAATAGTGCACTTACGAAAGTCGAGTACATGTCTTAAAAATAAATAATAAAATAGCACACACAATATTAATTGTATGTTTCGTTTTGTGTTAAACGTAAATGTAATTAACTATACATATATTTAATGTGATTCTACTGCTGGTTCGGAAGGTTGTTTCTACCAAGAAGAACCCAGCAAGAAACGTAGCTACTCCTTTTAAATTTGGAGTTGTTTACAAAAATATTATCATTATAATACAATAACACATCAAGTGCAGGCGAGCAGGCTAGGGTGACCACGCATTCTTATCATGATGATAATTATCAATTTTATAATAACTTTTCTTTATTGGGGAATCCTTTTATTTCAGCCTTAAACTTGCTTAGTGGCAATTCCGTTAGAGTGTGTGTGTCCACTATAATGTGAATTTTTATACATTTCTTGACCTTGGACGCAGCCTCCACTACTATCCATAGTACAGCGGCGACCTTATTACAGTTGCACGCGTGTCCATGACGAGTGCCGTCGGATGGTGCGCGCTCAATATTTCATCAGCCTGAATTATTGCCGAGTCGCGCTACTTTCGGGCCAAGTTGGCGGGAAGGGCTTTCCATAGACAATTGACGTGACAGATATATAGGTAAGTCTTAGTAGGGGGATGAAACTTTTTAGAATAGGAACTATTTTGTTAACTTCGATCAACAGTACACTAGATAACCGGTCAGGGTGTCAAAAACGGCCGAGCGAATAACGCCTCACTTTCAAAGTGGGGGTCTTATTTCTATTTAGTTCGCTGTTGACTGCGCCAGCGTGATAACGTGTCACAATGCTAGAACAGAATTGAATCTTCCACAATAAGAAGTGAAGTGAAAAATTCGTGCCTCTTTAAAAGCACATTGCGCGCACGGAGGAATGTGACATTTGGTATAAATAATCAGTTATTCGGCACAATCATTACGAAATGTAATCTATGTCTAACTAAAAAAAAAACGAACCATATAGTAGCCCAGCTTAACAAATGCCAGGCACCGTAGACAACGTATAATATAATATTTTTAGAGGACAGTTTCGTGTCGATGCTTAACTTCGCCAACTGTTCTTACCACCTGCCTGAGATCTCATTATACAGGTTATTAAATCCCAGCCCCAACACTGTCTACACAGCAAGGCCAAACGATACTGCAAGTAAGTGCCAAAGCGTGAAACAGAATGCACTTGATTAAAATAGTTGACGGTAGCGAGCTACCAAATAATTTTGTGACTACCAACACCTCAGTTTCTCTGTAGCTCTGTGCACAAAACGAGGAGACTGCACCAAGTATTTATACCAAAGGGTTCAAAACGTCACGAGTATTTCGTTACAAAGTGTAACTTTAGTGAAAATATCTTTAAATATTATTTCCTGTTGTTCTAGAAACATGTCATGCACGTGTATACTTGAAAATTTCCACGTTCCCTTAGTTTAATATTTAACGAGGGTTTACGCTATCTAATTGGTATGTAATAGGTATTCAGTAATCCTAGGTAAACATAGGTACACTGAGTAGTGTGCGTTAACTTAGAATAGAATAAAATAGAAAATATTTTATTCATAACAAACTATTATTAACAATACGGACAGACAACATAGAACTATCCCGACGCTGATCGTCGGTTGATACGCGATTTATAAGCATTTTATATACTTTCGCAGTGTTTATACCAACAAAACATTTCAAACATTTCAAACATTTTGTAGCAAATTATATAAAATTTCCCCTTTTTATTCGCAAATTATACACTAATATTATAAAGAGGAAAGCTTTATATTTTTTTGTGTTTGCAACGAATAAACTCAAAAACTACTGAACCGATTTAAAAAAAATCTTTCGCCATTAGAATGTTACATTAGCGCTGAGTAACATAAGATATACTAAAAAAGAAATGTCCACCCGTGCGAAGCCGGGACGAGCCGCTAGTTTGAAATAAAGAAAGAGACAAAAACATTTATTGACTTCAAAATAAAAAATCAAACAGCACAAAGCAAAGTGAATACGAGAAAAAGAATTACAGAAAAAAGTAAAAGACGCTTTCTCTCCTCTTTCAAGGTCCATAATTTGGTCTTACGAGTATTGAGTAAAATTATAAGCAAAATAAGAAGCAGTGTGTGAGACCAACAAGGACTTTGTCTAAGCATAATACCCTCATGACACACGAAGACGGTCCGAGTGCAGTGGCCGCGCTGTTATTCTGACAGGGCCCGATGAGGTAGACGAGACGAATTTCTTTTATTTATTCATTTGTTTCTAACAATAAACAATGGAAACTACATAAGGTCCATTACAATAGATTAACCTTGCAGACTTAACGCACATACATTTTTAATGTGAAGCACGGCTTTCCGTTCGTAATGTCCCCGTGTAGTCTCGACCTAAAGCTATATTGATATCATCGTAAAGCCTTCGCTAATGCTCATCATTTTCAAATGGAAGGGTTCACATCACAGTCGCAGCCCTCCGCTCCGAGTAAATCCCCCCTTGCGGTTGGGAGGTGATTCGATTAGGTTAATTAGAAGCAAAATTACTTTAAGTACGATGAAGTAATAATATTAATTGTTTTCAGATGTAGATGTATATGTTCTTGCTGATTTACTCATTTTCCGTAAAAATATACGATTTGAATTAAAACAAAAAAAAAAAGTTGAGGCACACCTTTTGAGTTGGGGAATAAAAATCGTCAAGTGCTTGGTCTTCATCTCTCTTGATAGTAATGCTAACATTGTCATTGCAGACAGGCTTAGACAGGCTCAGACAGTAACCAGGCGGGCGTTAAGTTCTACCACCGCCGTGGTCAGGTTTTGGTATGAACAGTTTTCAATACTCAATACTCATTAGATTTATTGTTAATCATAGATTATAAGGTGTTACAGGTGGGTATAGTACATATGAACCCTGTTGGGTATGACAATTTGAAACGACAGGCAGATTTCAATAGGTAATAAATTATAGTTTATTGATCTTAATGTAAATAAAACAATGAAATTAATTAATTAATTGGGATTTGATTGTTCTGGTCGTTGGAAAAGATCGTCTTAATTATATTATATAATATTATTTTTATTATTATTGATATTTTTACAGTTTATTTATTCATTTAAAAAAAGTCTTGTAAGCTTTCGGAGTCACAATAACAGCTTAAGTTAGTGTGACTCTATACCTCTGTCACATAGCATCCTAAGATAGTCTTAAAATAACACAGTGACGCGATCTATCAAGACCCAGCGACTCGGTCTACGAACTTCCAGAATTTAGTAGTTTCCAGACCGAAAACTTGAAAGTTCATCAAGTGATATACAGTGTCTTACAATTATGAAGTTCACCGGTACGTCGAGTACCTGCTAGTTTATTATTGTCTGTACGGATGGAAGATAACTCTAAAGGCGTACTAAGTGACGAGTATAATATATAATATTAAAACTCAATTAAATTAATAATTTGAAAGCCTCACGTGGGGGACGGCTAGCTTTAACGATAATAATAGAAGCCATTTTTAATGTTATTAATAAATTATATTGTATTTACTTTTAAGTTATCTTAGATCTTATATGCTCTTTTAATATCAAAGTTTAAAGCTAGATACATGCAATTATATAATAATACTTACATTTTGAGACTAAGTTATTCGTTTGTATATCCATAAATGAGTAAAAAAAAAAATCTATATTTTCACAAGCTTATTTCAATTAGCTTGCCCTGTTTGTTTTTTTGGGTAAAATCTAGTAATTGAAATTTGACCCTCTTCCTGTTGACGGATTGAGCTGAAATTTTGCATGCATGTGTAAATCGGAAGACAATGCAAATTATTATGACGTGGAGCTGATCTGATGATGGAACCGGAAGGTGGCCATAGGAACTCGGGAAAATAAGTTAGTTCGTTCGTTCGTTCCGTTTGTTATGAATGTGGATTCTGTCTTTGATTGATGACCCAATGCCAAGGTGAGCACGTGCCGAGAGCTGAATGGTATGAGGGTGTATGAACATGTCATTCAAAAATAAAGAAAAAAAACCTTTTTAAAAACAAAGCTTTTATTACTTGTTAATAAAAAAAGAACTAAAAAGTTAAAAATAATTTAATTTAAAAATCTTCACTGACCCATTTTTTTTTAAAATATAGCTAAGTAACATCGGATGTCTTTAAGTTATTGACATAAACAATGGCTCCCTTTAGTTAAAGTAGTGTTCATGAATTTGCACAGGTCAGACAGAGCTATGACAGGCTTTTACGTAATGCGTCTGTCCTGGTATGTGATAAACCAATAACTCTGACCATTCCAACTAGCTCCTTTTCACGCCGGAGTGTGTTGTGAATACACTTGAACTCATCTGTTTCCAAGTGTTAACTTCCACTTTCATTATCATATAAGTACCACTGATTAAAAAAGGTACAATTTAAATTAATCATTTTGTCTCTTCAAACAAAAGCCAGAAGTAAAATCAAGCTCAAGCAAGCGGCTAACTTTTAAATTAACAGCACTACAAACTTTTTTATATAAAAATTTATTGCAAATAATTAAAAGTAAATTGTGATTTTAAAAAGTTTAAAATTATTTTGTTTACACTTTTAAACTGTCGCGTTCCATTTTAAACAAAATATAAGGTTAACGGGGTGCGACGATAACTACTTACTATCCTAGATGTAGTGTAGTGATTCTGAGTACTTAGTCATCATAATCTCATTTTATCTCCCCACTTCTGGGGCACAAGTCTTCCCTATGGATGGACAGGGAGAACGGGCCATAAACCACCACGCGGGCCCAGTGCGGCTTGGTGGTTGTTAACGACTGCTAATGCAGCCGGGACCAACGGCTTTACGTGCCTTCCGAAGCACGGAGAAGCTCGAGATGATAAATTTTTTGGTCACCCATCCGTAGACTGGCCTTTGCGAAAGTACTTAGTGCTTAGTAATCCACGATAATTCACATATACTATAGATATACCTCTTAAAGTACCCTACGTTTGGGCAGAGCTGTACCGGCCGTGGTCACGGGCTGACGGTCGAAATTACGTCGCCGTTTGCGCGGCAGTCTTATCTACCGTCACATTATTTATCAAACTACCACCACACTCAAAACTACGGTATAATAGGCAAGCAATCCCCGATCATAATTAATACATTTATGAAATTTTATATAGTTTTTGTATTTTTTATACCAACTAATTTTTCCTTCTATGCTCCTAAGTTTTAGCTGACTCCTAAGTCATTTTTAGATGACGGTATTTTTTTAGTAAGCCTGAAACAGCCTCATTTAATAATTCAATTATTAAGGATTAATAAGTATTAGTCTTAACAAGCACTTACTTTGTGTTACACTTTTACATCAATACAGAACGTTAGTCTTAAGATTTAGGCACAATAACATCCAAGTAGTAATACTAAAAATGAGAGTTAATATAGGTTTTACTCATACTTTTATCTCATCTTTGTACTATTTTCTTTTAGACAAATGTTTAGCAAGTTGAAATTAAATTCAAATTATAATGCTTTCAAAGATAGTCAAGCTAGCGCCTTAAGTATGTTATATCTTAAAGTTTCCATTATTATTCACCACTTTGGGAATTCGTGTGTTTCCCTTAATTTGGAAATTGATTAAACTATATTAGAACATCCCATCCACAAATGTTTGTCCGATACATTAATGCTAACAATATGTAACGTTCATAATTAAGCGCGTGATTGTCGTTCCTGCGATGCGGTCATGAGCGTCAGTGGTATTCAAATTAACGTAGACAATATGTTTCATTGTTGGCATGGCATTCCACATGATTCGCCAGGTTTTGCCGATACTGCAGAAAAGTTTGAGGTACGATTGTAACTGGCACTTTAATGTTTAAATATAAAGTCCGGTGTTGCTGCTGTGAAGCTGTGATTTGCTCTGACGTCTTCTGAGTCATTAATAGCCTATAAGCTTTTATCTAATAGGCTTCAGGTCTGTCCACTTTAGCAGTATATCTAACATATGTGTGGTGTCCAGCATATATGTTTAAGAACACGCTGCTGGCCCAATGGTGGACTATAAAGACTGCCATCAAAAACTCATTCGGTGAACTAGCATTACGAAAATAGCTTAAGCTGCAAGATCGCAAAACGAATGCGCTAGTCATGTAGTTTACATTACTTTGATTATAAAGCTAAAGAGGCAATATGAGCAGATGTTGATGACGTAGTTGTTAGAATAGAATAAAGATCCTTTAGCTTACAAATTAATATTAAATAGTGTCGATAGCTTACCGGCAGTCTAACCACTAGACCAGCGAATCTTAAAATGGGTTCTAAAGGAACTCAAAGATCTCGCGGAGATGTCAGCAGGGTGCAGCGTATCAGTTATTATGTAATCTTATTTGAATTTGCTGTTTTTTTTTATACGTAGCTCGACAAATGACTCCACTCCACCTGATGTTAAGTGGAAATGGACAGACGCAGGGACAACTGGTGCAGCGTGAAAACAACGCAGCATCAGTCACCCTCACCCTGCCGGCCCACAAGGTGCCTCTTCACGCCTCGTTTGAAGGACCCCATGTCATAGAAAGGAGGGAAAACGTGTGCTGGTAGACTATTCCATATTTTGGAAGTGCGACACTTAAACGTAAATGCGTAAGAAAATCTCAAATAAAAAATGAGCAGTCGCCGGCTACGCAGCAATCAGTCACCAATGATTAACCCTCATTGCTCCCGGCAACTGCGATGGATCCCATTTGAATGTGGGTCGATACATAGGTACGGGCGACAGCTAATCAACTGTGACATTTCGCATTTACTGCTTCGCCTAAGAGCCGTAGTTGCAGCTTCAGTTATTAGGTATGGTAAGATGAGATGGTTATATAGATTGTGTAAATAAAAACTCAAATG